>CM021109.1:330695221-331255262 GCA_007115665.2 Sequoiadendron giganteum | reverse complement strand
AGTGATTGCAAGAAATATGAATCCTCTCCATGTGTGTCCATAATTATGTATGGGCCTAGCCAAAGGGGATCAAACTTTCCATGTTTTCCTTTATCCTCTGATCTTGCATTCCAGAGCAACACCATCATTCCCATGTCAAACTTTCTTTCAAATGCCTTTTTATCATAGAGGTGCTTCACCTGAAGCTGCAATTTTTCATTTCTCTTATGGGCCTCTCTTCTAGTTTCATCCAATTGATTCAATTCTTCCATTATGTGTTGCATTTCATCACACACATCATCATCATATTCTTGGATAAATTCGTACATCTTAAAAAAAAAAAATTGTGGTATACATGATTCCATCTGATAAACAAGATTAAAAGGCGAATGACCAATTTCCTTCTTAACAGTTGTTCTATCAGCCCATAGTGCTAATTTTAATTTTGAATCCCAAGCCTTCTTATTTTTCTTGATCATACGCTTGATAATTTTCATCAGCCTCTTATTACTAGACTCCACCTGTCCATTTCCTTGGGGGTGATATGGAGAAGAGTATGAAACAGTTATACCATATTGATTACAAAAATCAACAAATTCCTCAGACCTAAAGCACATTGCATTATCTAAAACAATTCTTTTAGGTACCCCAAATCTGCTTAAGATATTATTAGTCAAAAATTCAATGACAACTTTACTTGTGGCCCTTTCCACTAGGATTTCTTTAGTCCATTTAGTAAAGTAGTCAGTTGCCACAAATATCCATGCATGTCCTCCACTAGATTTTTCAGATATTTCTCCTATGAAGTCAATGCCCCAGCATTGGAAAGGAACTGAAACAAACACCGGTCTCACTGGAAAATTACTAAAAAAATTCAACTTCCTAGCAAACCTCTGACAAGCATCACATCTTTTGACATACCTATGAGCATCTTTGAATATAGTAGGCCACCAAAAACCTGCTCTTAAAATTTTGTGAGCCATTGTCTTAGCCATGTAATGGACTCCACAAGCTCCTTTATGAATTTGTATCAGTAGATCCTCAACTTGATCTCCATCCACACATCTAAGTATAATACCTTCAGGGTTCCTCCACTAGAGCTCACCATCAATAATGACATATCTAATTGCTTGTAACTTAAGGGTTCTTTTCTCATTAAGTGGCATACCTTAAAGACACTACATTGTTTGTAGATATTCAACAATCCTCCTATACCAACCATAAGTTTGCGTATTACAGATAGGTGCAATATTATTTTGTTCTATCTGGTTTATTTGATTGGCCTCCAAATTGGCTTCAACCATTAATTTGACAAAACCCTAACCCCTTACAAGCTTGGTGATTTGCATGTCAATATT
Source organism: Sequoiadendron giganteum (assembly GCA_007115665.2). NCBI lineage: Eukaryota > Viridiplantae > Streptophyta > Pinopsida > Cupressales > Cupressaceae > Sequoiadendron > Sequoiadendron giganteum. The sequence goes on along the minus strand of CM021109.1, from coordinate 331,253,925 downwards.
AGATTCTTGGATCCTATTTATCCATCTGTACCACCTTCCTATAGTCTCTTGTTGGGTGAAGATATCCTTAACTGCAGTTGTTGGTACATATGCAACAACAACTTCTCTCATTAGGTATGGATTGAAATTTTTAACTTCATTTACCAAAGCATATGCCTGCTTGTTTGCTATATCATATTTTAATTCCATGGCTTGCAATGATTTACTAAAGAATGCAATTGGCTACTCAAAATCATCACTGTTTTTCTGCAATAAAACCCCAGGTATAGTGTGAAAAGAAGAAAAAGTAAACAACTAAAAAGGTTTTGAGTAATCAGGTGACTTAAGAATAGGGGCCTAATTGATAGCATCTTTAATAGCTTGAAAATATTTGGATGGCTCCGCTTTCCATACTATCTTTTCTCCCTTTTTCAACATCTTAGAAATTGGGTGGACAGTCTCAGCAAAATTTGTGACAAACCTCCTTAGAAAATTTATCTGTGCAAAGAAGGATTGAATACTATTGACGCAAAATTTTGCATGTAGCAATAGTCTTATGGGAAAATTAGCTAATGGGAGACATTGTGCGCTAGCTAAGTGACCTCCGGGATTTTATCGAAGCCGGCTCTTCATTTAGTGGGAAGAAAAAGGTTAGAAAGATAGCGAGAATGTTAAAAATACACTATAGGCGATGCGCCAAGATCATAGGCGAATTTCAATAGAGCACAGTGCAAAATGCAAAGGCCCGAACCACCAAAATGTTGTTAATTAAGTTATTTTTCTTAAAAGTACTTATCATGTAAAAATATCTTCTAATTTGTATAATATAATCAAGCATAACTTTGTTTAATATAGAGGATTCAAAGAAACATGCTCTATATTCATTGAGCTATGAAAGGTTACAGAAACTGAAGAACAAGCCTTCATACGAAAGAAAAATAACAACACAGTCCAATAGTTCTAACAAATGCTTGAAAATAGAAAGGCCAAATTTATTTGGCACAGTCCAAAGTTTTTGAATTAAAAGAAAACTATTACAAAAGGCTTTCTTCCCAATGCTCAAGAGTTTTTTACGAACTTAATCAACAACCCAAATAAAAGAAAACATGGCCGCATATATTGACTAGTCCACCGCCTGAAGATGCATCAAGAGAAGAGTAAACCGACATGAAGAGACCGATGGCTCAAATCATCTCGAGACACCACAACAATCATCGACCGGCCAGTTGCATGCCAACGAGGCCACAACATAGAATGAAAAACCTCGCAACAGTAGGAGAAAAAACGCGGCACTGCAGCAGGTGAGTACAAAAAGTCCAGTGACATTTCCAAGGTAACTAGTGCAGAAAAAAAAATGCCACATGTCACTCAGACAGAGCCCAACAGAAGGTTGAAAAGATGCCCAGTAGAAAGCCTCAAGAGGAAGCCACATGGAGCACTCCGAGAAAAATAAAGTATGAGGTGGGCCCAACTCGAGAAAATAGCCAGAGAGAGCCACACGACACACAGATGGAGACTGCCAAAAAGCGAAGAGAAGGAAAAGTGAAAAGCTTTGTGAGGAAGCCATGTGGAGCACTCCAAGGGTAGTGAGCATTTGAAAATTAAGGCGTAGCCGCAAAGGTAAATATAAAATTGCAAAGGCTTTGACATTTTTTTGTTGAACAGTTTGGCGACTCATAGGGGCATTTTGCTCACGGAATGGAGAACCCCAAAAACTTTGGTTTAGCATCCCAACTGCTCACAACCTTGAGAGGGTAGCTTGTAGACTGGTCCATACTTCATTTGATGGCGCAAAGAGAGCTCACAGATGCTCATGAGCTAGCCTCAGATCGATGATTGCCTTGAAGGGCAATCCGCTTGCTACTTTTTTCTCTAATTCCAGCTGGAAGAAGAGCTACACCAACTGATGTACAATTCCCTCAATTTCTTCGGCAATCAGAGATTGATCAAAAGTCTAGAAGATAAAAGGGTCCTGCTTCTTCTCTTCAATCATTGCAACAATATGCTCGACACTTGCTACTGCCTGATTCACAATGAAGGGCGTAGGAAGACCGCGCTGAGTCAAATGGGAAAACTTTGCCAGCATGTCGTTGGTAACCTGGTTCAACCGAGCTCTGCATTCTGCTACCCATTGAATGGCCTCATGCATGGAGATGAGGATACTTACGCCCATAGCCACCATCATTTGGTCATTGATGCCCACGTTGCTCAATGCTTCATCAGAAGCTATATATAACTTGCCCAATAAAATTCTAGCCTTTGGAACCTTGTCAGAAGTTAACTCCTAAACCTGTTGTATCAATTCACTCACTATTCTGTAAAGGCTAGCCGCTTGCACCATAAATTTCAAGGTGGGATGAAGAGTAAGGCACAAAGCCTTCACCTTGTCCCAGTATGATGCACACAACTCTTTCTCAATTTCCAACGAGCTCATCCGAGGCACAAGGGGTTGGGTCCTTAGGGTAGCCAATTCCACCTATGTGTTGTTCAACACTGCATTTAGCTCTAACAAGCTTCTGTCCAATGTAGACATCTCCTCTCTCAGAGTGAAAAATTCCCTTTCCCTTTCCGCCAGGGCCAATTCGGCCTACTTAGTCCTTTGAGTTTTCAATTCCAGATTGGCACTCATTTTAGTAATTTCGACAATGGTGTTCTATCAGAGCTCCTTCATTCCCTCAGTTAGTAGGTCAGATTCAGTGCAAAGTTTCTCCTCATTTGCTTGGCTCTGCTCAACCTCCTGCTGGAGAGTCGGAATGATCTCCGCACTCAAATCTTGCAATTCCTTGATTTGAATTTCGAAGGCACTCCTCTCCTTTTCAAGTCGCTTTATTTTATTCTCCTAGGCTTTAAATTTTTTTACCCAGATGTCGACCTTGCCTTGGAGCTCTGCTATCTGACCATCCTTCTTCTTTATCTGGCTGTTAAGCTTGAGATAATTAGTGGTCACTATTTTTTGGGTCTCCTCCATCAACTCAACTTTATCTCACGGGTGGGCTTGCTTCAAGTTCAACTTGACATCATTCATAGAATAATCACTCGACAACATTTCACTTACCGGTTTAATCATATTAGGAGTGATTTTTGCAAACATCAAGGAATTTTGACTTTCATTGAATACGATTTGCAAATGGGGCTTCGCCTACTTGGTTGCATCTTTCTATCTTTTTTTGTTGATTCAGTTGGCGTGGGCGCTCCTATTTGCATCATCCTATGAGAAATATTCCTAGGAAGGGATACCCAGACGACCAGCAAAAGGATACTCTTGAGGGATGGCCAGTGAGAAAGACAACATACTCGACACATCAAAAGTCTTGCTGGACTATGTTATAATAGCCGAGGAGAATGGCAGAATGAATTGGCTACTCGGAGAAGATGAGAACAAGGTGTAAGAGAACAAGGTTGGGCCTTGGGGATAAAAATTGTTGGCCCATGAGTCTAGTACTTACACTGAATTGTATTCTGGGCAAGGTATGGAAAGTGGAGGATTGAGGTGGGAAAACAGGAGGGGCAGAGAAAACCAGAGTAGATGAAAAAGCAGGGGTAGGAGAGGAAGAGACCAGAGACATGGAGGAGAGAGAAGAGGGAGGAAAAGTTACTTGAGGCTTGTGCAAAGTTGTAGATGCTTCGATCACTTCCTCCATCAATTGCTCTTCCTCCCCACCAGCCTCTCTAGTTTGTTGTCGCTTCTCCTCCGAAAAATTGTCAAGGTCAAGAACGACCCTTCTCTCACCACTAGTAGTCCTTGCCTACTTTCGTGTTGATTTAGAAGAGCCGGTTGGATCCGATGTTTATGTGTGTGGCTCTTTCTCCTGTGCAGGCTACTTATTAGTATCCTTCTCTTGCATAGGACTCTTAGCAATGACAAGGGGATTCTGAGTTACCTCCTCCTTAGATTCTGCAGTAACCTCTTCCCTTCTGTATTGATGTACGAATGTTGAGTGGTTCAGAGACCTTTCAACATCTAGATGTTCATTCTCCCAGATATCATCAAATCTTTCATCAAGGGCTACCTCATCATGAAGCTTGCCAGTTGCCAAAATCTCCTGTTGGTATACCTAGAAGGTTTGAATCTTCTCAGGTGCCCAACTGAGCTTACTTAATTGGGTGATCAGGGACGAATTGATCTTTTGCTTTGGGTTGGCCTTCCGTACGATGTGATAAAAATTCAGCCATGGCAGTCGACCATCCACTGTAGGTGAATACTCAAGGCCTACATATCTACTTAAATTTCCTTCCTCTGCATTCCTTTGAAGGTCCCAGAATGGTCGGGGTGAATGTGGGACTTTGATGCCCACTCCCGCTAAATTATTGTTGGGATTATAATGCCAGGCATCTTCTATCAGTACCAACCCGAGTTGGCCCAACTTTGAAAGTAAAATCATCGAGGTATCAATCGTTGGAGTCCTCTTCTTAATAAGCGACACAAATCCAAACATGATTGATAGCAACAAATAGGAGGTTAAGTGTTTTCCCCCCCAGTAATCATCGTCAAGGGTACATAGCTGCCTCATTTCCTCCAGGGCCAAAACTCTATTAGAAAGTAAATGGGGAAGTCAGAAAGGCTCCCAGACAAAACCTAGTATGCAGAGTATTGTGAAATCCATGCCAAAGAACTAGTCACAAGGCGAAACCAGCTTCCCCAACCAGGACTTCTGGTGGGGCGATATGTGTTCGGTCATGTTGATGCCAACTCTATCCAAAGCCCTTAGAGTTGGGGCTACGAATGAATTTGAAAATGCATAATAATCAAAGGTTTTTGAAATGACAGGGTTTCATGTCAAAACCGGTTTCCTTAGGCCACGCTCGTCAAAAATAGACAGGGACATGGACACCGAAAAATAATCCGAGTTTTGGTGAAAAATCAACTAAGCCAAGAAAGATGAATACCTGAACTTAGAGCTGACCCCAAACTCCTACAACTGCTACCAAATTCCATCACTGACAACTCTTGCAAAATCTAGGAGCAGAGCCTCACGATTCCTCTTCAGCATAAAGCTACGACACATTTGAAACTCAAGAACGTGCTTGTCCGATTCTAGACCACACACCAGCGCCAGCATAGAAGTGATAGAGGAAGACCCACCTTTCAAAGCCTTCAAATTGAAAGAGAATTTGGATGGTGCCAAACTACTCGCTGGCTAATTGACCTTAGAGTGATAAAACTGTGGCCCCATTTGGAGCTTTCCCCACTTTTTTTGCATTCTTTCCACTTAAAAAATCTCAACCTCATGGGTCAATGGAAGTGGGACACACAACATATCTTGAATAGCTTCAGGGCTAATGACTACCCTGAAATCTTTGCCACTGATTACCCTAGTGTCTGGATTGAAATGTGCCGCACATGCTGCCACAATTTCTGGGTAGGGATGTACCAAAGGAACCATGTATTGTGCAAGCCCGTAGAACCATAGACGCTTGTTAAATTGGTCTATCATATGCTTCATTTTTTTGCATGTGGCCTCCCCAAGGCTCTTAGGATTGTGAGATAACTTAGGATCAAAGACATTATCCCAATCCTCCGAAACCACTGTCTGATCTCTGTGAGGAACCACGTTCAATATCCTCTGGCCCACCACATGAGTGAAAGGTCAGTGAGGCTTTGAGGGTATGCCTGGAGTGGCATTAGACTCCTGGTCGTAGAGCTATACGTGGGGTGTTATCTTCATTTGCTCGCTTAGACTTGCTGGAGCCATGACCTGTGATGGGTTCTCTGCAATTTTAGCTATTTTTGATATTTCGCAAGAACTTTTCTACAAACCTTTGGCAAATGGCTTAGCTTTTTTGAAAATTTATTTCTTCTTGCGAATGCCTTAGTTGTTTAATCCTTGGTAGCTTTTGCGATAGATATGTTTTTTGTATGCCATAACTTGCCTTTTCGATCCTCGAGAAAAGTGATCGAAAAGAGTACGTGTCAGTCATTCATACCAAGTTGCTATTATGTGTTGCTAGCTTTTATTCATGTGAAAGGATCACCAACCAGCCAAATTTCTCGAACATTTAATGGACAACCTCTTGCATGTGACGGAGTCTATTTTTTCTCGAAAGACGAACCAAGACAACCTTGCGAACACCCCCTCATAGGATATTTGCATTAATTGATTTCATTGTACGTACAGGGCATGTCGTCCAATAGCCTTTTCTCTAAGATTTTTCCTTGATTTGGATGGGACAACGACGCCTTGTGTTGACACCTGGCCTATCATCGAATGAATGTGGCAACTTAGCAGAGCAAGTTGCAAATTGTACCTACACCTTCCCATCACCTCACACGCTGCAACACTGAAAACTGAGGCAATGCGACACACTTGGGCTTAGTCGATAATTATGATTTCCTCGGCTAGTGAACCTTAGCTAGTTTATAAATAAGACCCTTGGTAGCATAGGAAATCAAAACATTCTCTAGCACTCCTAGCTTACCAAGCTTTCTTTATGACTTAGCAATTTCATTTTTCAGCTAGAAAAGAAAACAACATGGAAACACCAGTGAGGCTTGTCTACAAAAAGACTCAGGCTACCTTTCTTGGAAAAATTAGATGTAGTTGCCTAAAGTACATGATAGGTGTGAAGAACCTATTGTATGTGAAGGCAATCAAGTGGGTCCTCGAGAAAAACTGTGTGGAGTATGAAGAGCATTATCGGGTGAATACTAGCATTTGCTCCCACTTTGTCGCCTCACTGCTGGACATTAGCGTTTCCAAACGCAAAATCTTAAAGCTGACAAAGCGGGTCTTCCCTCGGTGCTACCTCAGAGGCCTGGAGTAGATTGTGCATGCGGCCCAATTTGATCATGGGATTCCATCGGTTCGCAACATTCATCTATAGCAACTGCATGGAGGTATTGTTCCAACCAGGCCTTTCCTTTTTGGGTTCAAGTTGGAGACTCATGAGGAACATCGCACCAAGGTTCGCGCCGGTTGCTACTTCCTTATGCATGTGCACTACATTGAAACATTCCAAAATCTTCAGTGGTATGAAGATTTTGAAAGAATGGTGTTTCCCAATCTCGTGTCGCTTCTTGCCATGATTGCTGGTCCTTCCCACCAATGATTTGAGAACGAAGATGATCCCAATTTTTTTTTTTCTTTTTAGAAGCTTCGCTCTAAAGTGAACATATGTAAATATTGATACCAGGCCTCTAGCCCCCAAAATATAATGTAAATTTTTGGCTATATAAATATAATATATATCTTTTTCAAAAAATTTAGCCCATTTACAATATTTTCCATTTAGCACTATTGTTGTTATTTTATTTCATTTTTTGCACTGAGAAGGTCCAAAACTTAAAGCAGGAAAGAATAATTACATATATACAATGTACAAAAATATCACGTAGGTAGATTAATGAAATCTTTTAAGATGTATTCCATTGATTGGAATACTCAGGGCATTTCCTTCCATATCTTCCAACTCAAAAGAGTTGAACTATTTACATTGGGCAATTTTGAATGGCCCTTCCCAGAGACTGTCAATTTTTTTGTGTTGTCCGGGCTTTGCTCCGCGCTCATTAAATTCAAGAACCAAATCTCCACATTGTAACCCTTGATCTGAATCCCTTTTTTCAAACCATCTCTTTACCACTTGCTGGCGGCTGTTCATCACTTCTAGGGCATGCTCTCTTTTCTCTTGCACCTCAAGTAACTCAGAAAACCTCACCTCCATTGCTCCGTTTTGTTCAATTTCCATGGATTTCAGCAACTGCAAGGCAGGAATCTCTATGGAAATAGGCAGCAATGCCTCTTTCTCGTACACCATCTCATAAGGAGATGTCTTCAATATCTATTTGGGCGTGATTTGATCTACTCACAATGCTATTTAGAGGTTCCTATGCCATTCTTTCTGGTGTTTAGAGCCTATTTTCTTTAGTAACCTGATGAGGTTTTTGTTAATATACTCTGCGAGGTCATTCCCCTGGGGGTAATAATTAGAGGAGGTCTTCAGGAACACTCCATACTTTAGTGTGAATTGGCTCATCTTTGAGCCAAGAAAAGCCTTAACATTATCATAGATAATCATTTTAGGCGGGCCGAATCTGGGCTCTTCAAGGAAATTAACAATCTCCATTTTTGTTGCATTTTTTAATGGCACTGCCTCTGTCCACCTGGTAAAGTAGTCAAATGTTGTCAATATTCATCTATGTCCAACTGAAGAGAAAGGGTTAATCATCCCAATGAAGTCTAAACCCCATTGAGCAAAAGGTTCTTCTACCACTATGGGTTTTAAAGGCATAGCAACATTCTATTTCTTTCTGACATGGAACTGGCATTCCTTGCAAGACTTAATCAATGAAAATGCATCACTAAAAAATGTTGGCCAAAATTAACCAGCACATATAATTTTATTTGTCGTGGTTCTTACAGAAAATGTCCTTCGGTTGGGCTATTATGGTATTGATCTAATATCTTCTTGGTTTGCTCCTTATTCACACATCTTAGTAGGACGCCGTTAAAATTTCTTTTAAACAAGACACCCTCTAAGAGAACATAATTGTTATTCTGTAGGCGATAGAAACGTCTTTTAAAAGATGGGAGATCAATCAGATACCTTCCTGTCTACATGAAATTTATTCTATCTTCCAACCAGTTGCTCTGAGAACTCTCTTCATTTATTAGCACAGGTTTTGGATTCTCAAGTTATGTCACTATTTCACTATTTTTAGCAAGATATTCACACAGTCCCTTTCCTTTGACAGTCTTGATAGGTCTTACTTCAATATCATATTCTAGGATCTTAGTGATCCAATTGGCTCTTTTTTCAGTGATTTCTCCCTCCATGATATACTCCCACACACTAGGATGTGGTACACAAACAATCACCTTATTGTATGATATCAAATGCCGGAACTTCTTAAGCCCTTTAACAATGGCAAAGGCCTGTTTTCTATAAAGTTATATTTCACCTCATATTCCTTTAAATTTCATGAGTAAAAGGCAATGGGAGACTCCCTTGTATCTTCATGATCCTTCTGCATAAGCACTATGGGAATACTATTGCCACCACCAAAAACATACATAATAAAATATTTTGATAGGTCGGGGTTCACCAACACAAGAGCGAAGGAAATAGCCTCCTCTATAAGCTCGAAAGCTTTTCTGGCTTCCACCATCCATTTGAAAATCTAATCCTTCTTGAGCATTAAGGTAATAGGACAAACAATACCTGTAAAATATGCAATGAATTGGCTAATAAAATTGACCTTACTGATGCACTGGAGGCTCAATTATGCTGATTAGGCCTATTTTTCAAAGCAACATGCCTTTAAACCTATCATAGGACCATGAAACCTTGGTGCAGCAATTCATATGCCTTCAAACCTCCAAAATCACAAAAATATTCCATTGGTACGGACAAATACATGCCAAACTTGAAAAACCTTGTTTTAGGCACAATTCATGAGGGTTTATTGAAAATATGGGTTCCAAGACATATCATAACATTCCAATACATTAGACCTTCATAAAATGACCTGCAAAAACTCAAAACACTATCACATATAGAGTTCCAATCATATTTTTCCAAAACCTTACTTTAGTTCCTCAATTTCACTTGGAAAACTCATGAAAACACCCTAAGGCATCCCCCTAAAACCATACAACTTGTATTTTATGCCTCCCAAACCATTGGTACATCTAAAATTCCATGAAATAAGTCATTCCACCGAGTTACAGGGCTGGACAGCAAGTGGAATGACTAGAACATCATTTTTTACACCAATCAAACCCTCAAATTAGTTAGAAACAGGCAGTCCCAGAAAAATGAAGAGATCTCTCTCAAAAATCAATATTAGAACCTCTAATTGGATTCAGATGAAAGCTATTTCATTCCCCTACAAGATGATATAATTCTCAGATCATATGGTGATGGTACAGATCCGTACAATGCTTGCAAAGTTCAGGAAAACAGGAAAAACATGGGATTTGAGACCACCCGGTAGTAAAACGGGGATATCTCACTCAATTCTCAATGAAATCACACCATTCCAACGCCAAAAGAAAGGTTATTTAATTATCTATCCAACCATAATAGGCTTGTAGTGTAAAACAATATGTACAGGTCGTACAATGCACGGGATCAGCAATTTCTTAATGGAAAACACAAAAAAACAGCAAACTTCTTATTAGAAACTCATTCCAAACTTCTCCAACAGCCTCAATTCGAGATCTTACAAAAATATATCATGTAATAACATCCAAACCACCCCTTGAACCGACCAACTACCATAACCACCTTTTGTTAGAGTCTAAGATGACAATTTTTGCCAATTTTGCTCTTAATCACTACCCCATTACAACTTGATCAACTTGATTTTGCAAATACCACCTAACTGACCTATTAAGCCCTCCAATACATTTAAAATGCTCATTGAGACCTTATTTAACATGGAATAAGACCCTACTCCCCATATCCCTTAAAACTCATGATTTCACATGGCCTTGGCATTATGAATCAAACTGACAAATTCAACTAAATGATTCAAAACCTTTTCAAATTACATTATGACTGGTCCTTTAGACCTTATTAAGCATAAATGAACACAAGACACACCTAGCTATCAACTTAGACTTCACAAGGTGTAGGTGCTCTTGCACCACTTACCCAGGAAAGATTGCACACCCTTCTTGTTGACAGGTAACAGAAGCTCCCAAATTGTATCAACTCTTTCCAGATCAATAGAAATGCCTTCCTTAGAGACAACATATCCCAATAGCTTCCCCTAGGGAACTTTGAACAAAAACTTCTTCGGGTTTAAGGAAATCCTGAATTCCTGGCACTTCTGGAAAACAAGCTCCAAATGATCAAAATGATCGTCAACAAATTTTGAGAACATTGTCAAGTCATCTAGGTAGATGAGTATAATCTTGTGGATCAAATCCTTAAATGCAATATCCATGGCTCTCTGAAAATTGACTCTGGTGTTTGAGAGCCCAAAAGGCATTTTAGCATATGCATAAGTCCCCCACTTCATGGTGAACGTTGTCTTGTGTTGGTCCTCCTTTTTTACTCGGATTTGGTTGTAGCTCGAAAAGCTGTCCAACATTGAAAACATTTTGGAGCCAGCAACAGTTTGCAGAATTACCTCCATTGAAGGTAGGGGGTAATGATCCTTTAAGGATGCTCTATTTAAATCTTGGAAGTCTACGCACAAGCGTATATCCCCATTTTTCTTTCGAATTGGCACCAGGTTTGACACCCAAGTGATGTGTTTGATCGGGAAACACTATTCGGGATGCGATCAACTTATTTAGCTCCTGTGACATGAGAGACTCTATCTTTGGGTTTACAGGTCTCTACCTTTGGCAAACTGGTTTCACCCCTTCCAACAACTCAATTCTATACTCAATGATTCTGGGATCATATCCTTTAAGATCATCATATGACTAGGCAACTACACTCGAATATTCCTCGCAGAAGTGTCTTAGTCTTTCTTTATTCTTTTGCGACACTTCTTTCTCAACTTTGAGCTTCCTATCCTCCCTGATATGCAAATCGGTGTAATCACCTTTGTTGGCCACGAAATTCCTTTTTTCTCTCGTTGCATCATTAGAATCGAACAGGCTTTCTAGAGTGACTAGGCCCTTCGGGAACTTGTTAGATTTCAGCTAGATGATTTGATCTCCATAAGATTCGATGATCTTCGGTTGCAGCTGATCAATGAATTCTCCAGATGATTGGAGGAATGATGCAATATGAGCATCGCTATCAAACACTTTCCAATCTTGGTTATTATCGGGGATAGCAGGTCTTACAACTACCCTCACCACATGCTTATTTCTTAATAATTCAGAGGCCAGCTCAAACTGAGCCCCTATAGTTGTCATTCTGTCGGCTTCAGAATTCATCTCCTTGGGAATAGCTTGAATATTGAAAGCCTCAAAGTTGTCAATCAGATCCCAGAATCTATGTCGATAGGATCGCATATAGATATTCTTTGCAGCAGAAGTCCTACAGATTTGGTTGACCACCAACTCTAAATCTCCAAAGACACATATCTGCTTTGCACCCATTTGTTCCACAAAGTTTAAACCATGGACAAGACCTTCATACTCAACTTCATTGTTCGAACACGCAAACTAGAAGTGGTAAGACCTCAAAGTCTTTTCGTCGAATGGGGATATCAAACAAATCCCCGCTCTAACTCCTACTCTACATCTAGCTCCATCAAAGTATAACGTCCATATTTCTGAAGATTCTTCACCTTCAGGTTCTTTAGTAACTTTGGGCATGATCTGCCCCTCTTCGTGTATAACATAGGTTCTAAGGCTAGTTGCATGGTAATTCCCAAAAAGTTTTGTATCAATAAATTCTTTCAACAAGTTTTCTTCATCTTATGTCCGGGAGCTAGTAGCCTCCTCTTCTTTAAGAAATTCCACATTAAACCTTTCTTCTCGAGAGATTGAAGTGTGTGCTGCTTCAAAGTTGAGTAGGACCTCGTCAACAACATGCTTAGAATGCAGAGTTTCCAACAATAGTTTCATCTTAGCCCCATGCTTCATCCTCAGAATCAAGTGTGACCAGTCCAGTGCTAGATATCCTCCAACATTTGTTATGAACTTTCGGGACAAACAGATCCTGAATAAAGGAGGGATATCAATGAGTAGGATATCCTAGTTTATAGTGATGCTAGGCAAGCAAACAAAGTCATAGGTAATCCCTTGATTATCCCAATGGTATCAACCTTATTTCCATCTAGTTGCATGACTAATTTGTTCAGAGGCTCATATTTTAAACCCAAAGAATTAGCTACTTGCTTTGGCATGATAGTGGTGCTAGCCCCAGAGTCGATCATACAATTATGCAATAGCTTGTCACCAATAATCAGTGTTAGAAAGAAAGGCTTAGGTTTAGGCTTACTTTCCTTTCCGAATTCGAGCTTCTCCTCTGGTTGAATTGTTAGCACTTTATCCAAGTCTGGCTTGGATACATTCTCTTCACTAGAATGAGTATGAAACTTCACATCCTCTTCTCCCAACAATGCCTTTTGTAGCAACACCTTCTGCTCTAGAATCGCCAGGACGTCTCACAGAGAAGCATTGGCAAATGACTTCTTTAGTTTCTCCACCATGTTGAATTGTGCTTTCGATTAGTGAGTCGCGATTGCTTGCTCTTTAGGTTTTTTAGTTGACATTGGCTTCACGGCCGGTGCGTCCGAATGTTTGGCAACCACAAGAGTGATTGATGGAGTCTTCACCTTTGGAGGAAGTGGACTCGGAGAGCTAGGAATAGCTTCCTTAGACTGTGGTGGGATTTGCAATAGGCCTGTTGTTGGGCTAGGTGTTGGTTGTAATGAAGCATTGGTAGGAAAGGCTATGAACTCTCCAATGAATCTACGCTTTGAATGTGTGTTGTAGTTCGATTGCACTCAAGGCACTTTGTCTATATGGACGTCATTCAGAAACACCGAATCTTCTCCTTCCATCCAAGAAAAGAGAGCCTCGTCCAGAACAATGCCTAACTCTTGCTGGATGGACATCCCCTATATTTGAGTGGCCAAGACAACATTGTCCATCTATTCAGAGGCGTATGGTGGATTGCCAGAAACAGATACACTGCCCAGGCTACGTTGATCCATGATTTGTTGTTTCAAATTTCCCTACAGACAATTTCGTGGCATATGTGCATCGTTGCAAGGAAAACACCATGAGTTGGCATCTTCGGCTAAATTGTTTTGTCTCGCCACTAGCTCTTTATTCCAACTAAGATGAACAGTCTGCATTGGTAGGGTTACTAGAACCATCTGGTTGCTTGGCTGATCTGAGGTATTCCCACGTGACCTATCCTACCACTAATTTGATTGGTATGGAGCTTTTCCACCTTGGTAACTCTGGTATGCTGACTTTTGATAGCTGTATTGCTGCCACTTTAAAGTGGTCAACTCATTAGTCATGGCCCGCATTTGTTCTCTCATCTCATTCATCTCTGTGGCCATGGGATTAGGCACAGGAGCTACCACAGGAGTTGTCGTTGGGGTCGTGTTCGGAACACTTTCGGGATAGACATACATAGATTGGGGAGGAACCGTAGGTGCATTGGTCGAAGAAACTTCAGCCTCTATAGCATTGCACTTGGGGAACAATGGCATGATGGGTCTCGGTACTAACTTTCCTGTAGCGATCAGATTAATTTCTACAGCTACAACCAAGGCATAAGCATCAAGAAGAGTTTCTTCACCCAGAGCTTGTAACACCATGGAGATATCAGTGTTGATTGACTTTAGGTAGAACATGAATGCTAAATCCAGAGGTGGTCAACTGCCAACAAGCACTCTTTGCTAAGTCAAATGGAACCTCGCATTGAAATCAGGTAGAGCTTCATGAGGAGCTCGCTTTATGTTTGCTAGCTGATGGTATAGCGAAGATTTGTCGCCAGCATTCGAAAAATGCTCGTAAAATGGGGTTCTGAGCTGGTCCCAAGTAGCAATAGTACTAGCTTGTAATGTCTTGTACCATTTTAGCGCCTTTCCTCGAAAGGAGGCAGCCAACAATCTAAGGGCTACATTTTTGCTCGATATGCCATGTACCAGACATACATCTACTACATCTTGTAGATGCTCCGTTGGTGTCTTTGATTCATCCCCAGAATATTTAGGGATAGCTTTTAGAGTGGAAGCAGGGATGGGGGCCCATACTATAGGAGGCACAGGTTCTACTAATGGACTATCGGAGTCCTAGGCTACATAATTTCTAGCAGCCATAGGTGTAGGTGGATTAGGCGATGGCGAAGAAGGAGGAGACGGAGGAGGTGAAGGGCTACCTCGGTGACCTCTTGGGTGCATAGAAACTAAAGGCGGTATGAGTTGGCCAGGGATTCTTGTAGTCTATAACCCAGTTACAAGCCAATGGCTCATACACACTTATAAAAATCAAGTGAACATGCTAGTTCACAGTCCCACCGGGCGTGCCAGAAAAAGAATTGTTGATCCAGAATCTTGCATGTAGTAGCAGTCTTATGGGAAACTTAGATAATGGGGCATATTCTGTACTAGCTAAGTGACCTCTGGGATTTTATCAAAGTTGGCTCTTCATTTAGTGGGGAGAAAAAGGTTAGAAAGATAGCGAGAATTTAAAAACTACACTATAGGCGATGCACCAAGATCATAGACGAATTTCAACAGAGCATAGTACAAAATGCAAAGGCCCGAACCACCAAAATGTTGTTAATTAAGTTATTTTTCTCAAAAGCACTTATCATGTAAAAATACCTTCTAATTTGTATAAAATAATCAAGCATAACTTTGTTTAACACAGAGGAGTCGAAGAAACATGATCTGTATTCATTGAGCTATGAAAGGTTATAGAAACTGAAGAATAGGCATTCATACGAAAGAAAAATAACAACACAGTCCAATAATTCTAACAAATACTTGAAAATAGAAAGGCCAAATTTATTTGGCATAGTCTGAAGTCTTTGAATTAAAAGAAAACTATTACAAAAGGCTTTCTTCCGAGTGCTCAGGAGTTTTTTGCCAACTTAATCAACAACCTAAATAAAAGAAAACATGGCCGCATTTATTGACCAGTCCACTACTTGAAGATGCATCAAGAGAAGAGAAAACCACATGTAGAGACCGACGGCTCAAATCATCTCGAGTCGCCACAGCAATCATCGACCGACCAGCTACATGCCAGTGAGGCCATGACATAGAATGGAAAACCACGCAGCAACAAAAGAGAACACATGACACCACAGCAAGAAGCTTGGTAGCAGGTGAGTACAAAAATTCCAGTGGCATTTCCAAGGTAAGTGGCACAGAAAGCCTCGAGAGGAAGCCACATGGAGCACTCCAAGTAAAATAAAGTACGAGGTGGGCCCAACTTGGGAAAACAACTAAAGAGAGCCACGTGGCACACAGATGGAGATTGCCAAAAAGTGAAAAGCTTCATGAGGAAGCCATGTGGAGCGCTCCGAGGACAGTGAGCATTTGAAAATTAAGGTGCAACCGCAAAGGTAAATATAAAACTACAAAGGCTTTTGTAGTTTTTTGTTGAACAAATACCTTTTAGAATTCCTGGTTGTGTAATCTTATCAATAGCCACCACTCTTTGAGGATCAATATGAACCCCATCCTTTGAAACAATATTCCCTAGCATCTTTCCTTCTTTTACCCTGAATGCACACTTCCTAGGGTTCAGAGATATCCCATATTCCAAAGCTCTAATAAAAATCTTTTCTAAATGAGAACAATGGTTCTCCTCATTTTTGCTATGGGTAGTAAGATCATCCTAGTAAATTGCAAGGAACAGGTCAACAAAATCTACAAAGGCTACATCCATAGCCCTTTGAAAATTTGCACCAACATTTATTAGTCCAAATGGCATTCTTACATAAACATATGTCCCCCAGGGTGTGGTAAAATAAGTTTTGAATTGCTCAGAATCCTTGACCATTACTTGGTTATAACCAAAAAATCCATCCATCATGGATACCAATTTACATCTTGTTACCTTTTGGAGCATAGCTTCCATATTAGGCAGTGGATAATTATCTTTCAAGGAAGCAACATTCAAGTTTTTAAAATCAAAACACAGCCTAATGTCCTTGTTTTTCTTTCTTACAAGCACCAGGTTAGAGACCCAAGATGAATGCCTAATTGGTTTAATAATTCTTGTATCCCTTAATTTAGCAAGCTCGTCCTGCATTTTGGGTTGTCAGGTAGGGTTAATTGGTTTATGTTTCTTCCTGAATGACTTCATATCAACTTTCAATGGGATTTCATGCTGGAAAAGATCCTCCCTATATGCTTTAAGGTCTTCATGTGACCAAGTGAGAACATGTCTATAGTTTATAAGTAGGGTAATCAACATGTTTCTAACATGTGGCTTCATTTTCTTTCCAATATAAACCTTCTTAGGAGCACTTTTCATTCCTAAGTTTATTTCTTCTAAATCTTCCTTATGAGATGGTGTTTGCTTAGTATTTAACATATTAGGACCATCAAAAGCCCTTTCAAGTGCAACCAAGCCCCGTTGAATGGTATTTGTTTTGAGCTGAATCACCTCATTCCAAAATAGGGTTTCTTCCCCATCAATCTCAATTACAAATGAGCCAAAATCAATTTCCTGGCTCTCATATTGATCAACACAATGCAGAAATTTCAAAATACCTGTGTCATCACCAAATACCTGCCAATTGCGAATATTATCTAGTATCATAGGCCTGGTTTGTATTTCTATTTGTGAGATGCCACCAAAGGTGACATTTTCAAGTTTAACAACAATGTTGGCTAATAATTCAGCCCTAGCATTTTGTCCTCTTTCGACCCATTCAATACCAAATGCATTAAATGCATCAATGGTATCCCACACTGCATTTCTGTATAGCCTAAGTATTTTATCTTTAGTTGTAACTTAGATTCTCCCAATACTTTTAATGTTGTAATACCATGCTTTGAATCTATCTTTAGACCAAGTATGAGAGCCTCGTACTCAACAACATTGTTGGTACAAGCGAATTGCAACAAGAATACTTGAATGTTTTACCTTGAGGGGAAATGAAAAATATTCCTACTCCTGAGCCATCTCTGGAACATGCCCCATCAAAATGCATTATCCATAAGTCATCTTCTAATGATACCTTTAGCACTTATTTATCAATAGATGATAACTTGATTTCTTCTTTTGTTTTATCTTCCTCAACACGGAAGTTTTCCAAATCTATTTCCACAAAGTTGATTCTAATAGGCTCTCGTGGTTCCTCCACATTTTCAATCATATGAGGGGCTCTCTTTTCCCTATCCACTTTAACATCTTTCTGCTCAATAGAGAATGTAGCAAAAGAAAAATCACATTGTATGCTCCCACCCATTGAAGCACTCCATGGCCGAGATAACAACATGCCATAGGTAGGTGGGATATCCACCACTATAACACTCATGTGTAACTCTTTCTTAGGAAATGTTGCTAGTCTATATGGAACATCATTTATAATCCCTATGACAAGCACTTCCCGAGAATCCATTGCATAGCACTTACCATATGTACTATCTATTTCTAAACCCATTGCATGCATTATCTTTACTGGCATCACATTGTTAGAAGCTTCTAAATCAATCATACAATTTATCAACATTTTTCCATCAATAATAAGGCTCAAGAAAAATGGATTGACATGGTTTGGGTTAGCTATAATAGTAGTTCCTAGATATATTTGAGGGCTATCTGTGGTAATTTCTTCCACAATTTTTTTCTTTTCTTGATCCTCTTTTGAATCTATCTAATTAGAGACAACCTTACTCTTTCTACTTGTAGGAATACTATTAATGAGTGCAATAGTTTTGTCCTTATGTTCATCTCTTTGCATCATTTATAAAAATGGAATAGTAACCCTAACTTGAGAAAGTACCTAGAAAATATCTATTGAAGTGTACTTTGGTAATTTAGGAAAATTTGTGTCCTCAGAAATTACCTTTTCTTTTCCCTTGGGATTTTCATCATTATGAGAGTGCTGATTACTGTCTTCGAAATTTTGGGAGACAACTTCACCCTTTATCTTGGTCTTATCTACTTTCTTTGCCCACATCCTGGGATCCCTAATTTCCTTAGGCTTTAACTCCACATTCTTAGCCTCACCATTTTTATTTGTTCCAACTGCATCTTTCTCCTTTATAAACAGACTACAAGGCTTACCTGAATCACCTAGAATAGTTTGGTTTCTCAATTGTATGTTGTTCCTTGCCTTGGCAACTAGAGAAACTGTATATTTTTCAATTTCCTCATCAGAGGGTCTTCTCAAAATAGTATTATCTATCTCCAATTCATTTACAAAGCAATCATCATTGTCTCCTTCGTTTGAAAACACTTGTTGGTGATGTAGATCAATCTGTTGTCTTTGGATATCAACATCTCTACCACAAGGCTCATCATCTGAGGATAAATCATCATAAGCTAAATCAGCTGGTCCTAGTAATACATTAGTTATTGTATCCTGATCATG
This sequence comes from Sequoiadendron giganteum, assembly GCA_007115665.2. Taxonomy (NCBI): domain Eukaryota; kingdom Viridiplantae; phylum Streptophyta; class Pinopsida; order Cupressales; family Cupressaceae; genus Sequoiadendron; species Sequoiadendron giganteum. The sequence goes on along the minus strand of CM021109.1, from coordinate 331,235,019 downwards.
GGGAGGTTGAGAATCTCCTGGGTCATCTTGAGATTCCACCATTGATTTTGCTATTGCACATTATTGCGAAGAATGTGGCATCCCACACACCTCACACCATTGTAAATTTTATGTTGCATTTAGAGAATAATTTTGTAAGGGATCAAGTGGAACTTGATTATTTCTTTGATTTCCTTGTATGGGCTTCCCATTATTCTAGTTAATGTTGTAGGGATAATCCTACAACCTGGGAGGTCTTTTATTTATTTGAAAATGAGGCTTGTCATTTTTTCCTTGCTTTTGTAGCAGGGTAAGGACCTGATCTATCTTCTCATTAGAAGTCGTGGGATTACTAGGCTTCTCAATTTGGTTCCTTGTGCCTTTAGGATCTTTGAAATCTTCCCTTCTTCCCACTTTACCAAAAGCTCTTCTATTATTTTCAATATTTACCGCCATCTTATATGCCTATCTCAAATTTTGAGGATCTTTATCTCTCAATAGATAACACATTTTAGCATCATAGGCATTACAATATATGACTAGGCACACACTTTCGTTGGGCCTTAAGTATGTAGGAACTCTTGTCATAGCTTTCTAGAAGCGAGCATTAAACTCAGTAACCAATTCACTATATCCCTTGGTAATATTATTGAAATCATTCAATTTAAATCTTAGGTCAGTTTGATCCCCTTATTGTTCCCTGAAGACTCTGCAAAAAGAAGCTCTAGAATCAATACTAGCATTTGGTAACCCTCTATACCAATCTCTAGCATCTTCAACCAATGACTGCATAAAGTATTTCATTGCTACATCATCATCCCATAACTCAAAATCTTCAACAAAACATTGGAAATATTTTAAATGATCTTCCCCACTAAAAGCATTATTACCAGTGAATTTTGGGAGATGTTTACATGCATTCTCTGGGACTGGATTGAGATATCCTCGAATTTTTCCAAAGAACAGTTGTCTATATCTATCAACATGGGGTTCTCCTCCACCATGTCCATTTATGGAAGTGATTTGTTGCTCAACATCTTTCCTATCACCCCCCTCTTTATCCTTTTCACTACTACCATGCTTTCTAGCTTTGCTAGTGCTTCCCTCTTCATGCCCTGAGTAGGAACTAACATTTTTGTGACCACCTCCACCTCCACCACCTTGGTTACCACCACCACACCCTTTAGGGATTTTCTTTTCAAAATTCTTGTTCAATGACTCATTTTCGCTCGACCCTAAACCAAAAGCTTGGGGGTAGGTGTAGACATCTTTAGAAAAGCTATTTTTCTTGCCATTTTGGTGTTAGCGGCTTCTATTTCCACCTTTCTTAGATCAGCTTACAACTGATTATTTATTAATTGCAATCTTAGGAGTTCAAGGTTTTGGGGAATATCTAATGGCCCAAGGTAAGTAACATTAGTTGTTTCAACATTAGTATTAGCATCGCTCTTATAATTAAAAGAACCATGGGAAATTTTCTTTGATTGATCAACAGGGGCTTTCCCATGATCCACAAAGGTTGCCTTCTTAGACCCAACAAATGGGCCGGAAGTTTTGGTAGCTGGGATAGAAGAGGTATATGTAGAAGTGGCAATAGTTCCCATAGAAATTGTTGCTTTAGGCATCTCACGAGCCTTTTTCAGTAGCTGCCTTAGCTACCGTTTCCTCAAAGGCTTTTCTCTTAGCTTCTTCTTCTCTCATCTTTTCAACTTTATTTTTCTAAGTATGTCTTTCGAGCTGCTTGGCCCAGAATCTTTCCAGATTCTCTTTTCGTATCTTGTCCCTATTTTTCGACACCTCTTGCAACCTCTTTTCTTCTTCAATCAAGGTTTTCATATCCCTATCTATATTCGTCTCATTTTTGAGGATATCTCTTGCCTCACTTGGAGCAGGAGTATAATAAGGTTGTTCTACCTGATCTTCATCTTGAAGAAAAGGCACTTCCTTATTCAAAGAGGCCCCTCATGGTTTGAAATTTTGTCTAGTGAAAATAGACATAGCACCAAGTGTTGTGGCTTCTAGGAACTATTTATCCTATTCCTAGAAACCCCATCACTCCTCTTTAGACATATCATTTTCAACTTCATGAGTCATTTCAATGGGAAAACTACCATGATCCACATTAGATGTAATAACTTCTAAGGAATATCCACTGATAAAAGCACTATTTAACTTGGAATTTAAAGTAGGAGAAGAAACAATAGGAGATGAAACAAACTTACTTGGGGTATCATTTACTTTCACCCATTTCTTGTCCTGTCTAGGTTCGAGCTCTAGCATTGGCTCCAGATTATTTTTTGCATAGCTTCTACTCTTCTTCATGGCTGTCGGTGCACGAGGACCTTCCTTTGCATGTTGCTTTTGGTAATTTATATGAATATTTGTGTTTGAGATATCAAAGTCGCCACCCAAAATGTTGGGAATTATGAAGTGATTGCACTTCACTTTTTCACTCGTGACTTTGGAAAAGATCCTAAACATCACCTGACACACCGAAAAAGAACATATGAAAACTAGATGCATGTGTTAAACATGACAAATATATTCACAATTTAAAACAATATATCATGACAAATGACTCTGACTATACCAATTTTGCACTAGAGACTTTTCATTTAATAGTTCCCCAACAGAGTTGCCATTCTGTTGGTGTTTTTTATTACAACCCAAGCAGACTTCCTAAGAGCTTCTATGAACTTGCCATGTTTAATGATAAAATTCTAGTAAGCGATTGGCCAACTCGACGAGAACAAGCAATAATGCTAATTCTCCTACACTTCAGGCTCTGTAAGACTCGGGAGGGTATTCCCTAAAATGTGCACTTTAAATACAAATATAAACAATTCAACCACACATTAACGAACAACAGATAGGTTCCCCCATCTATGCTAAAAGGATGAAATCCTTCAAGAAATTGGTTATTCCTTGAAAAGGCTCGAGTCCTATTAGCAAAGAATCACAAACACAACTAAAGTAGATTGATAGGAAATATTTGAATAAAATTTTCTGAAGTCATAACACAAGACATGAGAAAGTATAACCATGATCAAAATTCTAGTGCCATACCCTAAAGCACAAAGTCAAATGAGAAAACTGAACTACAGGGTGAATTTCATCCTAAACACTTATGATCCATATGAATCACATTACAATCCATCTATCTGTATCTAAGTCCACCACTACTTTATGAATTTCATTGCTAGCTTGCTTGAACTTACTAATTAACTAAAATAATTTAACTGATCCTTTGAACCAGAGCCATCGTTAAAATTAATTCATAGTAAAGAACAAATGAAGATCAATGAAAATCATCTTGGACCAATATTTTATTAATAATTCACACAAAATGTCCCAATAGGAAAGAAAACATACTCAAAACATTTTCATATTTAATACAAACATGCCTAAGAACCCCATAATTGATCAAGTTCTATTATCTAACTCAAAACCTTTAAACCCAGACTTACATTCATACTCTTTGTATCACTTAACTCTTATTTCTCAAATCTTGGATATTAAAGTAGACCTTCTACCATGGCCCAAAATTCTCTTTTATAAAACAAGTGAGCGAAACAAGCTTCAGGTCGGAGGGTACACATGTCTATTTCTCATTGGACTGCTAAGTCCCAATTCAGTTACATTTGCATCATGCGTTTCAAGGGAAAAAGGCATAAGACAAGAATAATCATTAGTTGATATGGAATTAAATAAACTACCCTTCAAAGGGCCACATGTTCAAACCAAAGGCATCTTTAACCTTTATAACACTTTATTCCACCTCAGTAGCTCGTACTTGAAGTCGAAAGGGAAATGCTTTTTTTCAAATATAACTTCTGAGGCCAGATCTGTATTATACATGACCAAGTTGCATTTCTCAACTATAGTACTCATATTTCAAACTCATCAGTGAATACCTTTTTCCATAATTCAAAATATTCCTTAGATGGCCACATAAAATCCATAACCTGATCAATCTTATCTCGATAGGGTGCATATTTCACCATTATTAGTGTGGCCTTTTTATCGAAGTTTTCTAAGAAACTAATGACAAATGATAGTTTCTCTACTGTATTCTCTAGCATACCAATTTCAGCATTTCTACATATCTCATGTGTCTGAGCTATCATTATATTAGCCATCTGCTCTTTACAAACTTGCAAAGGTCTTACCTCATCTTGACTATGAAAAATGTGTGGCAATTGAGTTAAGTCCATTGCATCATATTTGGCCTTTAACCCTTTACTCTTTAACTCCAAAGGGGAAGCGTACCCCTAAAACATTTTCTCCATGACTCCCTTGACAAATTGATAAGTTGATATAACCATAGGATACTTATCCTCATGTTGTTTCGCTCCTATTGCCATGAATCTTAGTTTCTCAATTCTGGGGCTCCATTTGTCCAGCAATGGAGTGGCCAACTCTCTATCTCTCTGGAACATCCTAAGTTCTTCCAAAATTAGAGCATAATTTTCATGAAAAATATTCAATTTTCCCTGGACCCTCCTATTTAAGTGTTTCAACACAGTGTCCACAATTACAAAATTGGTCTTCCCTACTGATTCCCAGATTTTTTGCACCATCTTCAAATTGGTGAATTAATTTCTCTCTAGAGAGTCCTTCTCCTGGGCTATTAGCCCTTTCAACTACAACAGGCATCTATACCATATTATATGGAACAATAGCTAAGGACTATCCTTATGAAGAGGGTTGAGATTGCTCCACTGGTGGGTCAGAGATAGTGTGGCTAGAGCTAGCCTGCCCCTGAGACTTCAATGTCTCCATTTGCTACTTTAATAAGGACAAGTCATTTTCTAGCTCTGCAACCTTTTGTTGAATATTATTATATTCAATAATAATTTCATTATATTGGCCTCTCAAATTATCTTGGTCCTTGGTCAAATCATCAATAGTTGCCCTAGTGAACTTGGCAACATTCACTACCATATCAACAGCCTCCAATGCTAGGGTATCAAAAACTCTTCTTACAACAAGCTGACCACTGAAATTAAATGGTTATGTGACTATTGGATTCCTAGATCCAGTGGACAAAGAATAGATTGCAAAGGCATCCCACTCCTCACTAAAGGTTGATCATTTAAGTGCCAATTCAACTTCTTCATCAGTTGCAAGAAGTGGCCTATTGGCCCTTCTTATTGTATCGAACACCACAACATCAACAGTATCCCATTCAGGAAGTAACAATACTCCAATCTTCTATACCAATTCTTGACCCTACTCTGGTGTTATGTCTTTGAACCTTACCTTCATTTGCAACTTGATTTTAGACTGAATTACTTGCTCTGGGAGCTCAGGGTGAAAAATTATTTCTTGAGCCACCCTCTTAGCATATAATGAGACATGTTCCCTCCATAAAAAATCTTTAAAATCATTGGTATAGATAAAAGAATCATCCATCATGAACTCTCTACAGGCCTCCATCCTCAGGTCATCATTATTGGTCATTCCCCTTATTTCATCTTTTCCCAACCTTAAAGCAACTTCCCTGTAACTTGATGAAGTGTCCATTTGGAAAGATGGCATTCCCTGATGCATTTCATCAGGAGTGACAATAATCTCTTCATCCTCATCGCCATCATATTCAACCACCTTTGTTCTTTCAATTTTTTGTCTCTTTGGTGATGATGGACATGTTTGGTCAGCAATCCTCACAGGGGAATCCAGATCAACAATATTTGGCAATGACTGCCCTGAAGAAGATGGTGCAATGCCTTTAGCAACTTCCTTAGCCATGCTTTACCTTCTCCTAGAAAAAACCTTTATCTTCTTTGGGGTTTGATTAGTGGGCCTCTCTTCCAACCTTACTTTAGGGTATTCCTCAATATTTTGTGACTTTCCCCTTTCTTCCACAACCCGTTCATCCTTCAGAATCCCCACCAAATTTTCAAAATTGTCAATGGCATACATCGCCCTATTCAACTCACCATTGATATCTGGTATGGGATTGAAAGCAAGTATCCTTTCTTGCTTCTTTTTTACCATCTAGGTAAAGGCAATGTACTTTTCCTTTCTCTCTTCTTGTATCTCTAACTAAAAAATGTTCCTGATAATGTCTTCAAGAAAATAGAAATTGTGGATGAAATTTCCAGTCTGGTTCTTGGCCTTCATTTGAGAAATAAAACCCTCAGGATCATGATTCCTAGGGCATACAGTCTTTAATCCATAAGGTCTAAGAAATGTGTATAAATCCTTCCATCCTCCCTTTTCCATAACAAAATCAGCAAACGCTGTATACTCAAGAAAGAAAGATCCTTTATTTTGTTCTACTGGAAAATGTACTTCTTGAGCACACCCCAGCTGTCTCATGATTTCCAAAAATCCAATTCTCATAGGCACATCCTTGGGAAGAACATATGGGTTGACATTAGTGCCATATACTCTGAAAATGTTGTATTATGATAAGGGATAATATCTCCCCAATTGTGTGTCAAATTTAATTCAAGCCTTCTTGCCATTGGCCTCAAGAAATCATGAATCTCTTTAGGAATCCTGGGGGGATCACGAACTAGAGCCTTTTTCAACTTGGATCCAAAGACATTTTGGAACATTACATAATCAAATTTGTGATCATGCATATTAAGGATCCTAGTCCAATATTGGATAGGCATGTCAAATTATACTCCTTTTTTAGTTCCACATCCTTTTCAAACACTACCTAGCCCCTATATAAAAACATGTGCATTAAGAAGGAAAACCACCTAAAACCAACCCAATTCTTTCCATCCTTTAGGACCATCAGACACCCATGCATTTTTTCTGCTAAGTAAGTGGAAAAATCATAAACCACAGTAAAACCTGGATGTTGGAGATTTACAACCATGTACATGATATCAGTAAGTAGAGTAGTCTTCAAGCTAATTCCTAGAACTTGGCATAAGGCACAAACTGTCTTCTTGAAATAGTTAGAGAAGTAGTTCACAAGAAAAGGTTTTGGCTCATTCTTACCAATCACTACCTGCTTCTTATTCTTTCCTCTTCCTGAGGTTCTGGAATGAGGTATCGAAAGAGATGTTATGAAAAAACCCTTATTATTTATGTATTCTTCTCTAAAAGCCTCAAGATTAATGGCAACTATATCCTGAATCCATTCATGTAGACTGAATATTTCTATAATTTCCTCCCTAGATATCTTTACCATTTCTATGCTAGAGTGTGTTTTGACAACTCTAGTTATAGGGTCATACCTTGAAGCAACATATTTTAAAAAATCTAAATCCAAGTAGAAATTAGGGACCACCAGCTTACCAAGATCCAAACTCCATGGGTTACATAAAGGAACACACAAATTCTTGTTCCCAAACCAATTTGAGAACAACTTCCATCTAACATACGATAAATCAGCATCCCAAACCACACATTGTTTATCAGTTAACCCTTCCAGGAGTAAGGGCCCATAAAACAAAGCCTTTCCTTCAAGGTTTTTGCTGGTAGAGAGTTTTAATAAGTCTATAATATCCTAGGTAAAGGACCTAGTAGCAATTTTAGAGCCAAAGCTTCGGGCCTTGGGTGTTATTTACACAAGATAGAGAATAGTTCAAGCTAGGTTTTTTAAATTTCAAACAATTATAACTTGCACCTTATAGTCTTATATAGAAATGCTTCACAATTCCAGAAACCACCGCAAATATCTAGACAAGCTTTAAAATATTTTAAAGTGAATTAACTCAAACAATCCTTCAGGAGAAAAACAAGAAGCAGTCGATAACCATTCTTCAAAACACCATAAGAACTTCTGAAAAACACAAGAAATGGTATATGTGTTACTTACGGTTTCACTTGCAGAACGTTAATGATAGTGAGGCTAAAAAATCACAAAGATGGCTTGCTTCACTCGGTACCAGGCAATTTTTCTTTACAATGGAAATACACACGAAATTAGCAATTCACTGATCCTTTAGCATTAATTATGAGAGAAAAGTTTGAACTCGACCATTAATATTCACTCACATGAGCTAAAATGGCTATAGTACAACACAAGCCTATTTCAAATGCTAGTCATTGATCCAAAACAATGCAAGACAGAAAGAACATCTTAGATTGAGTCAAAATGGTTTCAAAATGCCCCGTTTGTTCACCAAACTTTAGGCGAATAGAAAGCCATCCACAAGACACCACCTCAATGAGAAGGAGTCCCACCTCGATCATCCCTCATACAACATTGGCATCCACGAGTCAAAAATTTTCACACCTCACAGCATTATTAAAACTAATGTTTTAATTTCGCGAGGTCAATGAGGAACGACCATGATGCGTTGGTATTGAAACAACTAGTAGCATCAGTGTCCTTCATTGGTCAGTGAATAAAAATTGGTCCCCATGATCATAGGCGATAGGTGGCAGCATCTCGCATACCTCGCACCACTTTAGTGAAATCAGTAGGAAGCCTTGCGAGGTCCACGAGGAATGGTCATGATAAGGATCATTCCATCTGATGGGTATGCAATTGCACATGTGAAAAGGTTATTTATAAAAAGGGGACCAACTAGGTAGATGGGGAAATGACCCTTGAGACCAAAAAGGTATTTAGAGATTAATCTAGAACACTTTACCAACCCAAAACTAAGGAAAAATAAAAAATAGTCGGGACACAAAAGACCGAGAAGGTAGATAAAGAGGGGTCGGTAATGTAACGACCAAAAGGGGGTTAAGACTATACTTAAGTGACCAGCCACCTTTAATAATAATTCATCACTCGAATAGAACACTCATGACCAAGACTCATGGTAAAAACCCAAAACCCAACCAATTAGAGCCAAGGATGAAGTAAAACAAACTCTCAAGGGGGGAAAAAATTTAAAAGCTCCACCACATTCTTAAAGAAAATAAAAGTGTTTTGGTCAATGTAAAATTAAACATTTTTGTAGAGCACCAAAAGAAATTGTTTGTTTGAAACTAAAACTCTTTGAAAATTCCCTTTTTAGAGCACCAAAATGAAATGTTCATTTGTGGGGTTATTTTTACGCACCAATTGAAAGCATTTTCTATTCTAGAAAGCTTTGATAAATTAATTTTAGAGCACCAATTAAAATTTTCGTTTGTGGGGTTCTTTTTATGCACCAATTGAAAGCATTTTCCATTCTAGAAAGCGTTGAGAAATCGATTTTAGAGTGGAAATTGAAATTTTCATTTGTGGGTTCTTTTTATGCACCAATTGAAAGAATTTTCTATTCTAGAAAGCTTTGAGAGTTTGATTTTAGTGAACCAATTGAAATGTTTGTTTGTGGGGTTCATTTTATGCACCAATTTGGTGTAGGAGCACCTATGGGTCCAATGGGCCTAGTATGTTTTGGTTTTTGGCTTTGTGATGAAATAAGGTCCTAAGGACCATTTCAAATGGTCAAATTTTTATGTAATAGGTATCCTAGTTTTTTTGTTGAGTTTTTGGTCTTAGTGACCAACTTCAATGTAACAACAAAGTCTTTATCCTCACTTTGTAAGATTGGTGCACCTTGGAAAATTAGGGAGTAAGAATGTCATGATGCAACCAGGCATCTGAGGGGAGTTACCTTGATAATTTAAAATGTTTTAGATTCCTTTGACACATCTTGAAGGCTCTTTGTGGTCGAGTTGGTGAAAGTTGCACAAATTTCCTTAACTAGGCAATTAAGTGTCAAAAATGAAGTTTTGTGTTTCCAACGGGAAACTAATTCAAATTTTAGCTGTAGGAAATTGGAGGGAGGTTATGATACCTTAAATATTCCTCTATTGGTTGAGGAAAGGTTTTTGATGAAGGAATTAAGATGTTTTCAATAAAGAGATGGTTGTTTTTCAAAGTTTTTGTGTAAAATTTGTTCATCCCGTAATTGGTACAACCTATAGATTTACTTTCACACTTCAATGCTATAATGGTTTGAAATGGGATTGAATTAGATTTTTTTGTGTTGGATTGGTGAGTTTTCATCAAATGACAAGGGAGATATTGACATTTCTCTATCAGGTGGTCTGAAAACCCTCAAAACTAGGGTTTTGAGTGAAGAATGGCCTTTTCTTCCATCTCCACATTGTAACAGTGCCAAGTCTCAATGGGATGGAATGTATTTGTGTAAATTTTCACATTTTCAAGTTTCAAGAGGATGGAATTCTGTGTGGTGGAAGTTTTTCATTGTTATAGGCCTGTCATCCTCATGTGACAGGCCTAGTTTATGAAGCAAAAGTTGGATTTTGCTTCCTTTAGGGTTATTTTGATTGTCAAGGAACTTAGGGGTGATAGGTATGGGTGTAATTAGCCTATAAGAATCTGTTTCAAGGTTTTGGGGTGAAGGGGAGAGCCTAGATAGTCAACTTTTCTGTTGTAGCCAACCAATTAGTCCTCTTGGAGCAGCATTGTTTTGGACCATTGTACCTTTTCCACTCACTATCATAATGGGAGACTTTGGGGCCTTGTAGGGGTATATAATACTTGTCTAATTCCAATGTTTTGGGCCTAGTAAAAGTTCATATGTGGATTTATTTTTATTGTCCTCTTGGGTAGGGCTACAAGCCTTATAGGAGTAAAGAGGCCTAGTGGTTAGAGCGATGAGAAAATGGAGTTTCCTTAGTGAAAATTTGAGTGTTATGGTTTGGTTTATTCTTGTTGGGCATGTTCCAAGTGGATACAAACCCTCTTGTTTTTTGGAGTCTGAGAAACCTAGGTGTGTTGGGTTTCATCCTTGAAGGAATAGTGGAGTTGATGACTCCTCATAAGAGTATTTGAGAGAAGCATTGTAAGAATTGTCTTTGCCAGTTCTAGTTGATTGTTTTCCTTCCCTGCCACTTTGCATAATGGTGGTATCAAAGCCTAATTGTAGGTAGTTTTTGAAGGGAGGACATCATTCCTCCAAAACCTAGACCGATGGTTGCAAAGGATTTGAAGGCCTTGAGAGAAGAGATAGAGGCCTTCAAATCAAGAGACAAAAGGAGAGGAGTGGTAGTTGAGGAAGAGAGTTCCTTTGAAGAAGAGTCAGAGGGTGAAGAAGATGAAGAGAACCCCTAGGGGGAAGAGATACCCCCTCATGAGAGAAGAATCCTTAAAGCCTTGCAAGCATCCAGAGGAGAGTCCTCTGAGGTAAAGATTGATCTACCAGTATACAGTGGAAAGATGGATGTGGAAGAAGTGTTAGAGTGGGTGGAGGCATTGAATAAATATTTTGAATACAAAGACATGGCAGAGAAAAATAAAGTAATTTTTTCCAAAACAAAGTTGAAGGGATCCGCCTTGACATGGTAGAATTTCACCCAAGGAGAAAGGATCAAGTTCGGTAAGTCCATGATCAACTCATGGGATAGGATGGTGCATAGGTTGAAGGCACAATTCCTTCCTTCTGATCATGAGGTGTAAGAATTCAGAAAGAGGATAAATCTAAAATAAAAAGACATGGATGTTTCATCCTACATTGAGCAATTCTACAAGTTGAGCATGATATGTGATCATGTAGAGAGTGAGAAGGAAAAAGTGGCCAGGTATATCAATGGCCTAAGACTCAAAATACAATATGAGATCAGTTTGGTTATCCCCAAGAACATGGAGGATTGCATACAAATTACATATAGGGATGAAGAGAAGATAAGAATAAAACAAGAGCTGCAAAGTAGAGGAAGAGGCAAGAATTTCAGAGGTAGAGGCAGCTTTGGGGGTAGAAATCAGTCCCAAAAACATCAATAAGAATCTAGCCACAATGAAATGAGTGGAGACTCAAGTAATAGAGGAGGATTCAGGGGTAAGAGACCCAATGGAAAAGGCATATTTAGTGGAGGAAGAGGTTCTAATAAGTTTTCAGGGAGATGTTACACTTGTAACTAGCCTAGGCATTCGACCTTCAAATGCCTTGAAAAGAAAGGTTCAAGCTCTCATGGTGGAGAGAGGAGGAATCAATTAGTGCATGAAGATAAAGAGAGTGTGACTTCACCTACAGTGAACCTCACATCAAAATTTGGAGAGAACTTGATGATTAGGAGAACATTTCTCAAGGTACCAATCCCTGAAGAACCCCCACAAAGGAAAGCACGCTTTAGAATCAATTGCAAGGTACAAGGTAAAGTGTGTAAGATATTAGTGGATTTAGGATCAACTAATAATATTGCTTCAATTGAGATGGTAGAAAAATTGAATTTGAAAAGGATTTATCATCCTAACCCATACAAATTTTCATGGCTTAGTAAAGGACAACAGGTCTTGGTGGATGAGCAAGTGTGGGTAGAATTCAACATTGAGTCATACAAGGATAAGATCCTATGTGACATCATCCCTATGGATGTATGCCACTTGTTTCTTGGTAGGCCTTGGTAGTTTGATAGGAAGGCCAAGCATGATGGGGAGAGGAACACATATTCCATTGTGAAGGATGGGGTGACTTACAACCTCTCACCTCTCCTAGAAGAAGACAAGACAAAGCGTGATGGGCCTAGTGTTTTGATGGTGGGTGAGAAGGAGTTAATGAAGACCTTGAAAGAAGGAGGAGGAAGAGGATTCTTCCTGATTATGAAGCCAAAGAGTAAAGCAGATCTATCCACAAAGAAGAAAGAAGATGCACCTAAAGAGGTCCAAGAGTTGTCGGAAAGCTACAAGGACATAATGGTGAATGAAATACCTAGTTCCCTACCTCCCATTAGGGATATAAGCCACCATATTGATCTGATTCTAGGGGCTATGTTTCCCAATAAGGCTACATATAAGATGACACCTACCCAAAATGAGGAGATTGTAAGACAAGAGCAAGAATTATTGGATAAGGGGCTAGTGAGGAAGAGTTTGAGTCCATGTGTTGTTCCTACCATCCTAGCACCAAGGAAGGATGGGAATTGGAGGCTTTGCACTGATTCAAGAGCCACTAATAGGATCACAATTAGATATAGGTTCCCAATGCCAAGGATGGAGGACCTCATGGATTGCCTAGTAGGAGGATCTTACTTTTCCAAGATTAATTTGAAAATCGATTACCATAAAATAAGGATCAGAGAGGGTGATGAATGGAATAAAACTTTTAAGACTAATGAGGGTCTCTATGAGTGGTTGGTGATTCCCTTTGGGTTTTCAAATGCCCCTAGCACCTTTATGTGCCTTATGAATGAGGTATTGAAACCTTTCATTGGAAAGTTTGTTGTTTTTTACTTGGATGTTATTCTTGTGATTAGCAAATCTAAAGAAGAACATTTAAATCATCTTGACATGGTATTTAAGAGGTTACAAGAGGAGAATCTACTAATCAAGATGGAAAAGTGTGAATTCATGAAGGAAGAACTAGTGTACCTTGGATTTATCATCGCCAAGGGATGTTTGAAGATGGATCCTTCAAAGGTGGTTGTTATTCTTACTTGGCCAACCCAAAATCCATGGGAGATGTGAGAATCTTCCATGGACTTGCAAAATTTTATAGAAATTTCATCAAGAACTTTAGTCAAATTTGTGCACCAATCTTGGACACCATCAAAGGAGGTAATAAGGGTAAGTTTTCTTGGACTAGTGAGGCTGATAAAGGGTTTGAATATCTGAAAAAGAGAGTAACACAACAGCCTAAAATCGTGCTCCTTGATTTCAATAAGGTTTTTACCATTGAGGGTGATGCTAGTAACCAAGCAATAGGGGTTGTTTTGAACCAAGAAGGCAGACCGGTTGCATTTTTCACTGAAAGGATAAATGAAGCAAAGAGGAAGTATTCTTCCTATGATTTGGAATTGTATGCTATGGTCCAAGCCGTCAAAAAGTGGAGGCACTACTTGTTACCTAAAGAATTTGTTATTTATATTGATAACCATGCTTTGAGTTTCTTGAATGCATAGGCACATGAAGTGGGTGGAGTCTTTGCAAGCCTATACATTTATAATAAATCATAAGAAGGGCCAAGCAAATAAGGTGGAAGATGCTCTTAGTATAAGGGAACTTGTAGTGCAAGAGATCCAACTCCAAAGTATGGGGGTTGACTCTTTGAAGGACATGTACCATGAAGATTCAGATTTCAAGGAGGTATATAATGTTTGTGAGCAACATTTGAATACTTTTCATGATGAATACTCTGAATTTTTATTATAGAATGGTTTTCTCTTCAAAGGAAGTCAATTGTGTGTGCCTAAATACTCAATGAAGGAGAATATTACAAAGGAGAAACATAGTGGGAGCCTTGGAGGTCATTTTGGCCTTGATAAGACATTAGAACAAGTGAGGAGGTTCTATTATTGGCCAAGGATTCAAGTAGATGTGAGAAATTATGTGGAAGGATGCACAATATGCCAAAGAGCAAAGGGAACTTCATCAAATGCAGGGCTCTATCAGCCACTCCTCATTCCCAATAGGCCTTGGGAGAGTGTAAGTATGGATTTTGTATTGGGGTTGCCTAGAACCCAAAGAGGTTTTGATAGTTTTTGTGGTGGTTGATAGGTTTAGCAAGATGGATCATTTTATTCCTTGTAAATGTACCAATGATGCATCTCATATAGCAGGTCTCTTCTTTAAGGAGGTTGTTAGGATACATGATTTTCCTCTAAAAATTGTTTCTGATAGACATTCTAAGTTCATTAGTCAATTTTGGAGGACCTTGTGGAAGAAACTTAGCACAAATATATCCTTTAGCTTTGCATACCATCAACAAATGGATGGAAAAAATAAAGTGGTGAATATATGATTGGGAGATCTCTTAAGATGCCTTACCAAGGAGCATGGACAAGCTTGGGATCTGATCTTACCTCAACCTAAATTTTCATACAATAACTCCATGAATAGGAGCATTGGTAGGATCCCTTTTGAATTATTCTATGGTATGGACCCTAGAGGGGTCTATGAACTAATAGATTTGCAAGGAATTGAAAAAAAGAAGTGCTCAAGGAGAGGATTTTATTGTTGCAATCAAGTAAATTCATCAACAAGTGAAGGAAACCCTTCAAAATAATGTGGAGAAGTACAAAGAAAAGGTAGAATTCAAGAAGAGGGATGTTCAATTCAAGATTGGAGACTTAGTGATGGCACACTTGAAGAAGGAGAGACTCCCAAAAGGAAAGTATATTAAACTCATGATGAAGAAGATAGGACCTTGCAAGGTGGTCCACAAGTTTGGCCAAAATGCTTATGAAATAGAGCTACCTCCTGGGGTGACAATCTATCCTATCTTTAAGATTTCTTATTTGTATCCTTTCAAATCTTATGTGAATGCAGGGGATGCAGTAGGTATAACAGTAATGGAGGATGAAAATAGGGTCAAGGAACTACCCCCAAGCCAACCTATGACTCTTGAATGCATCCTAGACACCAAGGAGACAAAGCAGACTAGAAGGAAGGTCTAAAAGGAATATTTAGTTAAGTGGAAAGGTCCACCTAAAGAGGATGCCACCTAGATTTCTGATACTAACATTAAACAACATGGGGCTATTGTAGAAGACCTGATCTCAAAGAGGACTTCAGATCGTTTTATTGCTTGGGAGTATGGTACAGGAGCACCTATGGGTCCAGTGGGCCTAGTATGTTTTGGTTTTTGGATTTGTGATGAAATAATGTCCTAAGGACCATTTCAAATGTTCAAATGTTTATTTAATAGGTCTTCTAGGTTTCTTGTTGAGTTTTTGGTCTTGGTGACCAACTTCAATGTAACAACAAGGTCGCCATCCTCACTTTGTAAGCTTGGTGCACCTTGGAAAATTAGGGAATAATAATTCCATGATTAAACCAAGCATCTAAGGGGAGTTACCTTGATAATTGAAAACGTTTTAGATGCCTTTGACACATCTTGAAGGCTCCTTGTGGTCGAGTTGGTGAAAGTTGCACAAATTGCCTTAACTAGGCAATTAAGTGTCAAAAATGAAGTTTTGTGTTTCCAACAAGCAACTGATTCAAAATTTAGTTGCAGGACATTGGGAAGGTTATGATACCTTAAATATGCCTCTCTTTCTCAAGGAAAGGTTTTTGATGGAGGAATTAATAAGTTTTCAATAAAGAGATTACTGTTTTTCCGAGTTTTTGTGTAAAAGTTGTTGATCACGTACTTGGTACGGCCTATAGATTTACTTTCACACTTCAAGGCTATAATTTTTTGAAAGGGGATTGAATTAGCTTCTTTTTGGCATTGGAGTGGTGATTTTTCATCAAGGGACAATGGAGATATTGACATTTCTCTATCGGGTGGTCTAAAAACCCTCAAAACTAGGGTTTTAAGTGAAAATGGCCTTTTCTTCTATCTCCACATTGTAACAATGCAAAATATCAGTGGGATGGAAGGTATTCATGTATATTTTCACATTTTCAAGGTTTAGGAGGACAAAATTCTATGTGGTGGAAGTTGTGCATTGTTCTAGGCTTGGAATCCTCATGTGACAGGCCTTGTTTCTGAAGCAAAAGTTGGATTTTGCTTGATTTAGGGTGATTTTGATTGTTAAGGCACTTAGGAGTGATAGGTATGGGTGTAATTAGCTTGTAATAATCTATTTCAAGGTTTTAGGGTGAAGGGGGGAGCCTAGATAGTCAAATGTTATGTTGTAGCCAACCAATTAGGCCTCTTGGAGCAACGTTATTTTGGACCATTGTACCTTTTCCACTCACTATCATAAAGGGAGACTTTGGGGCCTTGTAAGGAATATCATACCTATCTAAGTCTAGTGGTTTGGACCTGGTACAGGTTCATATGTGTATTTTATTTTGATTATCCTCCCAGACAAGGCTACAAGCCTTATAGGAGTAAAAAGACCTAGTGGTTAGAGCGATGAGAAAATGGAGTTTCCTAAGTGAAAATTTGAGTGTTATGGTTTGGTTTAGTCCTGTTGGACATGTTCCAAGTGGATAAATACCCTCTTGGTTGTTGGATTCTAAGAACCCTAGGTGTGTTGGGTTTCATCCTTGAAGGAATAATGGAGTTGATGACTCCTCATAAGAGTATTGGGGAGAAGCATTGTAAGAATTGTCTTTACCACTTGTGGTTGATTGTTTTCCTTCCCTACCACTCTGCATCACAATTGAAATAATTTTCTAACTATGAAAGCTTTGAAAAAATTAAAATCTTGGACCATTCACCTAATCGACAATAAATATGTTAATCATTTTTGGCATATGTCTGCAAATCCTGTATAAACAAAATCAAGTACTTGTTAGCGTTAGAGATCAAAAATTAAATTTCAGCTTTCAGGAAAAACTTAATAGGGAAAAAGAAAAAGAAAAAGTCAAAAGTGGCCTCTATTAGAAAGCAAAAGCATGGGAAAAAGTCAAAAAAAGCCTCTGTCAAAAATAAAAAGTGGCCAAAAAAGTCAATTGTGCCTTTGTATTTTACAAAAGTACCAAAAAAAAATTAGAAGTGCTAGAGAAAATTTCAAGTGCATGAAAACGACAAAGTCAAGTATAATTTTTTTCTAGAACGTGTGCGTTAAGATTTCTACAGTGCACTTTTGGGACCTACAACTTCAAATTTAGCTCAAAAAATGATTAGTGCTAAGGACTGTGGTCCCATCGGGCATGCCGGAATGTGCAAGGGGGGAAATCGAAAAGATGCAAATGAGATAATTGAATTGAATTGAATTGAAGCTAATCTAACTCAAAACAACAATCAAGATTTATGTCCATTGCTCACGAAGTGAAACTATAATATTAAGGAAATCAAGAACGTAATTGAAGTGAAATAATGACAATGAAATCCAAAACAAAATAGCATTACCATCCTGTGTTGAAGTGCGTTTGTGAAGATGTTGGGTTGTTCATATCAATGTGAAGCCTCCATTGTGTGTTCAAAAGCTTTGAAGAATGTAGTGTGTTGATCAAAATATGTGTTGAAGCTTTGTCAAAAATGTCGATTAAGATCTTGACATTACTTTGTTGCATAAAATGTATTGATTCTATGATCATTTTTGAGAAGAAAGATGGTTGTTATATAGATTTCATGTTTTCGAATGAACTCTTGAGATTGCGTAGTATAATATCTTGATCGATGGTTGAAAGATGTTTAGAGGATTTAGATGGGAATAATTTGTGCAAATTGATAACGTAATTGGTGTGATTGAGGAAATAGATTGATCTGTCAGGAAATAGATTGATCTGTCAGCCAATCAGAGTGAGCAATCAGTGGTTCATAATTTGTTGAATCATGAAAGTGGGTGAGGATAATTAATTAATTGATTTAATGAATTAATTATTTTGGATTTGAATGTGTAAATCAAGTTTGACTTTTTCAAACAAAGTTGCATTTGTTTGATTTGATTTTTGATGATGTTTTGAATAGTTTAATTAATTATTCAAATTTAGAGGAAAAGTTATTTAATTAAATTATTATGTTTTAATAATTTAATTGACTTAGGAAAATAGAGTGAATTAGCGACAAAATTAAATAATTGATGTTATTTAATTAATTAGGAGGAATAAAGTTAGATTAGAACTTTATTAAATAAATTAAATTTATTTATTTTGCCCTAATTGATGAAAAAGTGAATAAATTAAATAATGTAGTATTATTCAATTAATAGTAGAAATTAGGGTTTCAAGACTCTATCAAATAAATTAAATTTATTTAATTCATCAAAAATGGTGAAAAAGTGAATTAATTAAATAAGTATAATTATTCAATTAATAGAGTAAATTAGGGTTTTTTGATGCTTTTGATGTGAAATGCAATAATATTCGATGATAGTGATGATGATGGGAAATGCCATTTAAGGTGTACGATAAGTGTTATGCCAATTTTACATGTCTACATTCATTAACAACTAAGTTGGCTTTATTTGAATGTGAAAAGTGTAATAAGGTACCATTTTGTCCCTTTTCGTAGATATTTATTGTAAGATACAAGGGATTTAGGATTTTAGATCGGGGATTAAGATGTTTAGACTTGGATTTGGAGCTAATATTAGGTTTTGGATAATTGGATTTAGATTTTAAATTGTAGGATGTGGGATTTTTATGCTATCTGGATTTGGGATATAGGAAACGTTTTAGATTTAGATATAGGATGGGGATTTTGATTAGGACCAAAATCGCACACACCATGTTGGAACTTGGAACCTAGTGTGTTGGAGTCAATAATGGCTACAAAGATGGTGCACATCTTTTATATATAATGTGTTTCTTTAATTGGTTTTCATAGTTTGATGTGTTTGCTTCATAATGATATTATCATTTATTTTGATCTTTTATTATACTTAAATAATTTTCTTTAGATTGAGTTGTGTCTTATATTAAATTATTTACTTTATTTTTCTTCAAGATCCACACTATTTTTTTCTTCTTGTTTGATTTATGAACTTATGTTTGCATTTGGATTCATTTTGATTTTTTCCTTGATTTTTATTTGGTCCTTCATGTTGAGGCTTTGCTTCCTAGTGATTCTTTGATTCTTTGGTTCATATGCTAGGGCATCCAAAATTATTTTTAATCCTTTGTGGTGATCCCTTGGTAGGATGTTATATTTAAGTCACGTATTTTTTATGATTTCTTTTTCATTTTGGAGTGATCAAATAATGCATGATTTTGTTGGTCCCAATCCATAGGTTTAGGATGTTGGAGATCAAGGTTGATGACATAGATAATGATATTAGTTAAAGTAGTGATGATACTAATATTTTTATAGGGGCTATAGATGGTCTCTATTTTAATGTTTTAAATTAAAAAATTTACCTTAGTGATCACAAAAGTATAACCAAAATATTAAATTTCTCATTAGAAAAATTGTATATGATTCCTTTTTGTTCATGATTTGGGTAAACTGATATAGGTTCTAGGATTCTCAGCGCATGAAGTCCCAAACCCTTTCCTTTGTAGCTCATTATTCACCATATTTTCTTTGTGATAAGATACTTGGTGTTATAAAAACATGACACTAACTCATCAATGTACCATAATAACTTATAGATTATTCAATTTTCTCATCTACATGGAATCCATATTTGATAAAGATGATTGGGCCAACTTGACAAATGTTGGTGATTGCTTCTTGTTCATGATTTTTGTAACTTGATTATTTTTATGCTTCATGATATAAATTGTGACTTTCTTATCCATAAGCTTAGTGTGATAAATATCAACTACAATTTTATTACCAATATGATTTATATGAATAATTTGATTATCTATGTGCTCAATAAAAATCATAGTCTCATTATGGGAAGGGGAGTTGTTGGATGTATATGACTAATGGAATTGGCTTAAATTTTTTGGCCTTGAGCAAGGTTTATCATGCTTTGGAATGAACTCTTGACATATCCTTACATTCTTTATCAATAACATGAATTTATTTATTTTTACTTCAATATCGCCATAATCAATAAGAGCCTAGATACAGTCCTTTAATCTCATGCACTGACTAGTGGAACATCTTTAGATCCTATGCATATTAAACCTTATATATTTTATGAATCTCATAAAATACCTTCATTAGTTTCCACACATGGGATAATTTATGGAGATGTTAGTGCTAGGAAGGGCCTTGAACAACCTTAATATTATTTGGAGTAGATTTAGTACCAACAACATGCTTGTAACTATTACAAAATAATGGTACCTAATAAGGGGTATGACACAAATATTTAACCTTCGATGTTTATTCTTACTAGTACTCCTTTGAGAAAATATTAGGAATGAAATGAATATGGTTATAGGATATAGGGGCGCATCCCATGAGTTGTATACTAAAGAGGTGAACCTATGAGTAAGATAACCCTTATGCATGGAAATATATAGGAAACTATAATTTTATAGTATCCTTAATTATCCCAATCAAGTACCAAAAAAAATTATGGGAAGATTGCCAAAATTATAGGGTAACAACAATGTCACTAGGAAGAACACCTCATGTACTTCATCGATGTCATTGATGAGTATGATATTGAAGATGAAGACCTCATGATGAAGTTGTTTTTGTATTCATTAAAAGAGAGTAAAAATGAATGCTACAAAATCCTTCCATTTAAAACAAAATTTATTCAAGGTATGAATTTATGAGTTTTCAAATTACAATAAAATGAAATGGTTGACCCCAAATTTATAATCCAATATTTTATTGCTATCAATAAAGGGGAAAATTAGGTTGTTGAATTCAATAGTAGATTTATAATAATAATGAGGAAAGAATATACCTATTTAATTCCTAATGAATAAATGTGCTTGGTCTTGTATTGTAGATAATTTGATGCAAATCTGGTATATTTCCTTTATGAAAAGAACCCTCAAACTTAATGGAAGCTTACACCATGAAAATCAACCAAGAGAGAAATCTAAGAGAATATAGTAAACATGTTAAGAGAGTTGATGTGAATATTTTAAGGCTAGATATAAGAACTTCAAGAAAGCCCCTCACAACTCAAAGAAAGGGATACTTTCTAACAACAGTTCCACACATGTCAAAGAAGACCAAAGGGTGCACAATAGAATCTACAACACTAATTGGGATAAAATGTTAGGGATAAATGAGAAATATATGGTTCCTAAAAAAGGAAACCAAAGACATCAAGGCAAAGACAACCATGATCCTTTTAGGAAGGATCATGTGAATGTCCAAGATGATTCATTATTATTTGATGCATGTTAATTATCTTATGATTCAAAAAACTATGTTGTTGCAAAAATAATTTTAAGAGAGAAATAATTTCCAAATGAAGATGGTACCCTAGAATATTATGAAGATGATGACATGGACTAGCTTGACACTTGTGAATATGATAAATTCTTTCAAAGTGATCAATAAAAATATCAAGTTTAATACGAGTTTCTAAATTAGTATTTAAACACCTTAAGGAGCTCATGTATTGGAGGTACAAATGAATAAAACCTTCAATCTAATATGTCAAGGCTCTTATCAATGAAATTTTCTTGCAATTTTAAAGTAAGTATCAACTCAAGAATAAATAGGTGTCTACAAGTAGTCACGTTAGAAATGCAAATGTACTAGAAGCATAAGGATACAATTGTAATAAAGGAAAATAATAATGAACAACATAATTAGGGCCAAGGACATTGCAAGGAAGAATATGAATAAAATTACAAATAGGTCTACACAAAAAGATTGTTCATGCTAGAAAATACTAAGTAAAATAAGTATGTTTCAAAGAATAAGAATGTAGACATACTAATAAGAAATATGGGACATCCTAATGTTACTAATTCAAGTGCCAAACCAATTCAAACAAGTAAAATATCACAAAAAGGGAAAAAAGCAATTTAAGGAGTTGGGAAGTCCATCCAAAAATGGGTGACACTATTGGTGATCATGTATTAACTTTTATTCATGAAATTCATTTTTTGATACTTGGTAAGCAAGGTTTTGAAAGGACCAAGAACCTTTTACAGAGTTAAGAGAAGGACACTTCCAAATACCAAAGTCTCAAACTTTTCCAATGAAATAGTACCAATTGAGACACCACAGTAGCATAATGGGAATACAAATAGCACTTGGTTAGTAGAAACCAAGAGAGATAGAACACTCAAAACCAATAGTAGTCCTGAGTCAAGGACAAACTAACAACCCAAAGTTGGCACCACAATCAAGAGAAACCGATCACTTAGGACAAAAACTAGTCCTATTGAATCAAGAAATAACCCATGATACTGCAAGCCCAAAAGACTTCCTGAAATAATCAGGCCATAAAACACCTACAATAGCTAGACTACAACATACCTTCCACTCAAATTAGATAAAGATGAGCCTGACCATTTCTTACCAAGAGAGGGGTAAGAATCACAAGTTGCAGCAGAGATACATTCTTCAAATTGATCCAACCAACCAAACACCAACCCCAACACCACCTCAAAAGGATGAGGCTCCCCTCTATACGAGAGGAAGAAGTGGGGACCAAAACTACTAAGGAACCCTCCCTCTAGAGAAAGCACGCTCCACCTCAATAGGACCTAGAAAAGGAGAGAAGTACTTCCCACCATATAAACAACCTCCAACTCCACCTCAACAAGAGAGTGCTCCACCTTAATAGGAGCAATATTCACCTTTATTAAATATAATGATTATGGAACATGGTAGCAAGCAAGAACACCAATAGAACAGGAAACCACCTCATCCCAAGGAATCCAAATAGAAGAAACAATAGGAAGCACAAACACAACCTCCCAACCCACAATGTCATCAATCCAATACACCATATAACCATCAACTACTTCCTTGGAAAAATCTCCAACTACCACAAGGGGCAATCAAAAAACCAGGGGAACCCCTACAAATAGAAAACCCATAGAAAGCCAAGGATGAACCCTACCAAAGAAAGAAAGAATCAAGCCAAAAATAATGCAACTCCAGGCCACACCACAGTAGCAAGAACTAGAGAGAGACAAGCAACAAATTCCTCCCCCAACCAACCACAAGCACTAAACCAACCACTTCCACCGACTAGGAAGCCTTCCTAAAGCATAAACCCCACCACAACGAAACAAAGCAGGGTCATTGAAACCACAAAGGGGACTTACAAAAAGAAATCACTACAAAACCTAAGTCTCCAACAACATGAGAAATGGGTTGTAGCATTACGCGCAAAGAGAAACTATCACCAAGACCCCAACACAGTGAAGCACCCCCAAACATAGCATATCACAAGAGTTTTCAAGAAGGAAAACCCCAGCAAAAACCAAGCCCAAACGGTGAGGATACCACCAACACAAAGGAAAAGTACCAAACAATAAGGGGGAAGTGAAAGAAAGCCTCACTTTCACCCAAACAACCCTACCCATGAACACCACCAGGCACCAACACAGAGAGAGAACAACACTATGATGCGCTACCAAACACCAACACATAGAAACAACATCACAAATGTCACCACAAACTGAGGAGAAAGATATAACATAAGCAACCTTAGGAAAAAGTCTCCCAGTAGAACCTAAGCCTAAACAGTGAAGATACCACTGACGTAGAGGCAAGAGACTGATCCCAGACCAAACAAATTACGTAAGGAAGGGGGCAAAGATAACCCTCAATCTTGCTAGCCAATGCAAAAAATGAAAGACCATAGTAGGCCAAGAACAACAAGGAGGAAAGAAAACAACCTCCAACAATGAACAACCCAACAGGCAACCCACACTATCCAAACATCAAGTCACCTGAGGAATAGACAACCATGACCCCTCATCTCCAACACAACAAGGCCAAAAAAGAATAGACCAAACACCAAGATTGTCCAACTACCGTCACCAGACCACCAGTAATCGATCATCATCATCATCATCCTCAAAATCAAATCCAACATCCTCTGCAGTGCCAGAGGAATTTTAAATTCCCTTCCCACGCCCTTTCCCACTCAGAGCTGTCATCACAATCTTGGATTGTAATATTTTTGATGATCATGAAATTCATGTTATTACTATAAATTTTTCCACTTCATCTCTAAAAATATTAGCACATTGATATGGCTCTTAAATTGACCCAACTCAAGGTCCAAGTATTAGTAAAGGATTTGTCTAGAATCCTTGAGCATAAAGAAATACCCTTATTTTATATTAACACCCCAACCACATTTGATTAAACCCATGAACTCCAAAGTTTTGGTGTGAATATGGTATTTTACCTAACTAGTCCACTAGTAGGTCCTAGGAATCTTTATAGAAGTCTTAGTTTTCATGTTTAGATCTTAACTTATCTTATGTAATTTAATTCTTTACTCTTAGGTCATTTAATATTTGTTGAGTTAGTTCTCTCGTGTTATAGGATTAAGACACATTTCATGATATTGTCTAATCTTGTCTCCCACCTTTCCTATATAAACAAGGCTTCTCTTGCATTGTAAACATTTTGTATCATATTGTATTCTTGCTTGGTGAAATAGAAAACATTGATATTTCTTCTCTCTTATGTGTGTGGAAGTTATTTGGTGTTGCCGATTGAAGATCTTGGTTACTCACTTCAACATGGTTTTAGAGATTTGAATCTAGCAAGCCCCTTCCTTTTTCTTGGAGTTTTTGCCATCAATTTTTCTATTATAATTTGAGTTTTTTATGATCTAGTGAATTCTCGTGCACTCTTATCTTGTGTTTCAATATGATTTGGATAATCAAAAAGAGTTTGCAAAGATTTTTTCATCCTATGTTGCATGTTTGTTTCAGGGATAACTTTAAGAAACCCCTAGGGAAAAGGTATAAAAACTTGGTGAATCTTGCATTATTCCCAAAAAATAAAAAATTATGGACGATTTTTTTGGAAAAATATATAAATTCAATTAGCGAATCATTTGTAATTGCTAGAAGTTCTGTAGAAAATAGTGGAAAATGATACTTGTATTGAAACCAATAAAATATTTCCATTGGTGAATTTTAAATATATACTTGAAACCAATAAAATATTTTCATTGGTGAATTAAACCTATTTTCAAACCATTAAAATATTTTCGTTGGCGAAATAAACTTGTCTTCAAACCAATAAAATATTTTCATGGTGAATTAAACTTGTATGTGAATAAAAATCATAGTCTGGATGGAAAAATCTCAAATTCTAAATCATAATAATTAAGTTAGTAAATTTATAAGTTTTGATCGAAAGTGTGGGAAGTTTATTATGAGTCGATATAGATAATGATTAAGGTACAACAAGCCATTTACTTATCATATATTTTCAATTCTTTGAAATACTCTACTTGAAGCAAAATTCCAATCCAAATTAATAAGATATTATTTAATAGGTTAATATAACGTTAATATACTCAGATAATTAAAATTAATATACAAAATTATTTCACCATCCAATAAATGTTCAATAAATGGTTGTAGTTGCATTCTTAAATGAAATGTCTAGAGCACTATACTTGTGAAATCAAACCTCTAAATCACCCTAGATCCGTTAGATTTACAAATATTGACATTTGACCTTAAATTCATGTGTGTTATTAAATCACTTAAATTCATGGCTCATTTTTTGCAAAGTAATATTATGTCACATCAACATGTGTGTCTTGTTGTGAATTAAATGATGAAGTGTTGAGTATTTATATCTTTTTTCTATATATACTTTACCAACTTGATATTCCTTGTATCATTTATAACATGTTTACTTTATAATTCCCTCTTCTCTATTCACTGTGATATTATGGAGTATTCATGGTGTGTCATGCTACCCAATTTTTTGGGTGAAAAGAAGCAACAATTCATATGATAGAGAAAAGTTGGTAGGGTATTCACTAATCCTTATGTCCCTGTTGAGGAGGATATTAGAACAACTCTAGGTAGGAAATGGCTTCAAAACAACCTGTATACACCTAAAAATGGTCTAAATAATCTAATTAATTAAATACAATTTTATTTGATTAAACAACCTTTAATTCTTCTACTATTAAATAAATAGAAATATTTATCTATATAGTTCATCTTTTAATTCTTTAATCTCTATTATATTATTTCTTCTTAATTAAATAAAAAAAATTAATACTTTGTTTTATTTAATTATCATTATTAAATTCTTCTATTAATTATCTTAATTACATTATCCCATATAAATTAAATAAACAAGTTTTCTACTTTGTTTTATTTAATTAAAACACTTTCTCCATATTTATTTAATACATAGACTTGTATAGTTTTGTTTTATTAAATTAAATATCTTCTTTTTCTAAATTGAATAGATCTAAATATTCAATTGAAATATATTCTACAACTATTTCCTCTTTTCACTCAAAATTTGCACCTACCAAATTAGATATGATATGTCTAATTTAATTTATTTCAACCTTCACGGGCAATTTTGGAGATAAATTGGAGATAAATTTACAGGTGAACTTCTTCATCTTCTTCCATTGATTCTTCCTATCATCTGGCCAAATGTTTTTGTGGGAAGGAACAATCTCCATAATCTTCTCAGGCTTCTTCATCTTTCACCATTGATTCTTTAAAATCAAATCCATACCTTTTCTTTGCTACCCCTTCACAAATATGATGTCGGGAAATCTATAAATACAACTTTTTAAAACATGAAAAGATCCCCAAACTTTGTGAAAACTTACTCTGCAAGAATATCAATTGAGCAATCAAGCATCTTAGCAATAGAATTATCATTTAGCATTAAGTAATCATAGCATTTTAGAATAGTAATCATAATCATGGCTGCATCATAGTTTACTGTAGCTTCCTTTCATCATATCCATTCCAATTTAGATTACAGTAGTTTCATCATTATTATTTAGCCATCATTTTATAGGATTAGATTATTGCATTTAGCAGCATCTCATTATCTAGATTGGCATTTTAACAATCACAAATGTTTACCAAATCTAAGAGCCCCGTGACTTAATAAATATTTGGAGATAGAGAGCAATATGATGCTTTCAAGAGTTTTCCTATTTTAATTAGATTAATTATTGTTGATTCTCTTGATATAATGTCTTATTAAGAAGTGTTGTTCATTATTTTATTTATTACTTATTCCACACTTACATTTTGGCACCCACCATGGGGCAGCAAAAACCCCATATTTTGATCTTTTTCTGAAAAGTTTCCTTGCAGGCATCTAACGTGTTTTCTTTTAGCATGATCGAGAGATTTTCTGGTGCATCCACTGAATATTCCAACGCATTCGAACACTATTTTGGTGCATCCACTAAATATTCCAATGCATTTGATGACTATTCCGATGCATCCAAAGTTCTTATTTCATGAGACAGGGAATTTTCTTTCGGCGCATAGACCTATTATTTTAGTGCATCCATCAATTTCTTTAGCACATAGATTTGTTATTTTAACGCTTTGACATTTTATTTTGCAGTATCTAATAACTCTTATGGCACATATGAATAATTTTGCAAAATTTAAAAAATCTGAAATCTAATCATTGTTTTTTGTGTTCTAGGTGTGAAATACGCTTGTTAAAGATAGTTGTTGAAAAACACACATTGGTCAAAGAAAAAATTCACATAAATTACTAATGGTGTTTGTAGGGATTTAATTTCAATAATATTTTTTTCCTTGTTTAAAACAGTGCATCTAGATTAAGTAAAGGATTAATTGAACACCTTGTCTACTGTGGTTGAAGTGATAGGCCTATGCTCTCCCCTTCACTGGGTGATCAAAATGCTAGACTCACTTTTTATGCTTTATTAAATCCTTTAGAATGCCTGTCGTAGTGGGAAAAATTACTCACCCTATGGGAACGACCTAAGTGGGAACAACCAAAGCCAGGTCTTCCAACCCACTATAATCAAAAGTGAATTTTGGGAACCCACAATTCAAAGGAAGTGTGAAAGATAACCATCCCCAAAATCTTTGTTCTAAAGATTGGGAGGTCTCCTGAGGGAGTTTATCATTTACCGCTCTGAACGGATACCCTATCTATGAACTTTAGTGTAGAATCCAACTGTGTCATTTTCCAAACACTTTTTATATCATGGTGCAAGGGGAGGGAAGAATCTACCCCTAAGACACTCACCATATAACTATCAGAGACCCTAGCCAAAAGTGGAGGATTAGACTTTGGTTAAAACTTGGGAAAGGAAAAAACACGGGCACACTCTAGGGGCTGACAAGGCTATGTGAGCTGACATAATTGCAAGCTATGGGTTGTGATATTCTAAGTGACCTACTTGAGATAGAAAAGTTCTTGAACTGTTTGATTTTATGTCAAAACCTATGGAAATTGAAAGAATCGGACCAGATTCTAGAACACTCACTACATGTTTAATGCATAGAATCTAAAACAATTGTTTACAATCTGACTTTAAAGTGTGAAGTTATTTTCGAAGGTATCATCCAAATAGATCATCAAAATCTAAGATTTACAAGAAAAATACTCATCCACTATCTTCATTGGTTAGAAAATTACACCTTGGAATTAATCATCTTACTTGAGAAAAACCAGAACAAACGGACAAAAGTGTGAACATCTTGACAACTTCCAGTTTACCACATCTATAGTCTATTTTAGCACATATATCATGTTTGAAAATGCATACACCATATCTTTTAGTGCATCCATAGTCTATTTTAGTGCATATGCGCTCTGTTATAGCGCATCCACAAAAAAAGAAAACATAGAGCTACTTGAAACTAATATCAGACTGTTGACATCAAAACCTGGATCTTTTTCAGAACAAAAACATTTTATTAGTCCAAACAGTGTCTGAAACTTCAAAAAATAGGACCTTACAAGTCAAAATTTATCAAATTAAACCAAGATCTTGCAACCTTAAAGTGTTTAAACCATCAAACATAAATTCTAGATTATTACGTTAAGTTTTTTTATCAATATTTTGTCATCCTACAATCAAGAAACAAAATAAAATAATCAGATTTTTAGCTTAGTCCCATCAATAGAATTTATCATTTTATTCAACTTAAGTTAATACCCTTGACACTCATCCAAACAAAAAGATCAAATTTTAGTGAGAATAACCAACACTTGTATGTTAATTTTGATGAGGTTACAAAGAAAGAAACTTAGAGAAAAGGAAATTGAAACACCAAACACCATGGCTGAAGAAAATCCCTTTCACAGATTCCACCAAAATGACACGAATGAAATAACCCAAGAGCACATTCAAACAGCACAACAAGATCCCAATTTCCATAAATTTATGGAAAAATTCTTAAAACAAGATATGGAAAAATACCTTTTGATGCTAGCTGAACTAGGTGCAAAACTTCCAAAAGACTTTGATATCAATCGATTAAAAGAAACACCTAAAGTAGTTGAAACTGAACCACACAACACACAAAACACAAATCAAGTGGTGACATTAACACATCAAATGCAAAACATGCACCAAAAACTTCAGGATATGCAAAAATGAACCACAAAAAGGTACTCATTACAATACATTTGTCCTTATGCTTTTGATCCAAGTGTGGACATGATACCATTTCCTAGACATTGTGAATTCCCAAAATATGACAAGTACAATGGTAAAACAGATCCAATTGACCATGTGAGGGAATTCAGAACCATGAGTTTAGAATTTGCACAAGAGGAAACTTATCTAATGAGGTTATTTCCAAGGAGCTTAGGAGGTCAATGTATGGAATGGTTCTCTAAACTACAATTAGGGATTCAAACTTTTGAAGAACTAGTCTATAGATTTATCTCAAAAAATTTCTTTAATATTCAACATGAGTTAACAATAAAAGACCTTTACAACATGAAACAAAAGAAAGGTGAAACATTCCTCTCATTTCTATAACGATGGGAAATTTTGTTTGCTAGATATCCTCATTCTATTCCTGAAGAAGAAAAGATGGAACTATTCATTGACAACTTAACTGATGACATGAGCTATAGGCTTGAACTACAATGTCCACCTACATTTGAGAAAGTGATTGAAAATGGGCTCAAGATCGAAGAAGATTTGGTCAAAAGAGGGGTGATAAAACATTGCAATGAAGGATCAAACAATACAAATTCCTCAAATCACTATGGCAACAATGATAAACCTAAGTTTTGGAAAAAGAATAGAAATAATAGAAACAATGATGCTACAAATGACACAAAAAATGTGAAACTAGTATTTAATTTGACAGAAACTACTGCAAAGACCAATCAAAATAATGACCAAAACATCAATCAAAGTGTTAATCAAAACAACAATCCAAACATATGGTTAATATCCATGTCAATTGAGATTACATTAGTTTCATCATTATCATTTAACCATCATCATATAGGATTGGATTATTGTATTTAGCAGCATCTCATTCTCCAGATTGGCATTTTAACAGTTACAAATTCTTACCAAATATGAGAGCCTCGTGACTTAATAAATCTTTGGAGATAGAGAGCAATATGACGCTTTCAAGAGTTTTCCTGTTTTAATTAGATTAATTATTGTTGAATCTCTTGATATAATGTCTTATTAAGAAGTGTTGTTTGTTATTTTATTTATTACTTATTCCACACTTACACAACCCACTAGCTCTATTTTATAAGATAGCTTCTACTTTATTTTCCAATTGCATGGAAATTTTGATGGATAAATATTTGGTGAAGATGTTTGTGATATGTTATTTTCAGCCTTTCATTTACTATCTTTCTTCGTTGGAGTTGGCACTTGAGCATTATAATTTTTTAATTGTGGTTAACTCTTATTAGTGGAATCTTTCCCAAAGTTGAAGTAAATTCTTCTATAGTGCAAGCTCTTTCCTTGGTTGTTATGAGTTATGGTCTGGTCTGTGATACGAAAAAATAAATCACTATTGAGTCTAGAGTTTTGGAGGAAGGATTTGGGTGATTCCCTTTTAATCTCTACTCTTACTTTGTTCAATTCATTTCACCTCCTTCTCAAACACTTGATTAAGGGCCTCCATGGACCATCATGATCCTCCACTACCAATCTCCTCTACTAATGCTAGCTCACATGGAAGTTTCTAATGAAACTTTTGTAATTAAAACTTGGAATCAATTTTTATATTTAATATATATATAGTTGCTTTCCACCTTGACCATTCAAAAAAATAACGTGAAGCCTTGGTTTAAAATGCAACAATTGATTTTTGAATACTATTTGCATGAATCATTTGTTCACTTATTTAACATATATATTAGTCTTAATTGTCAAGAAAATATATTAAAAAATTGAAATATTTTATCAATAATATACACAAATTATTAAGGTAGAAAATAAACTATATTTTGTATAGAAGCCTCAAAATACATTAGTATTTTTCTTCATTAATATCTTAAAAATAAAATGGTATTTTTCATTATTAATATCCTAAAAAAAAATTGAAATTATTCTTTTGTTCCAAGTTGTGCTCTGATGCCAATTACCATGTGTACTCAAAATATTTAAATTAATGCAAAAATATTTCACCATTCAATGAACGTTTGATGGACAACTACAGTTGCCTTCTGAAATAATTTTTTTGGAGTTCTGTATTTGCAAACTCAACCTCTAGAATCACCCTAGAGTCCTTTTATTTACAAGATCAATGTTTGACCTTTTATTCACATGTATTATTAAAACACTTGCCATTTTTGCATGTGAGGTCTATTTATTAAATCTTATCTTATGAAAAAAATATTTTTTCCTTAAGAGATCATTCTTACTTTGAATTCCCTTAGATTTTTCTAAGTTTGATGGCAATTGCACTATTGAAATTATTATATTTTAATAAGTTATGTTCTTGTGCTCGGATGCCATGTATGTTTTCATGATCTATTCTTAATTTAACGTGTCAATAGAAAATATTTACAAAAAAGAAATCATATCCTCTTGTGATCCAAAGCGAGGTAAATTTATTGAGTTGATAACTTGATATTGAAAATTGCATGAGATTATCTACATGAAGCCAGTTGTCAATTAAAATAAGATTTACAATAGATTTCATATCATTTGAATGCTTGAGGTACTCTCAAGTATAGTATGCATGTAAGCATCTATGTTAATCAAAATAACATTCTAAGTGGCTCTCTCATGTGCTAATGATGCCTCCAAAAAAAGAAATTATACCTCACACGAGTAAATTTCATAAATAAGGATGGTCAGTTCAACTTAAATCATTCTTAATTATCTCTATAAAATGGTATTACTTAAGTGTAGTGTTCTGATTTGTGATAAGTATTTTCATTTTATGAAGTTAATAAGGAATATGATTATTTTATGGCATTATTGGGGATACTCTAAATTCTCCTATCTTCAGTTATGTAGTTTCAAAGTAAAAAAGAGACCAATTTCCTTCAATTTCAGAATGGGTGGAATTGGAAAGAAGTTTATTTGGTTCACTTGGCTCTTTAGTCAAGTTTTGAACCAAGATGATGAGCTCTGATGGAGATGATTTCTTTCACTGAGAGGACAACCGTAGAAGTCTTTTAATCTTGTTTGTATGGAAACTTGTTGATTTCTTATACTCCCCTCAAAGAGGAACCGTAGACTTTCAAAGTAATTTTGTGCTATCCTAGTGGCTTGGAGTTGCCCGAAGAGGATGGGAGCAAATTTACTACCCTATCTTATACATAACTCTAATTAGTACCCAAGATACATAAATTTTCTATATTCACAACTCTCATTTTCCTAGAATGGTCGGAAAACCCTATGTATTTTCAAA
Source organism: Sequoiadendron giganteum (assembly GCA_007115665.2). Classification (NCBI taxonomy): domain Eukaryota; kingdom Viridiplantae; phylum Streptophyta; class Pinopsida; order Cupressales; family Cupressaceae; genus Sequoiadendron; species Sequoiadendron giganteum. Next base: position 331,202,141 of record CM021109.1, on the reverse strand, counting down.
GTCATTTAGGGCTATCTTAGTGGCTTGGATCTATTATGTAAAATCCTAAGATCCCAAGCATGGTCAACAAGCCTCATGGTTTAAGAATCTGATCTACATCCCATAAAAACACTACCAGACTAATAGTACTAGCTTTGTATCAATTGTGTTTGATGTAAAAGTGGCATGTGTTATTTATACAAGAGCTCACTTGCTCTACTCATATTTAAAAATCTATGTAACATTGTGTGGACATGTAAAATTGACCTAAAACCTATCGCACACCCTAAATGACATTTTTGCATCATCAACATCATTGTCATTGAATATCATTTTATTTCACATCAAAAGCATCTAAAACCCTAATTTCTACTATTAATTGAATCATACGACATTATTTAATTAATTCACTTTTTCATCATTTTCATGAATTAAATAAATTTCATTTATTTAATAAATTCCCAAAACCCTAATTTTCTCTATTAATTGAATAATACGATATTATTTAATTAATTCACTTTTTCATCAATTTCGACCAATTAAATAAATTTTATTTATTTAATAAAGTCCTAATCTAACTTTATTCCTCTTGATTAATTAAATAACGCCAATTGTTTGATTATGATGCTAATTCACTTTATTCCCCTATGTCGATTGTATTATTCAAATTATAATAGTTTAATTAACTCTCTTTCCCTCCAAATTTGAATAATTTAAATAAACTATTCAAAAAATTATCAAAAATCAAATCAAAATAATGCAGCTTTGTTTTCAAATTCAAACTTGATTTGCATGTTCAACTCCAAAAATAATTAATTAATTAATCATTCTCAACCACTTCCTTGATTGAGAAAATTATGAATCATTGATTACTCAATCTATTTCCTAACTGGTTAGTCTATATTCCTGACTGATCAATCTATATCCTTGACTAATCAACCTATTCCTCAATCACACTAACCAGGTAATCTATCTTGCATAGATTATGCCCATCTAAATCATCTCAACATCTTTCGACTGTCGATCAAGATATTCTACTACGTGATCTTGATCGTCCATTTCAAATCACAATTTCTATATAACAAACATCTTTCCTCACAAAAAAGGATCAAAGAATCAACCTATTTTGTACAATAAAGTACTATCAAGATCCTAATCACCATTGAAAAACCTTCAACACGTATCTTCAATAAACATGCACGTTCTTCAAATATTTCACAACACAAATATGGAGGCTTCACATTGATACAGGCAACCACATCTTTGCGAATACACTTCGACACGAGATGGGTAATGATTTAGTATACTAAATTCAGTTGTTCTTGTGTATCTCATTTACATTTTCTTGAATTCAATGTTCTTAATCATTCATTTTGTGAGTGAAGGAAAGAATCTAGATTATTGTTTTGAATTAGATTAGCTTTTTTTCAGTTTAATTATCTTGTTTACACTCTCAGATTTCCCCCCTCACACATTCTAGCATGCTCGGTGGGACCTCGATCCTTAACACTAACAATTTTATGAGCTAAATTTGAAGTTGTAGGTCCTAGAAGCACTCTAGAAAAATCCTCACACACAGTTCCAAGAAAATTTTGTATTTTATTTCCCAGTTCTAGCGGTTTTGACACTAGTTCTGGCACTTTTGACACTGTTTCTAGCACTTTTGACACTATTTTTGGTGCATTTCGCATTGGTTATGGCACTTTTGACTATTTTTGGTGTTTTTATTTTATGACAAAGGGCGCTTCTACTTTCACTGGTAGAATTTGGAAAATAAATGACTACATGACTAAAAAATTTAGTCACAACAACTAAAGATGAATAAATTTTACTCTTTTTTTGCAACACAACTATAATGACTAAATAAATGACTAATTTGATCGTCAGGTAAAAAAACCAACTAAATAATTAGTCACACATATAAAAATTAGACAATATGATATTAAATTGGATAATTAAAAAATATACTTTGAATTAAGAGAGTGGGTGGTATTATAATATAATACAAAAATTATTATTATACTACAATACAATATAATATAATATGATATATTATAATATAATATGATATATTATAATATAATATGATATATTATAATATAATATGATATTATATATTATAATATGATATTATATAATATAATATATATAATTGATTAGGGTGAAAATAGAATCCATCCAATGTGTGAACAATGTGATGGATCACTTATTTTCCAAGGCCATCAACACCTCAAATTATGAAAAATAAGATGCTAATAACAACCACAAATGCAACCTAACTATTATAGACACTATGGGGGAAGTTTTTAGAGCATAAAAAGTTGTGTACCTCGCTAGAAAGTTGTTTTTGAGCTATAGATGACTCATTCACCTTTAGTGGTGAATGGGTCCTTTTAGGGTTTTAGAAAACTGATTTCAGGATCTTGTTCCTTGATGTCTGCACTCTTGAAATCCCTATTATCAAGTTCTAGAAGTCAATATTCAATTTTTTAGAGCTCTTTCTGTGATCTTGCACTTTGAATGACAACTTTAGCAACTTTGACAACTTTGCTCCAAATCTTGCTCAACTTGATCTTCCACCTATAAATCTACAATCACACACTCAAGGGAAATAAAACTTGTTGATTTGTTAGTGAATGGGGTTTTACCTCCGTCAAACCCCTTGTAGGTAATTAAACCAAATGATGAAATAAGGAAATGAAGCATGAACTTGAAGGAATGTAATTGATATCACCTTGGATGATGTCTTGTGAAGCAAATCTACACACTATCATATAGTGGCCATGAATAATTTAGATCTTGGATGTAAGATGATGCTTGTGAATGGATCCTCAATGAAACATTAACTTCTTATCTCAACACACATGAATTCATTAAACCCTTGACATGATGATATGATCTTGAATTGCTGCAATAAACACTTGAAATCTGCCTTGTAAATGCTCTTGAAATGCTATAATGATTGATCACTTGAATTCTTGATAAACTTGCAAGATTTTGTTAGGAGAAAAATAAGAATTAACCCCTTATTTATACTAAATTAGGAGATTAACCCTTAAATTCAAAGAAATAAGGCCAACACCAAATCTAGAAAGAAAGATAATTAAATTCTCGCCAGAATAAAATTCAAAAATTCAAGTATCATTTAGGGAGGACCCATTTGCCACCAAATTTGAATGCGTCCTGGATAAGTTTCTAGGACCAAGCTTCAGGGAGCTGAAAGAAGGCAAAAAACCCATTCCAAATTAATTGAGAAAGGGGGTTCCTATTAAGGGAGGATCCATTTGCCATCAAGGGAGAATGGGTCCTAGCTCAACTTACCAGGACCAAATTTTTCCCAATGAAATAATTTGTTATTTAATTTATGATTGTCACGATAGTGTTGGAATATGGCTTGTAAGTGTTGTCCTTGATGGAAACCTAAGCAACCTAAATGGCATCCTAAGTCTTACATACAGTCTGCAATATAATTTTGGTTTCTACTGGTAGAATAGAGCAAAAACAAGGCATCCGATTATAGCCATAAAATTTGATCTGAACACCTTACTAGATAGATGTTTTGAGTTGAGGATCTCTGAGGAAGGTCTTTTGATGTTTGCAATACCTTGGTGAAGTATTTTTTTATGCACACTCACTGGTACATGATCTAGAAGATCCAGTGCACTAATTTGTTGATTATATGTGCTAGAAGGCCAACCCGACAAGTATAGTAATCGAGGATGTATAAGATGTAATTAATTAAAAGTCTTCATGCTCAATTAAGTTTTTTTTGGGTCCTCTCTTTCTCTTAACCAAATTTGGAGGATGCACATAAATATTTAGTGGTGTATCTGGCTGACAAGATGAAAGTAACTTAATACTTTATGAAGTCGATTAATGGATGAATAAATCCTTGTTAGCGGATATATATATGAGATCGATTCTATCATTTTGGTGTGTATGGTATGTGGGGAAGTGTGTAAAGGTAGTGAATATATGAAACACGAATGTGGTGTAAAATTCAACAGAGTAGTAGAGTGAATTTGTCTCTAAGTGATGTGAAGAGCATAAAAGAGCACAACAGAGCAGAGCGAAGTGAAAAGTCATAAAGCATATCCAGAATTGAATCTATGAGCTTCATCAAAACTGTAACTTGGCATAAGTAGATGCTACTATCTTAGTTGACCCTTTAGATGGTCTTAATCTAAATTTTGTAAGGCAGTGAGCTTTTCTCTTTTGAGCAGTGAGCTCTAGGTAGTGTGCCTGAATGCAAGTGCATTCTCTTTTGTAAACAATTATATTTGAGTACTCAAATTGTGGATTAACCTTCACTATGGTTTTTCCCCTAATAGGGTTTCCATGCAAAAAACTATGTTATGGTGTTATGAATGTTTCCTTTGAATGCTTGCATATTTATTTTAATGCAATGACATAATGGTTTAAGTTTCAGACTGATGAAAGTTAAGATTTGTTGAACACTGTTTCACCCCCCCTCTTAGTGCTCCCTTGAGTCCAACAATTGGTATTAGAGTGTAGTTCCTCTAAATAAGTTTTGTAGATTGAGGTGGATCTTGGAATGTGATGGAATCTGGTAGTCTTCAACAATAGCTTCTAGTGGTACTTGATGAACTTGATCAGTCTAAAGTAGAAGTTCAAGAATTGAAAGCAAATATTAGAGATGTTGAGAAATTCATCCAGTCATTAAAACATCAGATTGTTAAATCCAGGGAGAAAATAAAGGATCTCTGTGATTAGATACAGTAGAAGGAGAAAATAAATATGGATAATGCTCACTTGAATCAAACCTTGAAGGAAATAACTGAAGAATGTGAAAAGATTTCTAGAGACAATACAAATCTAAAACATGAGATGGAATCTATGATGATGAAGATGACTAAAGAGATTGAAGAAAGGAAGAAAAATGAGGATAATCTTGCTGAGACCTTGAAAGAGAAATCTGTTCAATGCAGTAGAATAAAAGGGGAATTCACTCAGTTGGAAAGTGAACTACAAAGAACCATAAACAATGAAGGAGAACCTGATAAGAAGATTGTTACTCTTAGGAATGATCTTGTCATTGCAAATGAATACAAAGAAAAGTTTAAGATCAATTTAGTAAAACTTGATGAGTTGACTCAAAGATAGAAGAGTGGAAATGATAAGAGAGGTCTTGGATAAGAAAAGAGAGAAAGCTCCAGATCAGGACAAAATAATTTTAGACAGAACAAAAATGGAAGGTATCTGGTAAGACAACTTAATGCAAAATTTTTTAATGGGTATTGTTTTTCTTGTAATAAGTTCGGTCATATGGTTGCTCAGTGTAGAATTCATATGAATTCAAGAGTTTCATCATTCTCTAGTCAGTGGTCCAATTGCAAAAAGTTTGGTCATAATTCAATTGAATGCAAAAATGTGTCAAGTTACTCTGTTGATATAAAAAAAATTGAATGCTACACATGTGGAAAACTTGGGCATGTTGCTAATCAATGCAGATCTCAAACAAGTCATTGGAATGATTGGTCAGGAAAATAAAGAATTGTGTGCTACAACTATAATAAGTATGCTCATATTGCAAGATTTTGCAGAAAAAAAAATGTAGACAAAATAGGTCCAGTATACAGAGGCAGAAATATAGAGAAAAATGATAAAGGAAAAGAAAAAGTGACTATGGATGAAATCAAAGATCAGATGAAGAAGACATGGGTAAGGAAGAATGATTTTGATGCTAGAAATGGTTCCATATCAGAACCTACTTCTAATAACTCTTCTGGTAATTGATTTCAGGCCACTGGCCTAGGGGGAGTCTTTCAAGAAAATATTTCCCCCCCTATCTATGGATGGTACTGGAATGAAGAGAACAGTAGAGAAAATGTATTTATGATGTACAAAAGTTTTGGATAACTTTGGAAAAGAAAATTTAGAAAATTCATAGGTTCGTAGAAGATTTTTTTGTCGCTGCTTAGGAAAAAAAAGTCTTCAGAAAACTTAGGGAAAATTCATTTATTGCACATGTGCGAGATATAAAATTCAAGCTGAAACCGTCATTAGTCACTTTGCATTGAAGAAGGAAAGAAGGAGAGCACTCGGGAGCAAAATTACGAAGCAATAAAATTGATTCATCAACAAATCTTGAAATTTATCAGGTATTTCAAATTATTCTTGAAATCTTCATACAATTTGATGTGCAGTTGCAAACCCTAAATATGAAAAGAAAATGGAAAAAATCAAAGGATCGATCATTCTAGATGAATATAAAAGTGCAAATATTAGGTCTATGAGGAATTTTTTACTGCTTGATGAATTAAAGAAATTGAGCAAAGCTAAACATGGGAATTTGGATATGTGGAGTGAGTTTCCATACTTTGAGAATGCAGAATTCATGAAATTCATATTGATCAGATTACATGATGATGTTTTAACTTTGGACAAACCTTACATCATCTCAAAGGAGGTAATTGATAATTTAACTGGATTTTGCAAAGTCGGAGATATACCAAGGAAGAAATCTATCTGGAACAAAGAGGTCAAAACCCTAACCGGAATAATCGAAGATCAGAGGGCCTTAATAATTCCTACAATCAAGATTCTTGTTACAAAGTATATTGCACATGGAATAAGATATAAGATATTCTACATAAATTGAGAAGGAGACACATCAACTGGCACAGTCTAAATTTCTCACGAGATGATAATTGAAGGTCATAACTTCGACCTATGCGGGTTGTTAAAGGATTAGCTCATGGAGAATGTACAACTTAGAAAGGAGACAGGCTACCCTTTTAGGTTTGGTACTTTGATTACATGTTTAGTAATTTATTTCTTGAATTGCTTGTCGAAAATCAACAATATGGTATGGAAATCAAATGAACCAGTATGCAAAGAAATATACTCTTATTTTAAGAGCTTAGCTAATTGGGATTTAGAATTTGAAAATTTATTTAAGAATGTGCTTGAAAAGTGTGGTTCAGTCAATATTTCCCTTCTGGTAAGATCAGTTGAACTTGGTTCCTCTTCAGGTGGAATTGATAAAGGATAGAAAAGAGGAAAGAAAATTATTGAATACAACCCTCTGGAAAGAAAATTTCCTAGAATTGAGGGAAAAGAAAAAGAAAAATAAATTGTGAACATTTCAAACAAAGAATCTGATGAAGAAACCGAGGATCCACTAAAAAATGAATCTGAACTAGAAAAAGGTAGTGAGGAATAAGAAGATCTGACAAAAGAAAAGCTATAACAGCTTATTCAAGGAGAAGGTGGAATGCAAAAAATAGCTAGGTTATGGTTTATCAGACCATCATATGATGAAGACATGATTCTAAGTGTCTTAAATTATCATGTTGAGAAATGAAAGATTATATTGGAAATCTTGCAAAACATTCTGCTCGATGAAATGATTGAATATAGAAAAGAAACATTGATTTCTGAAGCTCAAGAAAAGGAAGCTGGTGAATTTATCTCTCACTTGAAGGAGCAATTTAGACTATCCCTTTCCAAACTAAAGAAGAAAATGAATGAGTTAAGGAAATGCATAAACTCATTCACTGACATCTACAACTATTGCATCTGTTGGCCCCATGTAATCAACAATTATAAAAATAAGTTGGATTAGATTGAAATAGAATTGAATGACATTGGTAAAAGCTTTGACACATCTTAGGATCCGAATGACACCAACAGGAAAATAATACGGGAGCTACAGTCAACACACACAAAAATTCAACTCTACAAGAACACTCTTGTGGATACTTTTTGGAAGGTAAAGGATATAATTGAATGCAGGTTGGAACAAATAGTGGAAATATTGAGGAATGGTGAGAAACTGGAAGAAGCAATTACAATTCCTGAATCTCTAATTGAAATTGTTAACAAGACTTCCAAGAACAATAGCTTGATCATTATCATTAGAATTACAATAGATGCTTGGAAGAAATTCCTTCTGAAAGTGAAGAAAAACCATAAGATAATCTTCTAAAGATAGCAGTAAATTATTTTCAATTTTTTAAAGTTTTGATCAAAGGAGGAGAACTGTCGGCATATATGTGATAAAGTTTTGAAGCCTTGAGGATTTTCAACACTTGTTTTGTCACTATCTTGTCAATATCACTTTTTTTATTTTTTGCATATGGCATCCATTCTTTGTCATTGATGTCAAAGGGGGAGAGAATGCAATGAAAAATTCCCTATAGAGGGAGAAAATATTGCAGTATAGGGGGAGAGAATTCCTTATAAATCTTAGGGGGAGAAAGTGCAGTTAAAATTTTTGTAGTATACCTATAATGATTCCAACACTTAGTCATTTTTCACTAAGTGTTGCCATCAATTCCAAAGGGGGAGATTGTTGGCATATGGCGTGTAAGTGTTGTCATTTATGGAAACCTAAGCAGCCTAAATGGCATCCTCTGTCTTACATGTGGTCTATAGTATAATTTTGGTTTCTACTAGTAGAAAATAGCAAAAATAGGGCATCCGATTATAGGCATAAAATTTGATCTGAATACCTTACCAAATAGATGTTTTGAGTTGAGGATCTTTGAGGAAGGTTTTTTGATGTTAGCAATACCTTGGTGAAGGATTCTTTTGATGTACACTAACTGGTACATGATCTAGAAGATCTAGTGCACTAATTTGTTGATTATATGTGCTAGAAGGTTGGCCCGACAAGTATAGTAATCGCACATGTATAACATGTAATTAATTAAAAGTCTTCATGCTCGATTAAATTTTGTTTGGGTCCTCTCTTCGTCTTAACCAATTTCGGAGGATGCACATAAAGATTTAATGGTGGATCTGGCTGACAAGATGAAAGTAACTAAATACTTTATGAAGTTGATTGATGGATGAATAAATCCTTGTTAGCGGATATATATATGAGATCAATTCTATCATTTTCGTGTGTATGGTATGTGGAGAAGTGTGTAAAGGTAGTGAATATATGAAACATGAATATGGTGTGAAATTTAGAAAAGTAGTAGTGAAAATTTATCTCTAAGTGATGCGAAGAGCAGAGCAAAGCAGAGTCAAGTGCAGAGTCAGAAATCAGATCCAGAATCGAATCTATGAGCTTCATTGGAATTGTAACTTGGCATAAGTAGATGCTACTATCTCAGTTGACCCTTCAGATGGTCTTAATCTAAATTTTGTAATATAGTGAGCCTTTCTCTTTTGAGCAATGAGCTCTAGGTAGTGTTCCTGAATGCAAGTGCATTCTCTTTTGTAAATAATTATATTTGAGTACTCAAATTATGGATTAACCTCCACCGTGGTTTTTCCCATAATAGGGTTTCCACAAAAAAATCTATGTGTTGTGGTGTTATAAATGCTTCCATTGAATTCTTGCATCTTTCTTTTAATGTAATGAAAGAATGATTTAAGTTTTAGATAAATGAAAGTTAAGATTTTTTGAACATTGATTCACCCCCCCTGTGTTCCCTTGATTCCAACAGATAGATCTTTGGGATGTGTCAAAATTAAGGCCTAAAAAGGGGGTTAATAATGCCAATTAACTACAATGAATTAGGACCACCTAGATAAATGTGAAAGTGCTTTAATACACTTTACATCACTTAAAAAAGGTACACATTATGTACATTTTTATTGAAAAGGGGCCCATTAGGCTTAATTAAAAAATAACATCCTAGAAAAGCGTGAAAGTGTGTTACAACACTTTACAACATCATTGCAAAGGACCAATTAAGGCCTGCTTTAGTTAAATAAAGGTCCTAGAATAGTGTGAATGTTTACAACACATTACAACATTACTCTGAGACACCATTAGTTCAACTTTAATGTCAATTATCAAAACCAAGCAAGAAAAAGGCTACTTTTTTCGTTACTACATTTTCCCCCCACTTTAGTGAGAGGATGAACCCATGTCAAAATCACACTAAAGTAGACATCCAAGACACTTAAGTGTGCAGCAATAACAAAGATACATGATCGCACCCTGTCAAAGGCAAAAATAAATAAAAATAAAGGATCAAGAAAAATCGATTCAACGCTTTGTGAGGCGGTGGTTGTTTGTCCATAACATACGCTGCTCACTCTAGGGTAGTGGAACCTCAGTCTATCCACTAGGTGAGTTGTCCTAGCAAGGTTGAAAATGAGAGAATCATATTAGCCTCTTATACCATTCTGAAGTTATCCTCCTAACAACTTCGATAAGGCACCACAATGAAAATGCTTTTGTTAATGCTTTTGTCATGTTAAAATTTTGCTAAAGGGGATTTTTCTTTGTTCATGTAATGGTCTTCCTCCTATGGAGCATTGTGCCTAATGTATCCAAGAGAGGACAAGTCAAAAGTGCCAAATCATTTCCCATGGAATGCCTCATTTGCATCATGCCATGATAGTAGATTGTACACTCTTGGATGACATCAAACTGAATGACAACATCAATAAGAGGACACATCACAAGAAAAAAAGGAAAATCACACCATGAAATTTTCCAAAAGATTTCATCGATGTATGCTACCACTTTAAAGTGATTTCTTCACCATTAATGTGAGTAGTTTTTTTAAAGTAGCCAAAAAACATTTCCTAAGACATGAGAGCTTTCCTCAAAAAACCCTATGCCAAGTCATATGTTTCTGAAGCAAGTTGCGTCATGAAATTGGAAGGAAGGGTTGCCCCACAAACACATAAGGGATCTATAGATTTAGGGTTAGTATGTATGTTCTACAATGTTTTCATAGAGCATGGAACTATCATCATTCCCAAATACACATAGAATTGGAAGAATGACACAAAGAAAGTGAAAACAAAGAAAAATCCTTTCGGGTCAACATGGAAGAAACATAAATGTCTCGACACCTTGCATCATCCCCAAAAGGAAAACACAAGAAAAATGAAAAAGACAAAGATAAAGCTTTTGGTTCAACATGGAAGAGACATAAATGTCTTGATGCCTTGCATCATCCCCAAAAGGAAAATAAATACATATAGAAGAATGCACAAAAGAGAGAGGAACATCAAATGAACTTTCATGGGGGATCACATTATGCACATGAAATCACAAAGAAAATTTGAAAAGAAAAATACTAGTAAGGTATAGGCGAGTCAACCTAAAGCAATTCATTCGCCTCCCAATCTCAGTTTGTATAAACAAAAGGTGAGAAACTAGCCAAAGGGACAATATCAAGTGTCGAACTAGGACAAGCACCAAATTCAACACTCTTTTTAGGAGATTTGTCATTTAATATCATGGAAGAAGAAAAAAATGCATTCAACTCATCATGCACTTGTTCATCAATATTTCCAGTGTCAATGCCATAATCTAAGTTAATCACAGCATTAGGTCGAATAAAAATGTCCATACAATGTTCTTGTTTATGTTGTGGTGAGGTTTGAGAGTCATCATGCATTGCTTCAGTTAGGTTTGGATTTTTATTTTCTATGTTCTTTTTTTTTTCTTGTGTTTGCAATCTATGAGCAATAGCACGACATCTACATCTATGCTCTCTAGCACTTCAATTTATTTTCAGTTTATTGTCAATTTGTTTTGTGTAAGAGCAATTTTGTCAATCAAAGGTTCCTTCTCTTCCTTGGGAGGACTAGACGGAACAACAGGAGGTTTCTCGACCACTTTTTCTTTGACTTTGTAAACTTGTTTGACTCTAGGAGGGACAATGTGATTGCTTGTACTATCTTGTGGTCTCTTGTGGGAAATTATAGGAGGTTGTTCTATAGATTGTTTTTGTATGTTCAGAAGTGTTTTTAGTTCAATCATAGTCTTGTCAAGGATGGTTGGCTCGGTCATAGGTTGAGGCATGTTGCGAAGGAATAGTTCTTTTATTTTCTTTCCCTTGAGTTTTTGATATGATTTGAAAAAGAAATCTTCACAAGGCTTGATAGGTTCTATAGACTCGGGCCAAAAGTAATCTAGTGAAAAATACACTTTTGTTGAGGCAGGATGGAATCCACTATGATGCACAGTGAATATTTCATTTCCAAATGGAAACTTTAGATATTTATGCACAACTGAAGGGATGGAATTCATAGAGCGAAGCCATGGATAGCCTAGCTTCACACAAAATTGGTTTGATTGTGGTATGATGGAGAATGAGATGATTAATGTTTTTGGTCCCACTTTTAAAGGGAGATCTATCGAGCCTATCATAGGGCAAGAAAATCTGTTATGTGTCTTGATCCATGCTTTCAAGTTGTCATATGTATCTTGATATAGCTCATGCAAATATAAGAATTCTTCTGTGATCACATTCTCTCCACAGATGGGATCAATCAATATCCCATTAGTGGGCTTATTATTGATTCAGCTAGCTATGTAAAGAGGACCATCAGGTGTACGTTTAGGTATGTCATTTTGTGAGAAAGCAATGCCAAGAGGTTTTCTAGTCAAGCCCTTATGAGGTTTAGCTTCAATAAATGCTATCACATCATTCATGGGATGTTGTTCAATGATATTCATATGGTCATCATTCATGTCAACATTCATCACATCAGTCTTCGTTTCACTAGCTTTGACAAATGAAATATTGTGCTTAGGCATGGGATTTGTAAAGATTTGAAAATTTTGATTAGGAGGAGCTACATAATTATTACCTTGATCATTCACACCTCTGATTAGTAAATGATTAGAATCAATAAGGTCATGCACAATATGTTTAAGATGCTTACAATATTTTGTACTATGTCCATTTGTTTGATGGTAATGACAATAAGATTTTTTTTGAAATCGTTTAGGCAATGGTATAGTAGGATCATGTTCTCTAACAGAAGGTAAGGTAAGCATGTTTTTGTCAATAAGCCGCAACATGATATTGTGAAGGGAATCATGTAAAGGAGTGAACTCTCTCTCCCTGTCCCCGAAAGGAGTTATCATTTTTATAGCAACAACTTGATTAGTGTTTTGTTGACTTGTTTGTGGAGGATTTAATTGTAAAAATCCCCCTTTTTTTTAATGGTTGAAAATTATTTTGAGTTGTGGATTCAGACTTTTCAGGACGACTGGGGGGATTTTTCACATCACGATCACTAGTCGAGTTTTGATGGTTGCGAAGGGTTGTACATAACTGTGTGAAGGATGGAAACCTCAACATTTCATGTTGTCTTTGGAGTTTATCTTGTAAGTTGGAAATGAACATTCTTTGAATGTTGACATAGGAATTTTAATGTTCACTTGTGAATAAAGTGTTTGATATCTTCCTATGAAATTGGTCACTTTCTCATCCACTTTTTATTTACATGTCATTAGATCTGCAAGGTTCATCTTGGGACCCATGTGAATACGGAAGTGATTTTAAAAGGAATCAATTAGTTCATTGAATGAACCAATTGAATTTTTTGGTAAAGAGGAGAACCACTCTAGAGTTGTATCCTTCAAGGATCTAGGGAATAGCTTAGCCAATAGTTTATCCTCAAAGATGAAATCACTACACAAGACTGTGAAGGTGGAAACATGGCTTACAAGATCTCCTTTACCACCATATTTCTCAAATCAAGGACATATATTCCTTGTGGAATTTGTGCTCTTAATATGTCAAGGGAAAATGGTGTAGACTTGATATATTGCAAAGGGTGACCATTATTTTTTTGTTGTAATGTTGCCACTTGTTGTTGAGGGGATGTCATGGTTTGAAAAAGTGAATTGATGAGAGGGTCATTTTGGTTATAAGGTTGAGGGGAATAAGTGTTGGAGTGAAACTGACACTGAGAGGGGGGGTGAATCAATGTCTTAACATATTTTACCATTTTTTAGAAAACTTAAACCATAGCACATATTTGTTCTCAATATTTCAATGACAAGTACATTCATGAATTGAATGCAATCATTCATAAGCTGAAATGAGAAATATAATAGTTGAATAATAAACAATATAACAATGACATAGTAAAGAAGTGAAACCACAAATGAGCAATGAGACAAGATTTTCAGAGTGGAAAACCCTCTTGGGGTAGAAAAACCACTCCTAAACTACTACCTTTCAGGCTCTTATTTAAAAACCACTATAAACAATGCCTTATAGGCTAATTTATGAGCACCAACTCAAGGAGCACCAACCCTTCATTTTGAAACAAAAAATTCAAGGAGCACCAACCCCTCTTTTGTTTTAGTACAATCAATATAACAGAGGATTTCTCTGTTTCTCTTTTTTTCACACTTGCCTCTCAAATGAATACCCCTAATATCCTCAAGGTTCTCAAAAATGAACCTTCAAAATACTAGACATATTCACATATCAAGACTATCACTCTGAATTTTATTTTTGAATTTTTTATTACAAAATATCTCAACTCTCTCAACAACAACCGCTATAAAACAATGATCGATCCCTTTTTATCCTCTCTTTTTTAGAAAACGAATATTCCTCCTATTTGAACCTTAAACCAAGGGTTTTTGATAAGACAAAACCCCTGATAGATATTTTGCAAAATTACCAAAAATACAATGAAGTATACATCACAAAAATGATTTCATCTGACACTGTAGAAGAGGTTTGATATAAAATATGAATTTTAAGAGAATGAATTTGAAACCCTCAAAGGCCGTGATAGGTAGAGACCATAATTTGATTTTTTTTTTGAAATTTCACCCAAGGGTTTTCTCCAGAGAAAACAAAGTGTCATTTTTTTTTTATCTCAAAACCTTGAAAGAACAACAAATCTACACCAGTAATAACATTTTTTACAAGATTACAATAACGTATGCACTAATAATACATATATCCTTTTCGAAGAAAAATAAATAAAAATACCCTTCTAGAACATATTTCAAATACCCTCAATAATCTAATGATAGGTGGAGAATGATTACAGAAGCACTATATCCTTCAAAAAAAAAATCCATTCTAATAGAAACAAAAAATAAATCACTTCTAGAGCTTGTAATAGGTTTGTAACCTAACCCCTCTCATTATGAACACAACAACCAAAAATAAATAGCTCTTTCAAAATACCCATAAGGAGAAATGGAATGTAATCAAAATCTTATCATGCCTTTCTGACTCAATATTCAACAAACCATTTTTTCCCTTTCAAATTCAAGCAGAGGTAGGAATACCTGATATGATGAATAAAAATGAAAACAGAGCATGATGATCTATTGAAAAGAGTTTACCAACCCAACAGATTGAAAACCAACATATCTCCTTCCATGCCCGCGCCCTCACCCAAATATAAACGAAAAATCAAATCACCAACCACAACATAGCTCTTATAGAGAACTCAAGCATCTGTCATTTTGGTTGTAGCATGAAGAATCAATAGAGAAACAACTCTTACTACCTATCCATGGTGGTGGCAGAGGTAAGGGTTTCAACCCTTTAACGAAAGAATGACCAAAAAAAGTTTTCCCAATCCATTTGTTTCCCTAAGACAATCGATGTCAAAGCCAAAACACAATGATGTTTGAAGTTCAAAAGGATAATCATGTATAATTAACAAAAAACATTATGAATTAAAATCCACAATCAAAGCCATTTACACCAAATTCCGACAATATCAGTAGCTTCACATCAACATGTCGATTTCACATTATCACCTAAGACTTTAAACCATGTCAAAAGGATTCAAACATGCTGACAATGATAATGATAAATGATGGCTTCCATGTTGATTACAAATTCCCTCTTCACAAGGTCGAATTCCTTTTACCAACGTAGTCAAAGACATGTGCTTTGATAAAGTGGTCGATATAAACCAATAAACCTACCCGAGCCTTATGATGTCGATTCTTCCTTATTAATGAAATATCTTTTAACATATGAAGCCAAATGAGATATCAATCTCAAATGACAAATAGAACATTAATATAATTCCAGCCCAATATTCCATATACCAAATAATGTATCATAACCATTGACATCAAATAAATATGAGTCAGCCATGAAGATCAATAGAATGAAAATATGCCTTAGACAAAAAATGACCTCAAACCAATATGAAACATAATTCCCTTGCCAATGCAATGTGACTACTAAATCTCTTTTGATATAAATCAAGATTCATAAAATCCCAATGATCAACCTGATAAACATCAACTGAAACCAAATTTTCATAAGCATCACCTTTATGAAGCTGATAATCACAACTATGATGTTGTCCAAGACCTTGCAACTATGTATGATTTATGATTCCATGAATCAAATGTTATCTCATTGAAAATGAATCTACTATTGTGAGTATGTCACAATGACCTGTAAACATGTTGAATATACCTGTGGATTTCATGAAAGCAAAGACACATATCTAAAGCTTATGCATGTCTTGACATAAAGAACACCATGTCAAATGTCATTACCATCAAGTAAAGAACTGAAACTGAAAGAGCATGCCATGAACTAGGAGTATCACCATATGATCCAACAGTAAACATCAAGAGCCAATATATCATGAAAATCCTGAATCACCATAAACAAGAATACCAAAAACAAAGCCTCTGAAAGAATATCTGAGATACCAAAGAGCATGCCAACTAATTTTGTCATCAAGGACAACCAAAGACAACTGAGAAGTCAAAAACCTCCCCCTTTGTCCTTGATGGAAAAACACAAATTAATCTCCCCCTTTTTGCCTCAATGACAAAGAAATGTAATGCAGCCACAACTAAGATGCTAACAAAGAATTGCATGAACCAGCTACAAGTAAAATAGTAAGAGCAACAAAATGAAAATACAAGAGAGTTGTGAATGAATAAAAGTTGTATCAAGCTCCCCCTAAGCCAAAACTGGCTAAATCAGAGAAGTAAAGATTGAGAGATAGCTCCCAATCAAAGTCTTAGCCTTTCAAATAATTCTTTAGCTAAAGGCTTAGTAAAAATATCAGTAACCTGTTCTTGTGAGGCAACAAATTGTAAACAAACTTCATTAGCCAACACTTTTTCTCAAAGAAAGTGAAACTTGATAGAAACGTGTTTAGTGCAAGAGTGTATAATAGGATTTTTGGAGATATTAATCACACTAGTGTTATCACATAGAATAGAAATAGGTTTAGGAACTTCAATACCCATATTAGATAGATTTTGTGCCATCCAAAGTACTTGAGTACAACAAGAAGTGGCAACAATATATTTTTCTTCAACTGTAGAGAGTGAAATAGATTCTTATTTCTTGTTGTGTCATGGCACTAATCGATCACCAAGAAAGAATGCAGCATGACTGGTGTTTTTCCTATCATCTAGACAACTAACCCAGTCAGCATCAATATATG
The DNA here is from genome assembly GCA_007115665.2 of Sequoiadendron giganteum. Lineage (NCBI taxonomy): Eukaryota > Viridiplantae > Streptophyta > Pinopsida > Cupressales > Cupressaceae > Sequoiadendron > Sequoiadendron giganteum. The sequence continues at coordinate 331,185,020 of CM021109.1, read as the reverse complement.
CAATTAATGAAAAATAATTGCTTCTAGGATACCAAAGACCATAATCAAGAGTTCCTTGAACATATTTAAGAATTATTTTAACAACAGTAACATGAGATTCCTTAGGAGATGACTGAAATATTGCAACCATGCACACTACCTACATTAAATCAGGTCTAGAAGTTGTTAACTATAACAAGCTGCCAATCATTGACCTATATTCAGTTGGATTTACATCAAAAGAATAATCAACCTTAGTAAGTTTGCAGCCTATAGCCATTGGATTTCTAACTGGATGACATTCATCCATTTGATATTTCTTAAGCATCTCTGTTGCATACTTTGTTTGAGAGAGAAATATACCAGTTTCAAGTTGAGAAGTTTGAAGACCCAAAAGGAAAGTTAGTTCTCCCAACGTTGACATTTAAAACTCAGATTCCATAATCTAAGAGAATTTTTTACTCAAAGCAACATTATTGCAGCCAAAGATAGTATCCTCTACATAAATTTCAACAACCAAAATATCATAACCTTCAATCTTAACATAAAGATTTTTGTCAACACCTCCTCTAACAAAGTCATTAGAAATCAAATGATTATCCAACCTAGAGTACCATGCTCTAGGTGCTTGTTTTAAGATATATAGGGCCTTTTTTAGCTTGTAAACATGATTAGGCTTTTTTCTGCAAATAAATCCTTCAGGTTATTCTATATAAACTTCTTCATCTAAATAACCATTTAGAAAAGCAGTTTTGACATCCATTTGATAAATAGTTTTCTTGAAAACATAATAAGCCAAGAATATTCTAATAGATTAAAGTCTACCAGCAAGTGCAAAAGTTTCACCAAAATCAATACATTCTTGTTGAGCATACCCTTTGCAGACATACCTTGCCTTGTTGCGAACAACATTTCCATTTTCATCATGTTTATTTCTGAAAATCCATTTACCACCTATGAAATTCTTTCCATATGGTCTTGGGACTAACTCCCAAGTCTGATTTTTCTCAATTTGATCAATTTCTTCCTGCATAGAATTAAGCCAACATTCATTAGTGAGAGCTTCATCATAATTTTTAGGCTCAAACTGTGTAACTAAACAGAAAGTTGTAAGCTCAGCTATATGAGCTTTTTCATTAGATTTAGCAGTATTTCTTCTTGTTTGAACTCCTACATATTTATCTCCAATAATCTGATCTTTAGGGTGGTATCTAGCAAGAGATTTTGAAGGAGTTTTTGACACACTTTTCGGGACTTGTTTCATCATTTTTAGGACTTGTTTCAACAAGTTTAGGACTTTTTTCAACAAGTTTAGGACTTGTTGATTCAACATTAGGCTTTTCCATTTCAAATCCTTCTAAATTTATTTCAATTTCAAATTCGTCTTCCTCATCATCCTGCATAGGTTCAACATCTAAATGTAGTCTTTCATCAAATTTTACATTAACTAGTTCAACAATATTAATAAGACTTTTGTTAAGACATTTATAGGCTTTACTATGAGTTGAGTATCCCAAAAAGATACCCTTGTCACACTTTGATTGAAATCTTCCAAGATGACCATCATCTTTCCTGATAAAATACTTGCTTCCAAAAATTCTAAAATGCTTCACAGAAGTTGTTTTTCCATGCCATAGTTCATAGGGGGTGTATTCAGATTTCATCCTAAGTTGCACTCTATTCAAAATGTATATAGTTGTATGAACAACTTCTTTCCAATACATATCAGGCAACTTAGCCTCTTCTAGCATTCTTCTAGCCATTTCTTTTATTGTTCTATTTTTATGTTAAACTACCCCATTTTGTTGAGGTGTTCTAGTGGCAGCATACTACCTCTTAATACCATGTTGTTCATAGTAATCAATAAACTCTTGAGAGGTGAACTCACCTCCTTTATCGGATCTTAGACATTTGAGCTTTAAATATGATTCTTTTTCAACCATTTTACGAAATATTTTGAACCTTTCAAAAGCTTTTGATTTGTGTTTAAGAAATGTGACCCAAACCATTCTAGTATAATCATCCACAAATAGCATAAATTACTTTTCACCATTAATAGACCTTGTTCTATTTGGTCCACATAAGTTTGTATGCACTAGTTATAAAGGTTTTGATGAAGAATGTTCTTTTGTTTTGAAATTGACTCTAGATTGTTTACCACTTAAACATTCTTTGCACACAATTTTTTTTGGTTTGTCAAAGACTGGTAAACCTCTAACATTTTGATTTTTGCTGATTCTAACTAGATTGTCAAAATTTATGTGTCCTAGTCTCTTATGCCACAACCAAATTTCTTCAACTTGACCCATTAGACACATACCTTTATTATTTTCATTCCCATATGTGTCAAGAATATTGTAAACATTTGCTTTAGTCCTTCTTCTAGCTGCAACAACCTTTCCAAGCTTGTTTCTAATCTCACATCCCTGTGAAGTGAACATAACATGATAACCACTATCAAAAATTTGAATAACACTTAGAAAAGTGTGCCTTAGACCTTCCACATAGTACACATTGTAGATAGGAGTGTCCTCATTTAGAAGAAGTGAACCTCTACCTTTAATTTATATACCAAAATTATCACCAAACTTCACATATCCACCTACATAATCTTCAAATTTTATGAATTTATCCGTGTCACCGGTTATGTGGTTAGAACAACCATTGTCTAGGAACCATAGTTATTTTTCTTGGAATGAAATGGAATTTGGACTATCATAGTTTGCTCTATGTTTTTGATATTCTTAGGTTTCTAAACCTTTTTGGTTTTTTGTTGTTTATTTTACAGATCAGCTATGCAGTGCTTAAGATAATGACCCAACGTATAGCATTTAAAGCATCTGAACTATTTAGCAAAACCAAGGTATTGCTTATGACCAAACCTATGTATCCTAGTATTGATAAGCCTGCAAGAGCTCACTTTATGGCCAAATTTGTTGCGGAAAAAACAATACCCATAAAAGAAAGGGGTGAAACTGTATGATGTTCTGTTATTCTTAAAAGGATGAACATGATTCTTATCAAAATTAAGATGATTTGATTCAGAAATTTAGTTTGCAACAACATCTTTTTGCTTTGCATCATCATTTAAACATTCACCCTTCTCAAACCCAATACCAATTTTATCCTTATTTAATTTTTGCTTGCTAAGCATGTCATTTAGTTTTAAAGTACTTTCACACTTTTCAATGTTCTTCCTAAGATCAACAATTTCATGTTCAAGTATTTGAATTTCTTGATCTCTATGACTTATACCAACACAAAGACAATCCTCAACTCTCTTGGCTTCTTCATGTTGAGTCTTCAAAGAGACTATTTCTTGATTTGAAGTTTGTTCTTGAGCAAGAGCTTGAGTAGATTTTTGTTCTTGAGCAAGAATTTGATTTTTGAGTTTTCTAATCTCTTTTAAAGCACATTTCAGTTCACCTTCTAGATCTACTTCACCATCTTCATTATTATTGTTGTTTGTATCTTCTTGTTGAATGATTTCAACCATGAATAATGTTCCATCTTCTTTAGCTAAAGAATCTTCAGATTTAGTGTTTGTTTCATCTTTACTAAATAGACTCTTCTTCTTTTTGAAGTTGAATTTTCGTTTAGGTTTATAGGCCTTTTTCTTAGGCTATTTTTCAGATTTCTCAGTGTCACTATTTTGATCACCATAGGGGCACTTTGCAGAAAAGTGACCTATTTTTCCACAATTAAAGCACTTAAAGGGAAGTTTTCCCTTATATTTTCTAGATCCCTTTTTAAGCTTTCTAACAAAAAGGGATTCTTTAGAATCAAAAAATTCTGACTCACTATCCTCATCTTTTTCTTTCTTTTCAATGTTAAAGGCAGTTTTTTTTCTTGTAGAATTATTTTTACTGATTCTCATTTCATAGGCAGTCAAAGTACCTTGTAAGCTGGTCAAAGTGTTTCTTTTCTTCAAGAGTAGAACCCTTAGCTTCAAATTTAGGCAGTAAGGTTCTAATGACCTTTGTTACTACATCAAATCCTTTTACATCTTCTCCTAGCCCTTTCATAGCATTGACAAGTTCATCAATTCTCAAGAAGTAGTCAACCACTTTTTCATCATCCCTCATTTTCATGTCCTCAAACTGATGTTTTAGAGTAAGGAATTTTGACTGTTTAACTTTTTCATTTCCTTGATCAATGGTTTCAATTTTAACCGAGCTTTCTTGAGCAGACTTGTAGTGCATGACTTTAATAAAAAACATCTTTAGTTAATGCACACAAGAGAGCATGTTTTTCTCTAGCATTTTTTTCATACTTTTTCTTTTCATCAACAGTTGTGGGTAATATGGTTGGAACAGTGTACCCATTTAATACTATGCTCCACACATCGAGATCAATAGAAATCAAATATTTTTTCATTCTGATTTTCCAAAATACATAATCCGTTCCATCAAATAATGGAGCTCTAGTCATGGATGTGCCTTCATGAGCTTGAGACATTTTAAACAAACTCCAAGACCATAATCAATCCTAGGTTGTTTAGACCTATCAAAGGACCCTAGGCTCTGGGTCAATTGTTGGAGTGAAAATGACACTGAGAGGGGGGGTGAATCAATGTCTTAGCATATTTTACCATTTTTTAGAAAACTTAAATCATAGCACACATTTGCTCTCAATATTTCAATGACAAGTACATTCATGAATTGAATGTAATCATTCATAAGCTTAAATGAGAAATGTAATTGTTGAATAGTAAACAATACAACAATGACATAGTAAAGTAGTGAAATCACAAATGAGCAACGAGACAAGAATTTTTAAGTGAAAAACCTTCCTGGGGTAGAAAAACCACTCCTAAATTGCTGCCTTTCAGGCTCTTATTTAAAAACCATTGTAAACAATGCCTTATATGCTAATTTCTACACACCAACTCAAGGAGCACCAACCCCTCATTTTGAAACACCAATTTCAAGGAGCACCAAGCCTTCTTTTGTTTTAGTACAATCAATATAACAGAGGATTTCTATGTTTCTCTTTTTGTCACACTAGCCTCTCAAATGAATACCCCTAATATCCTCAAGGTTCTAAAAAATGAACCTTCAAAATACTTGACATATTCACATATCAATACTATCACTTTGTATTTTGTTTTTAAATTTTTGATTACAAAATATATCTCAACTCTCTCAACAACAACTGCTACAAAATAGTGATCAATCCCTTTTTATCCTCTCTTTTTCAGAAAATGAATATTTCTCCTATTTGAACCTTCAACCAAGAATTTTTGATAAGACAAAACCCCTGACAAATATTTTGCATAATTACTAAAAGTACAATGAAGTATACATCATAAAAATGATTTCATCTAACACTGTAGAAGAGATTTGATAGAAAATATGCATTTTGAAGAGAATGACTCTAAAACCCTCAAAGGTTGTGATAGGTGGAGACCATAATTTGATTTTTTTTTTTTTGAAACTTCACCCAAAGGTTTTCTCCATAAAAGACAAAGTGTCAATTTTTTTTTAATCTCAGAACCCTGAAAGAATAATAGATCTGCACTAGTAATAACATCTATTACAAGATTACAATAATGTATGCACCAACAATACATATATCCTTTTCGAAGAGAAATAAATAAAATACCCTTCTGGAACAGATTTCAAATATCCTCAATAATCTAATGACAGGTGGAGAATGGTTAGATAAGCACTATATCCCTCAAAAAGATTTTCCACGTTGATAGAAACAAACAATAAATTACTGCTAGATCTTGTAATAGGTTTGTAACTGAACCCCTCTCATTATGAACACAACCAAAAATAAACAGCTCTTTCAGAATACCCGTAAGGAGAATATAATGTAATCAAAATATTATCATGCCATTCTGACTCAATGTTCAACAAACCATTTTCACCCACTCAAATTCGAGAAGAGACAGGAATACATGATATGATGAATAAAACTAAAAACAAAGCATGATAATCTATTGAAAAGAGTTTACCAACCCAACATATCAAAAACCAAATCACCAACTATGGCATAGCTCTTATAGGGATCTCAAACATCTATCATTTTGGTTGCAGCAAGAATAATCAATAGAGAAATGACTATTACTACCTATCCATGGTTGGGGCAGGGGCAAGGGTTTCAACCCTTTAACAAAAGAATGACCAAAAAAGTTTTCCCAATCCATTCATTTCCCCAAGACAATTGATGTCAAATCCAAAACACAATGATGTTTGAAGTTCAAAAGGATAAGCATGTATAATTAACAAAAATAATTATAAATTCAAATCCACAATCAAATCCATTTACACTAAATGCCGACTATATCATTAGCTTCACATCAACATGTCAATTTCACATTATCACCTAAGAATTTAAACCATGTCAAAAGGATTCCAATATGCCGACAATGATAATGATAAATGATGGCTACCATGTCAATTACAAATTTCCTCTTCACAAGGTCAAATGCCTTTTACCAACGTAGTCAAAGACATGTGCTTTGATAAAGTGGTCGATATAAACCAATAAACCTACCCGAGTCTTGTGATGTTGATTCTGCCTTATTAATGAAGTCTCTTTTAACATATGAAGCCAAATGAGATATCAATCTTGAATTCCAAAGAGAACATTAATATAATTCCAGCTCAATATGCTATGTATCAAATAATGTCATAACCATTAACATCAAAGAAATATGAGTCATCCATGAAGATCAATAGAATGAAAATATGCCTTAGACAAAAAATGACATCAAACCAATATGAAACATAATTCCCTTGCCAATGCAATGTGACTGCCAAATCTCTTTTTGATATAAATCAAGATTCATAAAATCACAATGATCAACCTAATAAACATCAATTGAAACCAAATTGCCATAAGCATCACCTTTATGAAGCTGATAATCACAACTATGATGCTGTCCAATACCTTACAACTATGTATGATTTATGATTCCATGAATCAAATGCTATCTCACTGAAAATGAATATGCTAGTGTGAGTATGTCACAATGACCTGTAAACATGTTGAATATACCTATGGTTGCCATGAAAGAAAAGACATATATCTGAAGCTTATGCATGTCCTAACATAAAGAACACCATGTCAAATTTTAGTACCATCAAGTAAAGAACTGAACCTGAAAGAGAATGCCATGAACCAAGAGTATAACCATATGATCCAACAATAAACATCAAGAGCCAATATATCATGAAAATCTCAAACCACCATAAACAAGAATACCAAAAACAAAGCCTTTGAAAGAATATCCGAGATACCAAAGAGCATGCCAACTGATTTTTCCATCAGGGAAAACCAAAGACAACTAAGAAGTCAACAATAAGGTGGTTTAGTGTATGTATGCAGAGGGCTAGTGAATTGCAAGTTGGTGGAGTTGGATTGTTGCAAAATTATTGTATTTGAAGGTACAAAGGTGGAAGGAATTCCTACGAGAATACCTATGGAAGTGTATACGGTTCTAGTAGGTATGATTGTTGTTGTTGGTTGAATGGTAGTTGTGGGTTGGAAGGTTGTTGTGGGTTGAAACATTGTTGTAGGTTGTGTTCTAGTGTGTGTAGGAATGGATATTGGTATCATGGAGGAAAAGATTGGAATTCCACCTTGACTTTGAGTAGACCCCAAAGCTTGAGCGAAAGTGGTAATGGTAGGGATGGTGTTAGTAATTTTAAGGATATTGGTTGTAGGAGGTGAAGTCATGGGTAATGAAGTATGCAAACTATGAACCTTGGAGGGTTGATTCTCAACACTATCAGAAAGAGAGTTAGAGCAACTAAGATCCATGATAAGTGAGAGATTGTTGGATGACATGATCCTCAAAATAAGTATTATAATAGTATTATGAATAGGACACCAAGTTGTAAAGATCATACAAGTTTTACAAACCTAGTGTGCAAACCCTAGAATGGCAAAGGGATAATGCAATAACCTAGAATGAAATGAAATTTTTAGAATCTAAGAAATGCAATTTATTGATTAAATAATGAAATAAGCTGAAAATGAAATGCTTTGATGCAATTTTGAACTTTTTAACAATGCACTAAAATGAAGCAATTTAAGCTAAATGCAACGAAATTGATGAAATAACAAATCAGGAAACCGAAATAGCAAGATAATAGCACCAAAAAGAAGCTAGAAAATGAGATTTTAATGTCCTGAAATTGCAGATCTATAACTAATAGGGACTCATTCGCCAGTAAGGGAAAATGGGTCCTGGTTAGGTGTTTCTAGGATTTTTCTATGGATTCGAGACTAAATTTTGATTCCATTTCAAATGCTAGAAGGTACAGATCATACCTGGTCAAGGACTTATTCACTAGTAAAGTTGAATGGGTCTTGGTTAGGTATTTTTAAACTATTTTTTAATGATTTTCAAGCTCTCAGATATATCTTTCAGTTCCAGGTTGTATATAGTGAAATGCAGCTTTAGATTTTCTAGAAATTCAATTCAAAAATGTAATGAAAAGATGAAATGCAGGACCTAAGTTGAAATGCAATTTGTTTTGATTTTCAAATGAAATTGAATGAGATCTAAATGAGATGTAAAATGACTGATTTTTTTTTGTAATTTTCATATTTAAGAAGTACAAAACAATGCAAATTTAAACCCTATATGATATGCAAGATTTCAATGCAAAAGAAGAAACCCTAATTCAATACAAATCTAAATGCAATGAATGCAATATTTTAACTTAATATGCAATGAGAGACTCCAAAAATTAAAAAATTGTAATGTTGAATAAGCCAGTTTCACCAAAAATCATTAGGGTGAAAATAGGATCCACCCAATGTGTGAACAATGTGATGGATCACTTATTTTGGAAGGCCCTAAACACCTCAAATTATGCAAAGTAAGATGCAAATAACAACTGGAAATGCAACCTAACTATTATAGAAACTATGGGGGAAGCGTTTAGAGCATAAAAAGTTGTGTACTTCACTAGAAAGTTTTTTTGAGCTATGGAAGACTCATTCACCTTCAGTTGTGAATGGGTCCTTTTAGGGTTTTATAAAACTGATTTTCGGATCATGTACCTTGATGTCTGCACTCTTGAAATCCCTATTATCAAGTTCTAGAAGTCAATATTCAATTTTGTAGAGATCTTTCCATGATCTTGCACTTTGAATGAAAGCTTTAGCAACTTTGCAACTTTGACAAATTTTCTCCAAATCTCTCTCAACTTGATCTTCCACCTATAAATCTGCAATCACACACTCAAGGGCAAGAAAACTTATTGTTTTTTTAGTGAATGGGATTTTTCCTAAATCAAACCCCTTGTAGGTAATTAAACCAAATCATGAAATAAGGAAATGAAGCATGAACATGAAAGAATGTAATTGATATCACCTTGGATTATGTCTTGTGAAGAAAATCTGCATACTATCATGTAGTGGCCATGAAGAATGTAGATCTTGGATGTAAGATGATGCTTGTGAATAGATCCTCAATGTAATATTAACTTCTTAGCTCAACACATGAATGAATTAAACCCTTGAAATGATGATATGATCTTGAATTGCTACAATAAATACTTGAAATACTTTGTAAATTCTATAATTCTTGATCACTTGAATGCTTGAATGCTTGATAAACTTGCTAAATTTTGTTAGGAGAAACAATGTGAATTAACCCCTTATTTATACTAAATTAGGAGATTTACCCCGAAATTCAAAGAACTAAGGCCGACACTAGATCTGGAAAGAAAGATAATTAAATTCCTATCAGAATGAAATTCAAAAATTAGGGTCTCATTAAGGGAGGATCCATTCGCCATCAAAGGCGAGTGGGTCATGGCTAAGTTTCCAAGACCAAGCTTTGGGGAGCTGAAAGAAGGCCAAAAACCCATTCCAAATCAACTAAGAAAAGGGGGTCTTGTTAAGGGATGACCCATTCACCTTCAAGGGAAAATGGGTCCTAGCTCAACTTACCAAGAGCAATTTTTTCCCATGAAATAATTTTTTATTTAATTTATGATTTTCGGGATAGATCTTTGTGAGGTGTCAAAATTAAGGCCTAAAAAGGGGGTTAATAACTCCAATTAACCAAAATGAATTAGGACCACCTAGATAAATGTGAAAGTGCTTTAAAACACTTTACAACACTTAAACAAGGTACACATTATGTACATTTTTATTGAAAAGGGGACCATTAGGCTTAATTAAGCAAATACATCTTAGAAAAGTGTGAAAGTGTGTTACAACACTTTACAAAACTACTCCAAGACACCATTAGTTCAACTTTAATGTCAATTATCAAACCAAGCAAGAAAAAGGTGTATTTTTCCATTACTACAATAATATATATTATAATATGTATATTATATAATATATATTATTATATAATATTATATAATAATATAATATAATATTTATATAATAACGTATTTAATATAGTAAAATATATAATATTATAATATTATATTATTATTAAATATATATTATTATTATACATATAATATAATATATATCATATTATATTATATTATATATTATATTAATTAATACTATATTATAATATTTATATTATATAATATTATAATATAATATAATATTACAATATATTTAATAATATCTAATGTGCAAAAGCAAGACTTATTTATTGTAGTTTATTTACTTTCGATTCCTTTTTGAAATTTTTTTTAGTGGGCAAATAAATCCTAATGGGCGGGCATAATGGGTTGGCAAAATCTTGGTCATAATTTTCATTTTAATAAATAGACTCCCCAGCAAATCTTGGTCATAATTTTCATTTCAATAAATAGACTCTAAAACCCTCATCAAAACCTTATTTTCATACTACAACTCGCCAAATCGAAGAAGTGAAAGGTCAATACCGACGAGGAAGAGTTTGGAGGAGCCAAAACCAATAGCAGTGGAGAAAGCACGATGCTGCTGCACTGGGTTGGGTCTCATGCAAATCCGATCCGGTGCAAATTCAAATTTGAGGGATTTTTTCTCTAAATCATTTGATTAGTTTGCCTCTTCCATGTTATTCTAGTAGAAAACAACTTCTTTTGTATTTAAGAAGATCCTGAAAGGATATGTTCGATGAGATTTTTGAAGTCTTTGCTCTTTTAGAATTTTTTGGTTTTTCAGGGTCTAAGGTTGTGTGATTTCATTGGGATTTTTTGTGTGGGATTACACTATGTGATCTTGGCAATATTATCATTTTAATAAACATAATCTAAAACCCTCATCGAAACCTTATTTTTAGGTTGTAGCTCACCAAATTGGCGAGGTGAAAGGTGAATACCAGTGAGGAAGATTCTAGAGTTTCTATTTGTAAGGCTAGTTTATGTTCCTTTTCTTCCCCTTAGTAACAAAATTATTGTTTATGCCGAAGATTTGGGTGAGAATGGATCAAAATCTATTAGTAATGGAGTTAAATTGGTCGTTCTAGTAAGCATTTCTAATAACCGCTCTTTACTTACTAAAATGTCTTTGGTGATTAATAACTCCCTAAGTGATGATATCTAAGAACTTCATTATATATTTCATAGCCAGTACAAACAATTTAATTTTGTTGAATAAGCAGGAGGTGGATCATGTGAGAAGAAGTAATGTTTAATGGTGAAACCAATAGTGGCGGGGAAAGCAGTAAAAATAGGTAAAAGGATGTTATAATGTAAAAACCTAAATGTGCTTATTATCGGATCTTGGCCATATTTTAATTTTAATAAACACTCTAAAACCCTCATCTATGGTTTAGTTCTATTGTGGGAACATTTAGGTTCTTACCCCATTTTGTCTTTGTAAATATTTTGCAAACTCGTGTTGATTCCTTTATTGAGACGAGCAGGGTTTTAGCACTATAGGCTTGTGATTACTTAGTTATAGTCATATGTCGTGTGATTTATTTGTAAACAGAATGCTACCCACAACTTTGGTCAGCATCCAAGAGAGCTTTCCAAGATTTAATGGATAGGAAAAAAGATGAATGTGTTCACTATGTGGAGGATACCATGGAGATGCAGTTTATGGTTTTCACCTAAATGTACTCATTATTGGAGGTTGAGTTCTATTGTGGGTAGTTTATGGTTTTCACCTAAATGTTCTCATTATCAGAGGTTGAGTTCTATTGTGGGTATTTTATGGTTTTTGGTTTCTACCTTATTTTCCAGTCTTGTTCTCTATGCTCTGTTATGCTTTGTACAACAGAGTATAGGTGGATTTCTTGGATCTTTGTTTATACAACTGTATGCTATTTGTAATTCCTTTAGTTATGCAGTTGTTTGCTGATTGTATACTCTTTTTTTCATGTTAATCCAATACAAAAAAACATTTGAATATCTATGATACTTGAAGTTTATATGTATAAATTTGTGAGTATTAATTAAGTTAGATTTGATTTGTAACTTGAATTACTTATTCACCAAAATAAATGACTAAACCATGACTAAATAAATTACTACCATGACTAAAATAAATGACTACCATGACAAAATAAATGACTAAAATGACTAAATATATGGCTACCATGACTAAAATAAATGACTACAATGACCAAGTAAATGACTATAATGATTAAATATATGACTGCCATGACTAAAATAAATGACTACAATGACTAAATAAATGACTACCATGACTAAATAAATGACTACTATGAATAAATAAATGAATACCATGACTAAATAAATGACTACCATGACTAAATACATGACCAGTTAATAACAATTAACAACTAAACATACTACCAAGTTGATTAATCAAAACAACCAATAAATGATTACAAATTATTTAGTCATGAATTTGGTCACGTTAAAAATGATTTAAAATAAAATACTAATGGTCACATGACCAATTTTTAGTAGTTTTTTAGCCATTTATTGCTGTTTTTTTACTAGTGTTTTTTTTCTCACCTTTGCTCTCTGACAGAGGGTGCTTTTCCTTATTTTCCTACGCTTTTTCCCTATTAACCTTTGTCTAAGATTTGTAGCTTAAAATTTCATTTCTAATGCTAACGAGTGTATTGCTTGAATGTGTGATAGGTACTAATGTCATCTATGCAATGTTTTGCAAAAGTATAATTGATGATTGTCCCAACAAAAATTAACACATTTGTTACAGGGAAGACGAACGGTCAAAGAGTTTCAAATTTTCAAAAAATTTAAGTTAGAAAAAAAAAATCATTTTGGTGCTTAAAAAGAACCCTACAAACAACACATTTCAAATTAAGTTCTCTAAAGTGAATCTTTTAAGATTTCTAAGGTAGAAAAACTTTCATTTTGGTGCTTAAAAAGAACCCTACAAACAACACATTTCAATTTAAGTGCTCTAAAATGAACCTTTTCCAAGCTTTCTAAGTAAGAAAATGTTTCATTTTGGTGCTTAAAAAGAACCCTACAAGCAACACATTTTGATTTAAGTGCTCTAAAATCAACCTTTTTTCAAAGCTTTCATAGATAGAGAACACTCAATTTGGTGAATAAAAGGATCCCCACAAACAAAATGCTTTCAAATTGGTGCTCTAAAATGAATGTTTTGAAGTTTTCAATTGATGTTGCTCTGAATGTTTGATTATTTTGTTGACCAAATGATTTCAATTTATTGATGGATGCTCGATTTACTTTGTTGACCACTACGAAATTTTTTAGAACAAACACTCAACTTTGGGCTTAAAAATGAACAAATCAATCTTTCTCTTGCACTTTTTCTATCTCATTGATTGATATCTAGAACACTTCTATTTGATTCTTTAAAAAAAACTATTTCTATCTTGTATACACCTTATTTCATATTTTGTGGATAGCACCACTCGAGGTGCTTAAAAAGAATATTGTGATGGAGTGTATTCCATGTATTATGTGTTTAGTAAACTAGGTGACTATCCTCTCCCCTGGTGCCTTTTAGCAATCTTGGGTGATGAAAATCATCTTGAGTTTCACACTTTTTAGTTTAAAGCATACCTTTAGAGGGCCTACCTTTTGAGACACATCCCATGCTGGAGAAATCAAAGGCAACCCAAGCAATACTTTGTTTTGGTCTGCTATATAAATTATTATGCGTGTGAGGAAATTTCTCACCCACTGGGTGTTGTTCTATACCGATGAATGTCTCCCCAATATTTGAGTGATACGTTAAAACCCACAAGCGCTGGGAGGGCTCTTAATTGAGTGAATCCTCGCATGTATAGACATCCAAAATTAATAATCCCAAAACATGAATAAGAACCAAATGTTTGTAGAAGCCACCCCTTTTATCCAAAACATACTCTGAAGTGGTCCATCAGAATTTACTTTCAAGAATCTACTTACCAAGTCTAACTTATGGTTGAGCATAAAAACCCTCTCCATTCATCACATGTAAAATCATCCCTTTGGGGCATGAGGTAAGCGCACCTAGGAAGAAGTGTCTATCCCTAGGAAATACATTGTTTTCATGAAATTTCCAAGGATCTATCAAGTACTTCGAAACATCAAATAATATGATTGAATTGAAAAATGAGCACATCAAAAAAAACACTCAACATGTTTATCAAAATCACAAACCCTTTGACTTAGTGTATGCTTTTAAAACAAGCCCTATATTTGCACTCCTTAAAGGTTTCCAAATATTTATGCTTTGATTTTAGGCTACATTGGCTAAAAGTAAACATTAGAAACTATGGCTTGGGTGTCATGATTTCACAACTTAAAGCCATATACATATAGGTCACACAAGTATGTGCTTTTTGAGACAATTTGTATACACCTAAAAATTGTCTGGAAAAATCTGATTAATTAAATACAATTATTTGATTAATTAACCTTTTATTCATCTATCTATAAGTAAATAGAAATATTTATTTATATGATTCACATTCTATTTTCTTCTATTAAATAAAAAAATTCAATAGTTTTTTTTATTTAATTATCTAATTCTTTTATCTTAATTAAATAAGAAAATTGAATATTTTGTTATATTTAATTATCTAATTCTTTTATCTTAATTAAATAAGAAAATTCAATAGTTTTTTTTAATTTAATTACCTAATTCTTCCATCTTAATTAAATAAACAAAATCACATAGTTTGTTTAATTATCATTCCCTTTTATTAAATAAACAAATTTCAATTGTTTTATTTAATAATATTTCTTCCCTCCAAAATTCAATAACTCAATTTTCTAATTGAGCACATGTCTACAACTTTTCTCTTAATAAGTTGAAACCTTCAAGTGCATTCAATTTTACTTTATCTTTCCAGCCAATTTTGCAACAAACTTTAACAATTGGAAATAGTTGGCTTCATGGATCCACATTTTTTTCCTAATCACTTGGCATAATGTTTTGCTGAGAGAAAGCATTTCTCCTTCTTCCTCACCAAATTCTTCATCTTCTACCATTGATTTATCCAAATCAAATCTGAACCATTGCTTGCTGCCACATCATGAATTGTCTTTGAAAACCTATAAAAGCAACCTCTTGCTATAGAAAATGGATCCCACTTACATGTAATTTTACTCTGCAGGAATCATATTAGAGAATTTAGCATATAAAATTTAGCAATTATCAAATAGAATCATCTTAGCAAGCATATTAGATTACAATCATGTCACAACATATCATATCATTACAACATCACAAATTTCATTATCAATCATTTCATCATAGCATATCATTTAGTTCATCATTCTCATTCTCTAGGTTGTCATTTTAACAATCACAGTGCACACATTAATCTGAGAGCCACTTTGATTTAATAAGTCCTTGGAGTTAGAGAGAAATAGAACAATTTTAGAGATTTGATTATGTTTCAATTAGATTAAATCTATCATTTGAATTCTCTAATAGTGTTTCATTAAGGTGTATTGTTATTTATTTCACTTACCAATATTTTCCACACACATAAATTGGCACCCATCATGGGGAAAAATCCCCATTTTTAACATTTTCTAGATGACTGTAGATTTTGACATGATTTTGTTTTAGCGTGATAAAAAGTTCTTATTGTGCATTCGACATATATTTTAGCTCATCCAAACACTATCTCGGTGCATTAAATTATTGTTATAGTGCATCGGATAATTATTTTAGCACATTCATTCATTACTTTGGCACATATATCGATTCTTTTAGCGCATTTGAGTTTTAGCGCATATGCTTAAAGTTTTAGCGCATATGACTATTTTTACGTAAAATTGAAAATTTTGGATATTAATCTTTGTTTTATGTGCTACAAGTACAAGGTACGCTAGTAAAAGATAGTTATTTGAAACATTTAAACCGGTCAAAGAAAAATACTATAAATTACTAATGGTGTTTGCAGGGTTTTAAAATTTATTATTGCTTTCCTTTATTAAGTTAGACATATAGCTTAAGTAAAAGGATAATTGAACCCCTTATTTACTGTGGTTGAAGTGATAGGCTTATGCTCTCCCCTTCACTAGGTGATCAAAATGCTAGAATCACTTTTCATGCTGTATTAACACCTTAAGAAGGCCTACCCTAGTGGGAAAAAGTACTCACCCTACGGGAATGACCTAAGTGGGAACAACCAAAGCCAGGTTTTCCAACCCACTATAATCAAAAGTAAATTCAGGGAAAGTCCAAAATTTGACTAAAGTGTGCAAGATAACCATCTCCAAAGCCTTTGTTCTAAAGGTTGAGAGGTCTCTTGAGGGAGTTTATCTATTTTCCGCTCCAAACGGAAACCTATCTATGAACTTTAAGTTAGAATCCAACTATGTTAGTTTTTGAATGCTTTTTATATCACAGTGCAAGGGGAGGGAAGAATCTACCTCCAAGACACTCACCATATAACTATCAAAGACCTTGGCCAAAAGTGGAGGATTCGACTTTGGTTAAGACTCAAGAAAGAAAAAAACACGGGCACCCTCTAGGGGGTGACACGGCTATGTAAACTGACATAGTTTCAAGATGTGGGTTGTGGTATTTTTAGTGACCTTTTGAGATAGAAAAGTGCTTGAAATGTCTTTATTATGTTATACCAGTGAAAATTGAAAGAATCAGACCTAATTCTAGAACACACATTATCTTTTTATTATGCAGAATTGATTTTTTTTTTTGTAAACTTGTTGTTGTGTGTGTAAGTCATTTTCAAAAGGAAATCATCCAATCAAAGCAATAAATTCCCATAGTCCACAAAACAAATCAAATCAAATACAAAGTCATCAAATCAGAAGTTTAGACCCTAGAGTCAAAAAAATTCACTATTTAAAACCAGAGTGAAAATAGACTGTCAAAATCCTGAATACTTCCAGAATAATGCATTTGCTTTTTGTTATAGCGCATCTGATCTATTTAACAACACATTTACCCATCTTTTAGTGCATAGGAGGAACAGTCTAGCACATAGGAGGAACAGTCTAATGCATCAAAATAAATGTTTATCTCATAGACAAAATAGTAAAGCTCATCCAACTAGTTTGTCAGCACATCTATCAATTTTTTAGAACATCAGAGGACTGATATAGTGCATACACCAAAGAAAAAACTAAAGAGTTGTTTTCCCTATCTGTTAGAATTTTTACACTAGAATTCATATTTTTACTAGAACAAAATCCTTTCTCAAATTGAACCAAAGTCTTAAACTTTCGAAAACTGAACCTTACAAGTGAAATTATTCAAATTAAACTCAGATCTACCATCCAAAAGTGTCTAAATCAAACAAATTTGATTAGTAGTTTCATTATCAGGATTTTTCATCCTACTTCAAGAAACGAAGCTATATAATCATACTTTTTAGCTTAGTCTAATCAATCGAATCTATCATCCCATTTGACTCAAGTTAACATCCTTGAAACTATATCAAACCAAGATCAAAGTTTAGTGGACAATTATAACATCTGTATGCCAATTTTTACAAGGTCACAAAGACTAAAAATTCAAGAGAAAGAAATTGAAATCCAAAACAACATGTTTGAGATTGAGGAAAATCTATTCAACAAGTCCAACCAAAATGATAATGATGAAATATCTGAAGAGGATCTACAAAATATGACACAAGACCCCAAGTTCCATAAGTTTATGGATTAAATTATGGAAAAGTATGGGGAAAAGTATATGTTAATGTTAGTTGATTTGGGTGTTAAAGTTCCAAAAGACTTTGATATTAATAGATTGACAGGAACACCTAAAAGAGATGAGACTGAACAGCAAAATATAGTTGAAGTGGATGCAATGAAACATCAATTGCAAACCGAAACTACTAAGAGATACTTGTTGTAGAATATTTGTCCATATCCTTTTGCTCAAAATGTGAACATGATTCTATTTCCAAAATAGTATGAGTTTCCCAAGTACAATAAATACAATGGGAAAATAGATCCTCTTGACCATGTAAGAGAATTTCGAGCTATGAGCTTAGAATTTTCCCATGAAGAGACATACTTGATGAGGCTATTTCCATGAAGCTTAGGTGGACAATGTATGGAGTGGTTCTCTAGATTAACTCCATGAATTAGATACTTTGAAGATCTAGTTAGAAAATTTATAACTCAATACTCCTAAAATATATAACATGATATCACAATGAAGGATCTTTGCAATACTAAACAAAATAAAGGTGAAACATTTCTCTCATTTTTGTAAATATGGAGAAGGTTGTTTGCAAGATATCCATGTTCCATACCCAAAAAGTAAAAGATGGAACTATTCATTGATAATTTAAATGATGACATGAGTTATAGACTTGAACTACAATGTCCAATTACATTCGAGAAAATGATTGAAAATAGTCTCAAGATAGAAGAAGCTTTGGTCAAAAGGGGAGTCCTAAAAACATACAATGAAGGATCAAACAATGCCAATTCCTCTAATCAGAACAAAAACGATGATAAACCCAAGTTTTGGAAAAAATATAGAAATGCTGGAAACAATGATATTGTGACTGAAACATATAATGCAAAACAAATATTCAATCTAACAAAAACTGCAATGAAGACAACTCAAGACAACAACCAAGGCAGAAATCTAAATGCAAATCAAAACATCAATTCAAACAATACTAGATCTAAATCACAAACATTCCTAAATCCATCAAATCAGAGGGAATTCACGCCTTTAGGACAATCATTAGAATCAGCATTAAAAGAACTTACTGAAGCAAAACTTGTAACATTACAAGAGCCACAAAATTGGGATCCACAAGTCAAACCATTTTGGTGGAAGGACGCACATTATTGTGAGTATCACAAAAACAAAGGTCAGAAAACAAATGATTGTTGACAAATGAAACATTTGATCCAAGATCTGATTGAAAACAAAAAAATATTTATTGAAGGACCACAAACAAACAATGATCATGGTGCTTTTGAGAACCGTCTACCCAATTATGACAAAGGTGAATCATCCTCTTCAAACAGTAAAGGAAAAAATGTAAACTATGTTTATGACTCCACCATTCTCCATATCGAGGTACTTGAAGATCAAAACAATAATTCTCAAATCAATGATGAACATGACCATGTTGCTGCTGAAAATTAAATAAATGAATTTGTTGTTGCTGGTAATCATATTGATGATGTGATTGCAACTGATTATCAAACTCATAATGCAGAAATTTATGACAGCAAAAACATCATTACAGCTGATCATCAAACCACAAACATTTCTGCAAGTGAAAATCAGATTAACGTCATAAAAATTAGAGAGAATCAAGCATATCAGCTAGTCAACGTGACAACAAGAGGACAAGCTAAGGTAATACTAAAAGGAGTTGCAAATAAATCATTTGATACTCCTTCTATAATCAAAACAATTGTTGCCCCTACAAATCAGTATAACATAATCAATCAGTTGAAGAAAATACCTGCACAAATCTTAATATTAGAACTCTTGAAAATATCACCAACACACAAGGAGATTCTAGAACAATCTCTTGTTGCCACAATAGTACCCAATAACTTGGAAGTTTATCAGTTCTAGGCTATGGTGGGACACTTAACCACTCCTCACTACCTATCCTTTTCTGAGCATGATGATGTAGCACTAAACCATCCACAAAAAAATTCATTTCACATTGAGGTTCTCATTCACAAATCCTAAGTTAAGTGTGTTCTTATAGTATGTATATGTGCTAAACCAGACCAGATAGTATGGGTAGATTTGAAAGTAGGGTTATACTTTGTAAAAGATGGTTACACAGCTTTAAGCCAAACCAACCAATTTTCACAACCTCAACTTGCTTTTAACTTCTGCTGGAACAGTAAAGTACTACCAAAAGTGGGTAGTTTTGCATGGTTGGCCCTTCAGAAAAGAATCCTCACTAGTGATCGTTTGGTTAAGCTAAAGATTTTAGATACTTTTAAATGCCCATTATGCAAAGAAGAATTTGAAACAATTGATCACCTACTTCTTCAATGCAATTTTCCAATTAGTGTTGGGGCTTCATTAAAACAAGGATAGAAATATATACTCCACTTCCAAATACGCTATGGGATCTCTTCCAAAGTTGGTTGATTCTATATCAATCTTCATTTTTTGCTTGAATTTGGCATATTGTCCTAGCGGTTGTGATATGGAACATATGGTAGGAAAGAAACATGAGAATATTTAGGAAAAAAAATCCTCTAATTGAGTTAGTAATAATGAAAATTGAATGTGTTCAGAAAGAGAAGCCTATTAATTCTTTGTTTACAAATTGGGATAGTTGTATTCTAAATAATTGGAAGATTATTAAGCTATCATTTGATGGTAGCCTACCTAAAATTAGTTCTAATAAAATTGAAAGAAATACAGTTAAATGGATTCCACCTCAAGTGTATTTTTCCAAGTTAAATTTCGATGGGGTGACTAAAGCAGAATCAGGATAGTCAGGGGCTAGTATGTGTATAAAAAACTTATCAGGGAACCTAATTGCAGTCTCTTCATTAAACCTAAATCAAGGAAAACACAACAATGCGAAAGACAAGCTTTTCTTTTGGGGTTGGAATTGGCATTAGAATTGAAGGTTGCAAAGTTGCACATAGAGGGAGATTTTATGATAATCATAAATTCTTGTAGGGAAAGAAAAGTATATAATTGGAACCTAAGCTATATTATGCAGAAATTTTTGTTACTGATAGATAAATTTCAGTCCATGGTGATTTCACACACCTATAGAGAAGGTAATAAAGTTGCAAAATTTTTAGAAAATTTAGGTTTTGTGGATAAGGAGATTAAGGTTATTCATGATTTAAATCAATTATCTAATTTTCCTCATTTGGTTCAATTAATTGAACAAGAGGTAAAAGGAGATAGTATAGTTGAATGATCATATTTGCATGTTGCAAGCTTCGTGCAAGGAATGAAATTAGAATAATAATTTAATTTCAATTTTTATTCCCTCACTTTTCTCATGGGTAATTAGGCACTCGTACAATTTCCAGCACACAAAATCTGAGATTAAAGGATTTCTTAAATCATGGATGCATGCGCCCATGTACTTAAAGGCCATCACCTTAGATCATTAAGTTGGCCAAGGACATAATAAAAGGATTTATTGAAACCAAAAAATGCAACTTTTGCATGGGTTGAGCGATTACATCATAAAATCAACCTCCAAATATATTGACCTTTTCTAATGGTTTTAAAAGTTGCTTATTCTCGCACATGTCATCTAAATTTGGTAAGATCTAATGAAGATTATCTTTCATTGTTGAAAGTTCCAACACAAGTTTCAATAATCATGCTGAGGGAAAAAGCATACATTTCCAGATGGAAAGAAGGTTAGTTAAATGCCATGCTTGATGGCTTGCAGACATGCAAGCAAGGATAATTTAATTCCCTCCGCAAAAGCAATATTTTTACATGAGCAGACTTGAGGTGAAGGTCTTGTCGATTTTTTAGTGTTGGCATTGGTTTCAATGCAACTTGATGCATTGAAAAAAATGCAAGATAAAAAAATTGCAACACAATTGAGGAAGCATACAATGATTGTAGTGTGGCTGGAGAGTGCTATCAGATAGTTCCTGGAGGTGTTCAAAATAGCCAAGATGATGACTCAGCCTTGGAACCTGTGAGTGAATTTGAGTGACCATTCGAGGGCCATCTTTCACATGGTGATCTAGCACAGGTTTTTAGGGTCAACTATCCTAGAGTGGAGGATACAATTAGAGAAGTATTAGGGGTGGAAGTTACAAGCCCTAGAGCCCGACATCTACTTTTCCCTTCTCAGGTACTGTCAATATTTTTATCAAATGCATTGGACCTGTTTCAATCCCTTGTCAATTTGGAAGTAATTGTAAGAAAATGTGTAAAGCCCCCAGTTTTGGATAATGATGCAATTTAGCATGTAGTGTAAGGTTAAATTTTTTGCATAGGGGACGGGTTTGTTGGGAGCTTGTTTCAAAGGGAACAGTTAAAGAATCATCAAGGTTATGACAAAATCTTTGAAGCAATAAGATTAGGTCTACAATTAAAAAATGATAGTATTATTATCAAAGCCTTAAGGAAAAATAACAACAGAATTTGAGCATCTCTGGAATTTGACATAAAGGAGAAGTATTACTCTCTATCCTTTATGTGCGAGCATGCTCCTCACTTGTCTGCAATTCTACCAGTGTTACAGCTGCCTACAAAAATTGTACTAGTGGCTATAGCCTAAGGTAAAAGGGAAGAAATAGAACGTTACGTTGCAATTCCAAACATTGGGGATCATCATGGTAATTCTTCCAGGGCTCAAATACAACAGGAGGTGAATGAAGACAAAGAACCATTTGTGGGTTTTGATTTTTTTTTGCTAATTATATGGGTCTGCAGAGCTTTCTAGAGGGACAGGATGAAAATTATGTTCAGGGTGGCAAACAAATGGAAGAATGAGTGTCAATGATGTCAAGGTAATTTGGTTTTGACTTATGCTCAAAATACATGTGTATGTTGATGTATCATCATCATTACTGCCAAAATCTACATGGGATCAACTTACTTTTTGTGGTATGGGTTTTGAAATTTTGAAATTTGGGAATTAATGTCGATTTGTATGTAATCTGTAAATCATAAGATTTTAGATAGATTATTTAGTTTACATTGTCACGGGAAGTCAAATCTTTGATTGAAATTTTGTTGTGATCTTTTACTAAAACTAGTATGATCGGATCTTTTGTGTGAACTTTATCTTTTGGGGCTATAATTGGAGGGTTCCTTCCTCGCTCTTTCTTGCTGGTATGCCCCCCAAAACCAAAACTTTGTACTATCTAATTATTATATTATTAATACTATCATTTTCTACCACTCTTTTTAAAAAAAAACACTCCAAATTCATCAAATAATGAGAAGCAATCAAATGTTTTGTCAAAATGGGTTAAAAAGAAGGAGCAATCAAAGGACAAAGGTATTGTTGATTCTACTACAACAAATAATGAAAACTCTTTATCAAATCAATTCAACAGAAAGACCCAATTAACAGACAAAGGCATGGGAGAGTATTCCATTCAGCAATCTTTATGTCTTTCACAATTGTTGCCTTCACCAAGAACTTATGGACAACCATCAAAATAAATACAACAATAATCACAAGGATTTTTTCATGGAAACCCTGTTAGGGGAAAAACCATGATGTAGGTTAATCCACAATTTGAGTACTCAAATAGAATTTTTACAAAAGAGAATGTACTTGCATTCAGGCATACTACCTAGAGCTCACTACTCAAAAGGGAAGGCTCATTGCCTTACAAAATTTTAGATTAAAACCATTTTAAGGATGAACTCAGATAGTAGCATCTATTCATGCTAGGTTACAGTTTTAGTGAAGCTCATAGATTAGATTTAGGATCCTCTGTCACATTTTATACTTCGCTCTGCTCTACCCTTTCCTGCTCTTCACATCACACATAGATAAATTTGCACTATTACTCTAATAAATTTCGCACCACACACTGATATACTTCACACTCCACACATTCTCTATAGTCACTATCTTTTCTATATCAAAATGATAAAACCAATCTCATATATATATATATCTGCTATCAAGGATTTGATCATTCATATGTCGGCTTCATAAAAAATTAAGTGTTTTTCAACTGTTGGCTAGATCCTTAATTAAATATTATGTGTATCCTCCAAAGTTGGTTAAGACATAGAGAGGACCCAAACAAACATATTTGAGTACAAAAACATTTAATCAATTGCTCCTTATATTTTCGTAATTACTATATTTGACGATCGGCCTTCTAGCACAAATAACCAAAAGATTAGTGCACCGGATCTCCTAGATCGTATACCAATGAATGCGCATCAATATAATTCTTGAGTAAGGTATTAAAAACATCAAAAAACATTTCTTTGAGATCCACAACCCAAAATAATAGTCCCATGAGAAATTTAGATCAACTTTTATGCCTTCAACCGGATGGCCTATTCATCACTCTGTTCTGCCGGTGCAAACCAAAACTATACTATAGACCAGATGCATTACTTAGGTTTCCATCAATGAAAAAACTTAGAATCTATATACCAAAAATCTCCCCCTTTGGCATTGATGGAAATACTTAGTGAAAAATGACTAAGTATCAGAATCATTATAAGTACACTGTCATACTGCTCTCTCTCCCTTAAGCTTCAAAAATTTCAAAACATAGCTCCCCCTAAGATTGATGAGACATTTTTCACTACACTCTCTCCCCCTTTGACATCAATTACAAAGAATAGAAACCATATGCCAAAAAATGACAAAACATGTGTTCAAAATCTCAAAAACTGCAAAACATATATGTTGATAATTCTCCCCCTAAGACCAAAACTTCAAAATTTGAATCAGTTTTGAAAACAAGCAACTGTTACATGAGAAAATTATCTTATGATTTTCCTTCATTTCTAGAAGGAAATCCTTCCAAGAATCTATTGTGATCTAAATGATAATAATCATTTTGTTGTTCTTGGATGTCTTGTTGATAATTTTAGTGAGGGATTCCAGAATTGTAATTGCTTCCTCTAGTTTCTCACCTTTCATTAGTATCTCCACCATCTGCTCCAATCTACATTCAATTAGATCCTTCACCTTCCAAAAAGTGTCAACAAGTGTGTTCTTGTTGAATTGATATTTTGTGTGCTTAGACTGTAGCTCTTGAATATTTTTCTTGATGGTGCCATCCTGATCCTGAAACATGTCAAAGCTTTTTCCAATCCCATTCAACTCTATTACAATCTGCTCCAATTTCTCTTTCTATTTTATGATTGCATGAGGCTAACGAATGTAATAGTTGTAGATTTAATTAGCTAAATTTATGCATTGCATCAACTCATTCATTTTCTTCTTGAATTTGGTGAGTGATAGCCTGAACCGTCCCTTTAAATGAGAGATAGCTTCACCTTCCTCTTTGTATTTATCCTCAGAGTTCATTGTTTCTTTACTGCATTCAATCATTTCTTCAGGTAGAATGTTCTACAAACTTTCTAATTTAATCTTGCAATGCTCAACATAAGCATTTAGTACACTCAGAATCATGTCCTAATCATATGACGGTCTGACAAACCATAACTTAACAATTTTCTACATTCCACCTTCTTCCTGAATAAGATGTTGTAGCTTCTCTTTTGCCAGGTCATCTTCTTCTTCACCAGCCTCTGACATTTTATTTTCTGGTTCTTGCTCATTTCCTTGTGGATCCTTAGTTTCTTCATTAGATTCTTCATCTAGAATATCCACAATTTCCTTTTCCTTTCCTTTTCCTTCAATTTTGGGAATCTTGCATTCCAGAGGACTATATTCAACAGTTTCTTTTTCTCTTTTTTTCTTTTTCTCCATGCCATCAAAAGAGGAACCAACTTCAATTGTTCTTACAAGAAGGGAAATACCAATTGAGCCACACTTTCCAAGCACATTCTTAAAGAAATTTTCAAATTCTTGATCCCAATTAGCCAAGCTCTTAGAATATGAGTATATTTTTTTGCATACTGATTTATTTTCTTTCCACACCACATTGTCGATCTTTGGCAAACAATTCAAGAAATACATTACTAAATATATAATCAGAGTACCAAACCTGAAAGGGTAGCATGTCTCTTTTGTTAGTTGCACATTCTCTATTAGTTGATCCTTTATCATCTTGTGAGAAATGTAGATTGTGCCAACCGAGGTCGCTCCTTCTTGGTTTCTAAAAAATAATTTATATGAAATTTCATGCACAATGTACTATGTAATAGGATTCTTGATTGTCACAATTATCAGTGCCATCTAATTTCCAATTATTCCCATTAGGGTTTCAACTTCTTTGTTCCAGATGGATTTCTTCCTTGGTATGTCTCCAACTTTACATAATCAAGTTGAATTCTCAATTACTTCCTTCGAGATGATGTAGGGTTTATCTAGATTCAAGGTATCATCATGGAATCTGTTCAAAATGAATTTAATGAATTCTATGTTCTCAAATTACAGAAACTCATTCCAAATATCCAAATTCTTGTGTTTGGCTTCATTCAATTGCTTTAATTCGATGGATAATAACATATTTCTCATGGACCTAATCTTTCCACTGTTGTATTCATCCAAAATGATTGACCCTTTGATTTGTTCCATTTTTCCTTTCATGCTTAGGTTTAACAACTGTACACCAAATTATATGAAAATTCCAAAAATAATTGAAATACCTAATAGATTTTCAGTTTTGACAGTGAATCAACTTCTCTGCTTCAAAATTTTGCTACCGAGTGCTCTCCTTCTTTTCTCCTTCGATGAAAAGTGACAAATGAGAGTTTCAACTTGCCTTTTATAGTTTGCAGACTTGTAATAAATGCATTTTCCCTAATTTTTTTGGATACACTTTTCTCTCAGACGGTGACAGAAAAATTCTTCTGCGGGCCTATGAATTCTCTAAATTTTCTTATGAGATTTCTCCAAAATCTTTGTATATTATTAATACATCTTCTTGACCATCCTTCATATTTTGGTACCAACTATGGATAGGGGAGGAAATATTTTCTTGAACAACTCCCCCTAGGCCAATGGCCTGAAATTAATTACTGGAAGAATTACTAGAAGTAGGTTTCGATGCAAAACCATTTTCAGCATCAGACTCATTCTTCCTTACCCATTTCTTCTTCATCTGATCTCTTATGTCATGTGCAGTCACTTTTCTTTTCCTTTGTCATCTTCCTATATATTTTTTCCTCTGTATATCAGACCTCTTCTATCCATATTTTTGTTTCCGCAAAATCTTGCAATGTGACCATATTTATTGCAATTGTAGCACACATTACTTCCTTGTCCAAACCAATCATTCCATTGATTTATTCTTGATCTACATTGATTAGAAATATTTCCAAATATTCCACATGTGTAACATTCAATATTCTTTCTATTAACATAGTAGTTTGACACATTTATGCATTCAATTGATTTATGACCAAACATTTTGCAATTGAAACACTAACTAGAAAATGATGAAACTCTTGAATTCATATTAATTCTACACTGAGTAGCCATATGGCCAAATTTATTGGAATAAAAATAGTATCCATAAATTTTTTGATCATTAGGTTGTCTTATTGGATACCTTCCACCTTTTCTCATCTGGTTTCTTTGTTTGAAATTATTTTGTCCTGATCTGGAACTTTCTCCTTTCTCATATCCAAGACCTCTCTTATCATTTCCACTCTTTTGTCCTTGAGTTAGCTCATCAAGCTTAACTGAACTGATCTTAAAATTCTCCTTATATTAATTTACAATAGTAAGTTCATTTCTAAGAATAATAATTTATTTTTCAATTTATTCTCCATTTTTTTTGAATTGTAGCAGTTCACTTTCCATTTGAATAAATTATCCATTTATTCTTCTGCATTCATCAAATTTCTCCTTTAATGATTGAGAAATGTTCTCCTCATTCTTCTTCCTTTCTTCAATCCCTTTAGTCAGTTTCATCACCATAGATTCCATTTCATGTTTTAGGGTAGCATTATTTCTGGCAAAATTTTCACATTCTTCAGTTATCTCCTTCAACGTTTGATTCAGGTGAGCATCATCCATGTTTTTTCTCTCTTGTTGTTTCATCTAGTCATAGAGATCCTTCCTATTCTCCCTAGATTTAACAATTTGATCCTTCAATGTCTGAATGAATTTCTCAGCATCCCTAAGATTTTCTTTCAATTCCTAAGCTTCTTCTTTAGACTGATCAAGGTCATCAAGTGCCACCAAAAGCTGTTGCTGAAGACTACCAACTAAAATTCTTTTGAGGAACCATATTCTCTGATACCAACTGTTGGACTCAAGGGAACACTGAGAGGGGGGGTGAATCAGTGTTCAACAAATCTTAACTTTATTAATCTGATATTAAAACCATTTCAACATTCAACCAAAGCAAAGATACAAACACTTAAAGAAATCATCCAAAACACCATAACACAAGTATTTTTTTGTGGAAACCCTATTAGGGAAAAAACCATGGTGGAGGTTAATCCACAATTTGAGTACTCAAATAGAAGTTTTACAAAAAATAATGCACTTGCATTCAGGTACACTGCCTAGAACTCACTGCTCAAAAGGGAAGGCTCGCTGCCTTACAAAATTTTAGATTAAAACCATATGAAGGATGAAATGAGATAGTAGCATCTAGTCATGCTAGGTTATATTTCTGGTGAATCTCATAGATTAGATTTTGGATCTTCTATCACATTTTATACTTCACTCTGCTCTATTCTACTATGCTCTACCCTTTTCTGCTCTTCGCATCACATAGATAAATTCACACCATTACTCTACTAAATTTCACACCACACACTGATATACTTCATATTCCACACATTTACTATATTCTCTATCTTGTCTATATCAAAATGATAAAACCAATCTCATATATATATCCGCTATCAAGGATTTGATCATTCATATGTTGGCTTCATAAAATATTAAGTTCTTTTCAACTATCGGTGAGATCCTTAATTAAATCTTTATGTGTATCCTCCAAAGTCAGTTAAGACATAGAGAGGACCCAAAAAAACATATTCGAGTACAAAAAAAATTAATCAATTGATCCTTAGACATCCGCAATTACTATATTTGATGAGTCGGCCTTCTAGCATAGATAACCAAAAGGTTAGTGCATCGAATCTCCTAGATCGCATACCAGTGAATGTGCATCGATATACTTCTCGAGTAAGGCATTGCAAACATCAATAAACCTTTCTATGATATCCACAACCCAAAATAATAGTCCAGTGAGGAATTAAAAAACGTTTCTCTAAGATCCACAACCCAAAATAATAGTCCGATGAGGAATTTAGATATACTTTTATGCCTTTAACCCGATGGTTTGTTCATCACTCTATTATGTCGATGTAAACCAACACTATACTATAGACCGGATGTATGACTTAGGTTTCCATCAATGACAACACTTACAAGCGATATGCCAACACCTTTGAATGACATTGACATGCTATATGAATTATCTATGTTAATTTTACATGTGGATTAATGATTGTCACTTTAAGATAGTTAGAAATATGCAGTTGTTGTGTGTACCAATATTGTCATGCAAATATAATAAGAGGCCTATAATTCAGTAAGATTCCACTAGTTGGTCATTTAATGGAGGGAAGACTCTCGATGGTAGGAGATTCCTCATTTAAATTGAAGTTGTAACTGCATTGTAAATGCTATTAATTGTCTATTGAGAAAATATAGGCATTATTGTTATGCTAAATTCGTGTTAAGGAAAACATGCTTGACTAGATTCTATGCATGTGTAACCACCTCTACATTTTTCATGCTTTCCCTAATGTGGCATCCTCTGAATCTATTAGAGTTGACTTCCTTGCTAGGTTTTTAGTTATTACCTTCTATAAATAAGACTCGAATGCTCCTTATGAGGATGTTTCTTAATCTGATGATATATCGACATTCTTAGTTTTTCAATAATATAGTCATGTTTCTTGATTGTACTCATGTTTTCCAATGAATAAAATGAAGTTATAAGTTTGTGCATCTGAGTTTACATTTTTTTTATGGGATACTCATCCATGGGGGCCCACTTCATGAGTATTCCCTCCTTTAGTCTAGTTAGTATTTTATGTTCATCAATTAGTTAAGAATATGGCACTGTCTATTTCTGTAGCCACTAGAATTCCATTATGTGACTATTCCTGCAGCCAAAATAGATAGAATAGTTTCTTGTTTTTTCACTTAGATTTTCATTTCTATCATTCATTTCAATGAGTATATTTATTTGTTGATTCTCATAACTTATTTTATTTCCTTCCAATAAATTTACTTAGCATGGTGTTTTTCTTAGCTGTAGGATGAATGTGGCTACTTTGGATACCTAGTGCAAATACTGTGCTCACCCATTTCAAGTTTGTGTCCCTGAGTTGAAAATTTAAATGCACATTAATGATGATTGAGATATCTATTCAAGTTGGATGTTCAATCTCTGAATCACATCTACAAGTGATTAGTTGTGAAAATCATTATAGGAGGCCAACATTTTTGGCATTGTTGCCTGGGATGGTGTCAAACTAGGGAGTTCTTTGGAGGCATTGATAGTTTCTTTTTCCATAGTAATGACCCCCCTATTCTTTTTCTAATTCTTTGTGTGAGTTGGCTGATAGTGAGTTGATATTGTATGCATAGAGGAAGGAGGGGAGGTAATCATGGGAGATTCCTTCCTAAATATCTCTATCCATTCCAGCTAGTTGAGTATCAAAACCTACAAAGAAACAAAGAAGAAGAAGATCTACACCCCTTTTCTAATACATTTCCAGATCTAACAAGTTCTGAAGTTTCCTCTGAAGGTCAAAATCAGATTGAGAACCTCCTTGCTTTGGAACTTCATCAGGTAGGTATGGTTGATGCAAATAGAAATAGACCTAACCAACTAGCTTTTCCTTTCTCCATTGCTCATCAGAATGAAGTAGACAACCTCAAAAATATCCTTGCTTCAGTCCTTCCTAAGTTCTATGGAATTGTCATAGAAGATCATTATAAATTCTTGTTCGAGTTTGATATACTCTGTAGGAGTTATGACTATACCACTAATGCCCATATGCTTAAGCTTTTTCTTACCACCTTGAAAGTAGATGCATTAGGATGGTTTGCCTAGGTAGAAATAATATGAAGACTTGGAAGGACATGAAGAAAAAGTTCCTTGATAAATACAAAGAGTATTGCAAGGGTAGTGACATGAGGGGAGATGAAATTTTTAGGATGCAGCAAAAGGAAGATGAGAGACTAGAAGATTACATTTCAAGGTTTTTGTTTTTCCTATAGAAATCTCCACACCATACACTCAATGAAGAATCATCAAAGCTTCTTTTCTTAAGAGGAATTAATGACAGTTGCATAGATTCCTTGGACCTAATGGGAGGAGGAGATATCAACCAATTCTCTTGGGAGGATATCAAGAAGATATGTCAGAACTATTATAGGGTAGCTTCAAAGAAAGGGAGAGATTACCGATCCTCCATGGGTAAGTCATGTAATAGTTGAGTGTCAAGGATGGAGATTACTCACTTACTAGAAAACTTCAAGCAAGACATCATAAACAATCTAGCTACTCAGCTAGATTCACTTCGGTCTAAGAAGAAACGAGAGGAGGCAAAGACAATGTTGGCAAAATATTACCCTCATGCAGACAAAAAAAGGATTGCAGATGCAAGATGATAGCTAATATTAATAGCAATAAAATGACACCTAAGTTCAAGCCAATCCAGGGTGAGGATGATCAAGTCTACTATATTTCAAAAAGGAGGCCATGGGCTCCAAGATAGGGTATGCCACCAGATCCACTATCTTTTGTTGGGCCATATTTGAATTCTTATTCATCTGGTAACCAATGGAAACCCCCATATCCATCCAATTATGGAGGATATCCACCACAAACTTGGAATAACCCTCCAAATTCTTGGCCCAATCACCAAAAATCCTCACCCCAGTGGTAGAAACCTTAGGGGAATTGGAAGTAGTTTCAAGGAAATTGGCAGCCACCTCTAAGAAATTCATAGCAAACATCTTAATGGAGGGGAGGAAAGAAATGGCCAAACTAGACAACCAATTACATGTAGCCACCTTCTCAGCCCCAACAACCTACTATAATGCCTCCTCCTACTAATTCAAGTTCAAATTCACCTAAACCTACTCAACTACCAACTCAGCCCATACCTAACTAGAATAATAAACCACAATAGTAGTCGGTATACTTTGTTGATCCACATCAATTCCCTACATATGTTGTGAGTGTAAGTGACATCGGCTTGCATTCAGTATCTAATTTTCTAGCTCCTTCCACACCCATTATCACTGAGCTTCCTATGGAAGAAGATGAGCCTATGAATTTCCCCATTCAGTGAAGTGCACCTAAAAATCTTGAACCAGTCCCAGTCAAGTAGACTGAACTAGAACCACCATTTCCCTAGAGGTTGGAAACTATGAAACAAAAGGAAGAGAATGAGAACACAAATTTTGACATTTTGGATTAGTTGAAGCACATATGTGTCCAAATACCTCTATTTCAAGGCATAAAAGATGTTCCCATATATGATAAGGAAATCAAGGAAGCATGCCTTAAGAAGCCAGGAAAGAAGAAGAAAAACCCCACTATGGTTCATGTGGTGGGACATCTAGATAACATCATGCTTGGGAAAGTGACTATTACCAAATATAATGACCCAGGGAGTCTTGTGGTAAGAGTTGTTATAAATGGGATGCAAATAAAGAATGCTCTAATTGATTTGGGAGCAACAAGTATGTCTCATACATTTATCCCACATGAACTCAAGGTACCAAGAATTAGTGAAGCAACTATGGTAGAGTTAACTACACAAGTGAAGGTGTCAGAAGGAAAATATCTTAATATTAACAACAAACTAAGTGAAGAACAATAGTTATTGGAAAAATTACTAAGGGCCCACCATCATGCATTTGCATGGGACTATCATGATATGAATGGATTAGACCCTAAGCTTTATACTCATAGGATATGCATAAGAAATGATTCAACACCAGTGAGACAACCACAAAGAAGAATTAACCCTACATTGAGAAAAATTATAAAAGGGGAACTATAGAAATTGCTACATGTAGGATTTATCTACCCCATTTTAGATAGCTAGTGGGTTTCCCCATTGGTGATTGTGCCCAAAAAAGGAGGGAAGTGGTGAGTTTGTATTGATTACAGGGAACTTAATGCTACTACCAAAAAGGACCATTTTCCCTTACCTTTCATAGATCAAGTTTTGGACTCACTTCCAAGAAAGCAATACTTTTCTTTTCTAGATGGATTTAGCGGCTATAACCAGATCTAGATTGCAACAGAGGACCAGGAGAAGACCACATTTACCTATCCATGGGGGACCTATGCCTACTCATTACTTATATTTGGCTTATGCAATGCACCTACAACTTTTCAGAGGGCAGTCATTAGCATATTTTCAGACATCTCTCATGATTGCATGGAAATCTATATGGATGACTTCACTACCTATGGTGTTGATTTTAATTAAGCATTGAAAAATCTTAGGATAATCCTTTAGAGATGTAAGACCACAATCTATCTTTAAATAGTGAAAAGTGCTTCATGATGATGCAGGAAGGTGTAGTTCTTGGCCACTACATCTCTCACAAAGGAATTCAAGTAGATACTACAAAGATTGAGGTGATCACCAATCTACCTATCCCTGCAAAAAAAAAATACGTTAGGAATTTATTAGGACATGCAGGTTATTATAGGAGGTTCATCAAAGACTTCAGAAAAATGGCAGCACCATTGTATAATTTCCTAACTAAAGATGTTGAATTCCAATGGATAGAAGACTATGAGAAGGCATTTTCTAACTTGAAAGCATCTTTAACTCATGCTCCTATGCTCAAGGGTCATAATTGGGAGATTCCTTTTCACATCCATATAGATTCATTAGAATATTCTATAGGAGAATTCTTAGGACAAAACGAAGGAGCTATTGAACATGCTATTTATTTTGTTAGCAAAAATATGTAGGGAGCTAACCTCAACTATACAGTGACAGAAAAAGAAATTTTAGCAATGATTTATGCCCTAAAAAAATTCAAAAAATACATAACAAGCTACCAGATCTTTGTGCACACCGATCATGAAGCCATTAGATACCTCATAAATAAGCCTTTGATTTTAGGTAGGCTAGCAAGATGATTATTGCTGATGCAGGAGTTTGACATAACCATTGTGGATAAACTAGGGAAGGCCAATGTTGTTGCATAATTTCCTTGGAGGCTGACTACATCAGAGGAAAATCAAGTCATAGATGACTCTTTTCCTGATGAGAATTTATTTTTCATCAGTGTGCAAACACTGTGGTATCCTCACATAGCTAATTATCTGGTCACAGGGAGAGTTCCTCCCCACTTCTCTCCAAAAGAGAGGAGGGTACTCATTGAAAAATATTTTCCTTTCTCATGGATTGATAGATGTTTGTTCTACATTGGACCAGACCATGTCATGAGGAGATGTGTGAGGGAAGATGAGACATATGATATTTTTCATGCATATCACAATGAACCC
This sequence comes from Sequoiadendron giganteum, assembly GCA_007115665.2. Lineage (NCBI taxonomy): Eukaryota > Viridiplantae > Streptophyta > Pinopsida > Cupressales > Cupressaceae > Sequoiadendron > Sequoiadendron giganteum. Next base: position 331,150,665 of record CM021109.1, on the reverse strand, counting down.
TGTGGAGGGAATTTTATATCCAAGAGGAAAACAAAGAAGATTCTGAACACGGGATATTACTAGCCCACACTCAACAAGGATGCGGGGAGATATACAAGGAAGTGTGATAGATTCTAGAGGATGGGTCATCCAACCAAATCTAATGAGATTCCATTCTACCCCCAAGTAATGATCACTCCATTTGATAAGTGAGGTTTGGATTTCTTAGGACCCATTGATCCTCCATCAAAACGTAAATCCTATATCTTGGTATGCAATGATTATGTAACCAAATGGGTAGAATTTAAGGCCATGAAGCATGCAAGAGATAATAAGGTTGTAGAATTTCTTTATGAGGAATTTTTCACATGGTATGGGGTTCCAAGCGAGATAGTGACTGATCAAGGGGCTCAATTCACTTCAACCCTTGTTACAGCACTGTTCAATGAGTACAACATTAGGCACAGGAATTCTACTCCTTATCACCCTCAGGCCAATGGCCAAGTTGAGGTGACCAACAGAGAAATTGAATCCATTCTGACCAAAAAAATGGCTATCCATAGAAAGGATTGGGCAAGCAAGCTACCAGAAGTTGTTCGGGCCTACACAACTACCTAGAAAACAACTACATGATTCAATCCATTTGAGTTGTTGCATGGAAAGACAACTATGATTCCCATTGAATTTTAGCATAAGACTCTTAGGACTATAGTAGACTTGGGGATGGATATCTTTGAGGTACAAAAGGATAGAATCATGTAGCTGACTACTTTGGATGAGATGAGGAAGGAAGCTTTGCATCACACAAAGGTAGTGTAGAATCAGAGAATAAAGTGTCATGATAAATTCATAAAGGATAACAAATTCCATCCAGGTGATTGGGCACTGCTCTATGACTCAAGATACCAAGATAATGTAGGAAAATTGTAGACAAGGTGGCTAGGACCATATGAAGTTGTTGAAGTATTTTCCAATGGAGTTGTTTAGCTCACTACCATTGACCCTGTTAGATTTAAGTTTCTTGTCAATGGTTATCACCTCAGGTTGTATCACAAGCCAAATTCCAAGGAGGAGTTCCTACAACAATTCACTCAGCATGCAACACTTGAACTTCTTGCAGCCAAAGGAAGTGAACCTAGTGTCCCTCCTTTTGGCTAACTAAGGTATGCAACTTTTCATAATAAAGACTTCTAGTTTTTTGGGGGTACACTTCTTCACCCATCCGCCCATCCATCTCCACCTTTTTCTCTCTTCCATCACATTGCCATCATTTCACTTCATTCCATTTCACCTCATTCTACTCCACTTTCATTAATTCCTCAACTGATATCTTAAAAGTGACTGGTACTTTCTCCATAATCTTTGCAACAAATCTTTCAAGAATTCAAGTACATGCACATCAATTTGTTATATTTTAATTATCTTTTAAGTACATTCATTTAATTTTTGTACGTTAATATGGACATTATCTATAGCATGTAATTATTCGCTGCCCCTGTCAAATCATCATTACCACCTCACATGTGAATGTCATGTCCATGTGTCTATCTATATTTGTTCACATCGGCAAGGTTTAAATTATTGAGCTGATTTGAATTCTGAGTGAGACGATGGATCACATGTGAGAGATGACACCAACTTCCTCCATTCTTCCTCATCATAGCCTTCATTTATTACTCCTTTAATACCTACATTTCTCTTGTCATAATCTTAAGCTAGAAAAGGTAACATTCAAACAACACTAGCATTGGAAATTTAGCAACATTGCATGAAGGAGAAGTTTAGCTTTCAGATGAAGATTGCAGGAAGGAAAACTTTGTAGAGCAATTGTTTGATTGTAGAAAATTGAACAATGGGAGGTGGGTTAATTTGAAATGAACCCATAGTTCATGATGTATTATTGTAGGATGCACCCTGCCAGGTCGAGTTTAAAAAATATGGATGGTTAGATTATTTCCTAAAGTTAAATGGTTTTAATGAAGACGTTGCATTGGAATTTTCCTAGAAAATTGTCTGAAGGAAAGGCCACAGTAAAAGGGTTGGAGGTCAAAGCTACTAAAGAAAGAATTGCAGAAGTTATAGGGTTGCCTGTCGACGGTGAACATTACCCTACTACCAAAGATGCCAGGTCAGCTAAGGCTAAATTTATAGAACCTAGTGACCCTCCATTGAGTGTGGAAAAATAAGGTACAAAGAGGACCTGTCTACCTAAGCTATGGAAGAAAGTAGTTGTTTATGTTGTGAAATAAATTACCTATAAAGGTCACCGATCGAATCTTCATTCTATGCATTTCAAACTCCTAAATCACATGAAGCATGGGAGAAGAATGAATGTTCCAAATGCATTATACCACCTTTTTTTAATCATGGCGGTCGAGACCCAAAAAGGTAGGGACAATTCTATTTCCCACCATTGTCTAATCAAATTATTAGTTGAGAAGTCTCTGTATGATGTGTCTGATATGACTTGGGGAGAATTATTGAATATTGATCAAATTAGACTAGAGTATTTGTGACCTATCTCAACCTTGTAGGGTTAGTATGAGAAGGAGAAATGTTGGGGCCACTCTTGGAGCCTCAACTTTTGGTGCAAGCCCTAGTGTAAACCCTCCTATAGCCAAACAACCCATAGAGATTAGTTCTTCTGAGGCAGAGCATTCACATAAAGAAATTTTATCTCTTGATTCTGATGATGATGTTCCTCTTGGAATCCTAATGAGAACTAGGGCACAAAAGAAGAAGGAAAAAATAAGGAAGGGAAAAGCTTAAAATAAAATGACAGAAAAAGAAGTGCCAAGCTCTAAGAAATGGAAGGCTAACACTGTTCTTCCTGCAACAAAAGAAAAACATTAAAGTCCTAGAAAATCAAGACCAATGGGGCCTGCCTTTGGTGTATCTCTAGAGGGAATACCTAAGCCTAGAGAAACATCATGAGAGGAGAGAGAAGCTCCAATGGGGCAAGTGAATGTTGAGGAAAATGACATATTTGAGGAAGCAACAAACATAACATTGACAGATCTTGTTGACATTGTAGAAAAAGTTAAGAAAAATTAGGAGCTCCTACAACATGAGCAGAAGAAAGAGTCTTGTAGTAAGAGCAAGGACAAGAGGTCCTACATCTAGAGCTGGAAAAATAGTCAGCACCCTTGCAAGTGGTGTTGATTGAACAAATAGAATCCCTGCAGTTGGAGCTTTACAAGAAGAAAGCAAAAGTGCCAAGAAAAATGTTGGTAGGAATACATAGGCCCTCTGATTTTTCAATGCACATGGTAGCCATGAATTTATGGAAAGAAATACAAAGGAGGGAAGAAGAATGGGAAGAGGAGAAACATAGGCTAAAGAGGGAAATTCAAACGAGAGATGAAGAGATTGCAGATAAGAATGAAGAAATTACTGCATTAAAAGAAAAAGGTAGATAATATGATAGCCTTAGTACCTCAAATATTAGAGTGTGGGAATCCCCCAAGGGTCTATGCTCTGTATTTGAGGGAGAACCATATTTCTTTTAAACTAGCAAGAATTTTTTTAGGTTTGAATCCTTCCATTGAGACTCCTCTTGAATTTTTCAATGCTTATCGGATTGCTCCTCATGAAATGAAGAATTTTTTGTGTGAATTCTATTTGCATAATTATGTTGTGACCCAAGACCATGATTGGAATCCACTGTTGTATGTTGTGGATGTCCAATTAAGGGAATTTATGTCTTGGGTACAAAATGAAATTAGTTGGGGAAAATAGTTTAGGACTTATAGTCAAATTGAATCCAACATTCCCCTATCCATCAGGGTTGAATCTAGAAATCCAGGAGAAATTTTTAGGGATTGGTACAAAATTCTCTACCGAACAAGTTATGGCAATAAGATCCTTTCTGAGAGAGAATTAGTTTATAAAGAATATGAGGAGGTAGAAAAAACTATATGGGAATCTATAATGGGATAAATGTCACAAAGGTGGAACAACCTATATGATGAATTGAAATAAGCTGAGCCTCACTCTATGCAGAACTATGTTGCAGCACTTAAGAGATTTGATAGATATATACAGATTGCGAGGACAAAGGGACAATTTTGGCTTCCACTGAATTTTCATCCACCTATCCTATTGTGGCTTGTGCCAAATTTTAGGTATTACTAGTATGACATAGTTGATGAGAGACAAAGATGGAGCAAGTTGGATAGACCATAAGGGTTCTATTAGGACCCTAATTCAAACTCAACAAAGACTGATGTAGGATAGCTAGCAGTTGCAAATTTTAGGACATTGATCAAGAAAAAGAACAACCCTTCCTCTACTAGAGGACCAACAAGACCTTAGGTTGGGGGGAGTGATGATTCTAGTTTATGGTTTAATTTTCATAGAGTTTATTATCCATTTGTCATAGTTGTCATAGACTTTGATGCTTGGATGTTGATCTTTTTATGATATTTCCTTGAAACCATAGACATTGGGCGTAAGCTTAATTTTTTAACCTTTGAATGAAATTGAAATGCTATATGAACTATCTATGTTAATTTTACATGTGGATTAATTATTTTCACTTTAAGATAGTTACAGATATGCAGTTGTTGTGCATACTAATATTGTCATGTAGATATAATGAGAGGCCTGCAATTCATGAAGATTTCGCTAGCTGGTCATTTGCCATATTGGTAAAAAGGGTGGTCATTTAATGGAGGGAAGACTCTTGATGGCAAGAGATTCCTCATTTAAATCAAAGTTGTAACCACCTTGTAAATGCTATTAATTATCTGTTGATTGAATATAAGCATTACTATTGTGCTAAATTGGCATTAAGGTAGACATGCCTGACTAGATTTTGTGCATGTGTAACCACCTCTGCACTTTTAATTCATTCCCTAATGTGGCATCCTTTGAATCTATTGTATTTGACTACCTTGATAGGTTTTTAGTTATTAGCTTCTATAAATAAGACTTGGATGCTCCTTCTGAGGAGGTTTCTTAATATGATGATGTACCGACATTCTTAGTTTTTCAATAATACAGTCATGTTGCTCGATTGTACTCATGTTTTCCAATGAATAAAATGAATTTATAAGTTCATGCATCTAAGTTTACATTTGTTTTAGGGGATACTCATCCAAGGGGGCCCACTTGGTGAGTATTATGTCCTTCAGTCTAGTTAGTATTTTTTGTTCATTAATTAGTTGAGAATCTAGCGTGGTATGTTCCTATAGCCACTAGAATTCCATTCAATGACTATTCCTAGAGCTAAAGAAAACAAAGTAGTTTCTTGTTTGTTCGCTCATATTTTCATTTTTTTCATTCATTTTAGCTTAGTATAATTATTGGTCGATGCTCAACACTTATGTTATTTCCTTCCAAGAAATTTACTTTCAGCATGGTGTATTTCTTAGTTGTAGGATGAATGTGGCTACTTTGGATTCCTAGTGCACATAATGTGCTAACCCATTTTAATTTTACGTCCCTAGGTTTACAATTTAAATGCACCTTCATGATGATTGAGATATCTATTTAGGTTAGATGTCCAATCTCTGAATCATAGTTGCAAGGGCTTAGTTGTTAAAATCATTGTAGGAGGCTGACAAGTACCATCAACAAGGTGTACCACAAGATCCCCTTTCCAATCAAAATTACCACCAAAAAGGTGAACCACATGGTCCCCTTCCTTATCATAAATCCCAATAGTAAGGTGTACCATAGGGTACCCTTCTCAATTCATCCTTTCAACAAGGTAACCCGCCAATGCACCATTAAGGAAACCTTTAGTATAATTCATCCCACCAACACATCATCAAGGGAACCTTCAGTATACTTCATCCCAAAAACAAGGTGTACCATAGGGTACCCTTCCCAATTCATCCCACCAACAAGGTAACCCGCCAACACATCATCAGGGAAACTTTCAATATACTTCATCCCAATAACAAGGTGTACCATAGGGTACCCTTCCTAATTCATCCCACCAACAAGGTAACCCATTAATGCACCATCATAGAAGCCTTCATCATAGTTTGCACCAACAACAAGGTGTACCACAAGGCACCCTTCCCAATTTGTCCCACCAACAAGGTAACCATCCAACACACCATCATGAAAACCTTCAGTATAATTCACCCCAACACCAAGGAGCTAACCCTCTCTACATACAAAATTGAGCTAACCCTCTTTACATACAACAAGGAGCTAACCCTCCTTACATCCAACAAGGATTTAACCCTATTTCCACCCAACATGGTTACCAAGGTCCCATACCTTCACAATACCCAATCTTTGACCAAATCATGGTAGGACAACAAGGCTATTACATGCAAGACTTGTAAACAAATGTACCAAAAAATAAGATGGAACTACAACTAGAGGTGATGAATCAAATAATATCGGACATGCAGGTAGGGAAAATAAAGAAGACTTATACCCTAAAGGAAATATGTCCATTCATGTTTGATTGTTCCATCACTACAATACCTTTTCTATAAAAAAATTAAAATACCCAAGTTCGACAAGTACAAAGGAAGAGGAGATCCATTATAGCATGTACGATATTTTTCAGTATCATGTATGGAAGTACAAAAAAAATGACTCTTACCTCATGAGGCTCTTTCCACATAGCCTTATAGGTCATGATATGGAGTGGTTTTTCCATCTCTCACTGGAAATTAAAACCTTCAATGAGCTATCTAGAAAATTCATAAGCCACTTCTCATTCAACATAGAGCAAGACATCACCATCACGGATTTATCCAAAATTAAACAAAGTCAAGGAGAGTCCTTTACCTCCTACCTATAGAGATGGAGGCACAAATCTAGTTGATGCAAATGGCCCATTCCCTACAAGGAACTAGTAGAAATCTTCATCTCAAATGTCCTACCAAAGATCAACTACCAACTCACTATGTTAGAAAGGGGAGTCCTTAAATTGAACAGCTCAAAGATAGTCCCTCTAGTTCAAATGATAAACCTAAGATCTAGAAAAATAACAAGAACGTTACAAACAATTAAGTAGTTGACACTAGAGCACTATGGAATGCACAAAATACACCTAAAAACAAATCGCAAGTGGCACAAAAACACTATTTTCCAAATAGTACACAAAATAGCCAACTTACCTATCCCAAGAACAATCAAGTAGTCAACCAATAAACAAATCAAGGAGGGCAATAGAGGCAATACAATCAACCAAGGAGGAATTTCATGGTACTAGGAGAGTCACTTGAGACATTCATCCATAAAATAGTGCAACAAAACCTCATCAAGGTCAATGATCGCCTAAACAATGAGGAGCCTAGCTTCAAAACATCATGGTATAATGAGGACTTGTGTGAATTCCACAAAATCAAAGGACACACAACAAACAATTGCATGAGACTCAAACACCTCATCCAAAAATTAATATACAAAGGAGAAGTGGATGTTGAACATCGTCCTAAAAACAAGGACCTTCAAATATACACAAAACCAATCCCAAACCACACTAAAAGGAATGACAAAGGAAAGTACCAAGAAACTATTAAAAAAGGATTAAATATTGAGAGATCCTACATAGAAAGGGGAGTCCTTAAATTGAACAGCTCAAAAGATAATCCCTCTAGTTCAAATGATAAACCTAAGATCTAGGAAAAGAACAAGAACGTTACAAACAATTGAGTAGTCAACACTATAGAACTATGAAATGCACAAAACACGCCTAAAAACAAATCACAAGTGGCACAAAAAATCTATGTTTCAAATAGTACACAAAACAACCAGCTTACCTATCCCAAGAACAATCAGGCAGTCAATCAACAAACAAATCAAGGAGGGCAATAGAGGCAATACAATCAACCAAGGAGGAATTTCATGGTACTAGGAGATTCACTTGAGACATTCATCCATAAACTAGTGCAACAAAACCTCATCAAGGTCAATGATCACCTAAACTATGAGGAGCCTAGTTTCAAAACACCATGGTATAATGAGAAGGACTTGTGCGAATTCCACAAAATCAAAGGACACACAACAAACAATTGCATGAGACTCAAACACCTCATCCAAGACTTAATATACAAAGGAGAAGTGGGTTGAACATCATCCTAAAAACAAGGACCTTCAAATATACACAAACCCAATCCCAAACCACACTAAAAGGAATGACAAAGGAAAGGACCAAGAAACTATTAAAAAAGGATTACATATTGAGAGAGCCTACATAGAAAGGGGAGTCCTTAAATTGAACAACTCAAAAGACAATCCCTCTAGTTCAAATGATAAACCTAAGATCTAGGAAAAGAACAAGAACATTACAAACAATTGAGTAGTTGACACTAGAGCACTATGGAATGCACAAAACACACCTAAAAACAAATTTCAAGTGGCACAAAAAAGCTATGTTCCAAATAGTACACAAAACAACTAGCTTACCTATCCCAAGAACAATCAGGTAGTTAACAAACAAACAAATCAAGGAGGGAAATAGAGGCAATACAATCAACTAAGGACGGAGTTCATGGTACTAGGAGAGTCACTTGGGACATTCATCCATAAACTAGTGCAACAAAACCTCATCAAGGTCAATGATCGCCTAAACTATGAGGAGCCTAGTTTCAAAACACCATGGTATAATGAGAAGGACTTGTGCGAATTCCACAAAATCAAAGGACACACAACAAACAATTGCATGAGACTCAAACACCTCATCCAAAAATTAATATACAAAGGAGAAGTGGATGTTGAACATCGTCCTAAAAACAAGGACCTTCAAATATACACAAAACCAATCCCAAACCACACTAAAAGGAATGACAAAGGAAAGTACCAAGAAACTATTAAAAAAGGATTAAATATTGAGAGATCCTACATAGAAAGGGGAGTCCTTAAATTGAACAGCTCAAAAGATAATCCCTCTAGTTCAAATGATAAACCTAAGATCTAGGAAAAGAACAAGAACATTACAAACAATTGAGTAGTCAACACTATAGAACTATGAAATGCACAAAACACGCCTAAAAACAAATCACAAGTGGCACAAAAAATCTATGTTTCAAATAGTACACAAAACAACCAGCTTACCTATCCCAAGAACAATCAGGCAGTCAACCAACAAACAAATCAAGGAGGGCAATAGAGGCAATACAATCAACCAAGGAGGAAGTTCATGGTACTAGGAGATTCACTTGAGACATTCATCCATAAACTAGTGCAACAAAACCTCATCAAGGTCAATGATCACCTAAACTATGAGGAGCCTAGTTTCAAAACACCATGGTACAATGAGAAGGACTTGTGCAAATTCCACAAAATCAAAGGACACACAACAAACAATTGCATGAGACTCAAACACCTCATCCAAGACTTAATATACAAAGGAGAAGTGGATGTTGAACATCATCCTAGAAAAAGGACCTTCAAATATACACAAACCCAATCCCAAACCACACTAAAATGAATGACAAAGGAAAGGACCAAGATTACCACAATGCTAACTACACATATGGTGACATAGTTCTAGGTACCTTCTCTCAAGTAAATGACACTAGGGTAGATGTAGTGACTATATGAGGTTCTGACAACAAATACAATGTAAATACCCATCGAGAGAGAGTTACAATACAAGGAGCCCCTCCTAAACCCACAGATAATTCATCAAATGACTACAACATTGTGGAACAACTGAAGAAGATTCTTGCCTTAATCTCAATCCTAGAATTACTAAAATTATCATCCGTACATAGGGAGATACTCAAAAAATCATTAGAAACATCAGTTCCTAACAACCTCAATCTAGATAGTTCCAAGCCATGACTGGAAAAATCACAACCAACAATCATTTAGTATTTTCTGAGAAAGATCTTCCACAAAGAACATTCCACAACCAATCTCTCTACATAGAGGTTGGTGGTCACAAGAACATGGTTGAGTGGGTGTTGATAGATAATGGTGTGGGTCTAAAAATTTTTACCTTGAAATTCATCAAATAGTTGGGGTATTCTAATGATCTGATAGATAAAGGAAAGAGAATTACTATAAAGTCTTATGATGATCTTGAAAGGAATTCAAAAGGGACAGTTAGGTTACTAGTGCAGATAGGGCCATCCATCACATAAACTACATGTCAAGTACTTGACCTTGAGTTGTTGTATAACCTCCTCCTAGGATGCCCTTGGATCCATGCATTACAAGTGGTACCATCAACCTTTCACCAATGCCTAAAGTTTCCCGCAAAGGAAAAGAGGTGACATTATATGTTGATCCTAAACCCTTCCACTTTTGTGCAAAGTTGGAGGAGAAGTATAATAAGATCCAACGTATACCAAGAAATTACATATCCTTCCATTCATTCTCATGTGTTGACCCTTCCATGCTACCATCGACCTCAACCAAGATCAAATCAAGCGAGAAACCAAAAATAGTAACCAAGATTCAATTACTAGATAGGCATAATGGAAATTACCACTTCAACCAAGAATTCTACATTGGCATGCTTCCACCAGCACCCAAAGTCTATGGAGGTATGAACGATATCAAGTATGCTCAGACAGTGCAAATGATAGACAAACCCATGATTTTCACCAAGTGGGGAGATATGAAGGATGGGGAGATATGAAGGATGGAGAGATATTCAAAGAGGACTTCTCATCCATGATTTACAAAGAGGACCAAAAAGAACTAGAAAATCCACAACCCATTCTAATTGATCCTAATAGTAGAGGTTATCAATTAGCTAAAAAAATGGTATATCGGGGAAGAGGTGGCCTTAGGATACACAAATAAGGCCAATGGGATCCTATCATAGTGGAATAGAGAAATAAAAATATGGCACTAGGTTATGAGCCAAAAGACATGGTTACTCAAAAAACCAGATGAACCTCTTATAAGAAACAAGAAACTTCTACTAGCATTAAGGCATTAGAAATCTACCATATCATGGACAACGATTTACCCATCGAAGACTTATTCAATAAATTTAGCATTAATAGGTTCCATCTCTAGTTTATCAAAACCATTCCCAATATCTATAATTATTCCAGAATAGACCTAACGAATAAAAATGGGATTCTCCTTCCTTTATCATTGAATATGGTTTCCCCACTTCTAGTAATGATGACCTAGACACTCAATGGGAAAAAGATACCAGAGCCATACTAACCATTTTGACAACCTTCATAAGCTTTGTGGATAATGATGATAGCCTACCCCTCTGCTACCCACAATTAATACATTGGAACCAAAAGCAACATACACCTATTATGGATCAATTCTAGAATGATGAGGCAATCAGAGAGTTCATGGTACTTTAAACAAACATACCCATAGGAGATCACAAATTAGGGTTTTTCATGGAACTTGAATAGGATGCATACATTGGTGGAGAGATGGAATCTTCCAGTCGCAAAAATGAAAGAGAAAACATAAAAATAAAAATGCAATCCCATAGAGAAGACCACAATGTACCTCTATTGGATCTAGAAAAGAAGAAAATAAAGGATGCATCTGAAGGTGAAAACCTCTCTGAGGCACTTGAGGATGGAGGGTTCAATCTCCCCATATTAGAATATCAAGAAAAATCAACACTCCTAGTAGAAGAAACAAAGTCCATAAATGTTGGCACAATAGAGGACCCAAAGATAACATACCATGTGACATCACTTGATCCTAAAGAGAAATAAAACACAACATTCATCAATGATAGGAAGGTAAAATTTGTGTGGACCTATGTAGATATGAATGGACTAGATCGAGCACTAGTGGTATATAATTTGGCCGTCTCCCCTAGAAAAAATCCTATCAAGTAGAAACTCAAAAAAAAACATCCTCAAATAGCATTATTGGTAAAGGTAGAACTAAAGAAGTTATTAGATGTGGGTTTCATTAGACCCATCGATTATCCCCAATGGATATCGAATCTAGTACCAATGCCAAATCCTACTAGGGGCATAAGGATCTACACAGACTATAGAGACCTAAACAAATCCTATCCAAAGGATGAATTCCCCCTTCCAAGTATTGACATGATCATGGATCTAACAATAGGGCATGAGATGCTATCCTTAATGGGTGGTATCTCTAGATATAACTAGATAAAAATATCTCTAGATGATCAACACAAAATAGCATTTACTTTTGCTGAGGGGACCTTCTATGGAATGTAATACCATTTGGTCTAAAGAACATTGGAGAAACATATCAAAGAGGAATGAGGACCATCTTCCATGATATGCTGCATATAATCATGGAATGCTATGTGGACGAAATTCTAGCAAAGTTCATCAAAAGGGAAGATCACTTAACCAATCTTGCAAAGGTGTTTGATCGGCTTGAATAATATAATTTGAGACTCAACCCTAAGAAGTGTGTGTTTCAAGTAACATCCAAAAAGGTGTTAGGGTACATAGTGTACAGAAGGTGGATTGAAGTGGATCCTACAAAATTACAAGCTGTACTAGAGATGCCTCCACCAAAGACATTAAAACAACTGAGGAGTTTACAAGGGAAATTGCAATCCATCAAGTGATTTATCACACAATTGGTATAAAAATGTCACCATTTCACTCATCTCCTACACAAGGACATCACCTTCAAGTGGGATGGGAGATGTGACCAAGTTTTCTAACAAGTCAAGGAGTACCTACTTACTCCTCCTGTACTCATGCCGCCTATTCCATACAAGGAAATGGTACTCTACGTGTCTAACACACAAGTAGTGTTGGGAGCTCTTCTAGCCCAACTAGATGATGATAAAAAAGAAAGAGCAGTCTACCACATTAGTTGAACACTGGTGCACTAAAAATTTAACTACTCACCCATAGAAAGAGCATGTCTTAGTCATATTTGTGACACAAAAGTTGATACACTACATCTTAAACAAAAAGGTAAAATTTATTTCAAAATTAGACCCACTAAGGTACCCTAATAGGTTGAATTGCTAAATGGGTGAGATTTTGAGTGAGTTTGATATAGATTATGTGGATAGGAGAGCCATTAAGGGACAAAACATAGGAGAGCAGCTGGACAAAACACCCATAAATGATCACAAGCCTCTCACAATAGACTTTACAGATGATTGTATCCTAATGATAGAAAAAATAGGCCATTGGACTCTATACTTTGATGGGTCCCACACTCAACATGGCTCTAGAACAGGTGTTCTATTTCTCACACCACAAGGAGATAGTATACCTAAGGCATACATGATCACTTTCCCATGCATGAACAATATCTCAGAGTATGAAGCTTTAATCACAAGGCTCAAAATAGCTATTGAATGGATAATAAAAGAGGTACATGTCTTCGGAGACTCTCAGCTAGTGATTAGATAGGTGAACGATGAGTACCAGATAAAAGATGATAAGTTGATGTCATATAAAAGGATGGTGGATAGCTTCAAGGAATATTTTTTCACAATAACCTTGGAAAAAATTCCTCAGATCATCAATAGAGTTGCCGATGCAATGGCAACAATAGGCTCACTTCTTGATATTCTATAGAATGTACCTAAGTATGAGTACCTCATGAAACAACTGCTTCTACCTACATTTGACATCCTACAATCAGAACTGGTATGTGTTGTTGTTGGTACTAACTCCCCATGGTACCAAGACACATTTGACTACATCTAGCACGGTATCATATTGCTTGACCTAATGACTACTCAAAAGAAAATCTTTAGTCGTAGGACTTCCCAATTTATAATCCTAGGATATACCCTATATCGTCGTAGTCTAGATGGTATGTTACTCTAGTGTCTTAACACAAAAGAATCATAAATGGCCTTACAAGAGGTACACAAAGGTGTTTTCAGGTCCCACTCTAGTGGACCTAACCTAGTCCAAAAATTGCTCATGATGGGGTACTATTTTCCTTTCATAAAACATGAATGCATTAATTATTCTAGAAAGTGTCATCAATGCAAGCAACATAGTGACCTTGTTCATGCACCAGCACAAGAGTTGAGACCCATCACAACACCATGGCCTTTCTAGCAATGGGGATTAGACCTAGTAGGTAAGATTTTACCTGCTTCATCTAATGGGAACAAGTTTATTATCATAGAAATATAATATTTTACTAAGTGGATACAAGCAATTCCATTGACCTACATCACTGGAAAAGAGATATCAAAGTTCATTTTGAATTATCTAATTTGTAGGTATGGAATTCCCCAAATGATAATAACGGACAATAGAACCCCATTCAAGATTCAAGATGTCCAATAAATCTATTCCAAATTCTCTATCCAACATAGATTTTCCACACCCTACTATCCTCAAGGAAATGGTCAGGATGAAGAATCTAAAAAAACCATACTGAAAATACTATAAAAGACTATTAATGAAGTCAATCATGATTAGAATTTACAACTAAACCTAGCCCTATGGGATTTTGAACCAACATGCAAACACTTACAGGTTCTATTCCTTTCTTCTTGGTATATGGATCAGAGGCTATCTTACCTATCAAGGTCGAAATCTCATCATTGTGAATCTCACTAAAAGGAATTATCAATAGTGAAGAATATTGGGTATCTAGGTTAAATGAATTGGAACTCCTAGATGAAAGGAATTTGAGCATGTTAAACCATCAACAGGTTTATTAGAATAGGCTCAAATAAATTTATGAAAAAAGGATCAAGGACAAGAACTTTCAAGTTGATGACCTACTACTCAAAGAGAACCAGAAGGAACAACTAAATCGAGATGGCAAAGGAAAATTTGAACCCAACTGGTTAGGCCCATTTATCATCATAGCAAGCTATGATTATGGGGCTTATCAATTGGATACTCCTGAAGGAGATCCCTTAGCCAAACCACTAAACAACAACCACCTTAATAAGTTATACACATGAAGCAAGTCAAAATACCCTAGGCAAAAGGATTAAAAAATCAAAATAAAAAAGCAATAAAAAAAGTAAAGAGAAATAAAACATTTTGTAAATGAAAACCACTTTGTTGCACTTCTAGAATAGGTACCATAGTAAAAACCTAGAAAATAGGCACTATGTTGAATAAGGCTCTCATCATTATCTATCGATACTATCCAAAGAATTCACCCATTCATTTCATAATAAAGCATGTATCCAATCATGGCTTGTTACTAATTGAGGAAAGTAGTCTTGTCTCCAACTAGGAAAAACTTCCCAAAGTTGGTCATGGATTAGATCTTTGAGCATCCTATCGTGGTCAAAACTATCCAAAATCAAAATATTTGAAAAGCATCAAAAACAAAATAACATCATTGGATTATTCCTTCACTCAAATATTCTAAGATATCAACATTTTCTTGAACCTCATATCTAGTTCAAGTAGATTTCCCACAACATATCCTCTAGAAACGGAAGTGGAATATCAATCTAAGTTAACAATGTTGTTTGAAAACCTCAAAAACAAGTTTATACTTTGAGTCAACTAGTTGAACTACGTGTTCTCTACATATACAACATAGGAAATGTTTATCTCTAATCAGCCCCCAGGCCCTAGGTCAATCCCCTTAGGTTTCTATCATGCTTTATTTTAACTTGGTGAAAAAATTCAAAATCCAAAAAAAACATTCACAAAATAGAAAAGATCAAAGACATTCAAAAAAAGTTAACTCCAAGCCTCTGCATGTACAATGCAGGCAAGGCTTATCTTTGATGAGCCCTTGAGGCCTTAGGTTAGTCCCCTGAAAACAACAAAAATAGCATCATAAAACTCAGAAAATCAAAAAGACTTAACTCCATCATCACAATCCGCAATAATCTTTTCATCCATAATAAACAAATCATCACACTCACCCTTTGAAAAAATAAACAAACAAACAGAGCAAACATCAAAAAGCTATAACTTTCAATAAAAACAATCATAAAGATTTGATTACAAATAGATGAAAACAATGACAAAAGTATCAACTACCTATCCTTTTGATAATTCACCAACAATATCCTGAGATATGCCTTAACGGATCCATTCCTATGATAGACATGATCAACAATGGATAATAGCCTGAAACCTTAAAAGAGATATAGCAAGTGATACTACAATTTTTTTTTTATCTTTTAAAGTCTTATCTTTTCAATTTATTTAATTGACTCACTCCCAGGATCTCTCAAGGATGCCCATAAGGATTTAGAGAAGAAGGAATGGGGGAAATTGAGCATCGTTTTGGTTTGTTTTTTGTAATATGTTTTTGCAATACTATTATGGTGAACACTTTCTTTATTGAGTGTATGGAAGTTGTGTTAGAAAAATTCATGTAGCAGTTGCATGTTAGGTATCCTATACCTCTCTATGTAACTGGTCTGAAAATATTTAACACAACCCAACTATATATTTAAAACAAAGTTTTTGTATGTCCGGTATGAGCAATAATATTCTTTATATGTCGATTCAAAGTCCATGCAATGGATACAAATTCACCATTTTCATGAATACTCTAGTGCATTATATTTTTTTCTACATCAAACAAGATTATTTAAAATGTGAAGCCTCCAAGAAAAGCGAAAGCAACTCATCAATACTAAAAAAACAAAAATTTCTATCCATTATCATACATTTCTTCTAACTAACAATCATTCTACATAAACAAATATCATTTGTACCATATCCATCCTACATCCACATATGTCATCAATACATATCATGATGATAATAAAGCAATAAAAATATCATGTATAATGTATAGGGCATACATCCATCATATACATAATATAACATCAAATGAAACAATATATGATCCATCCATCCATACCATATGTATACATCAAAAAATTACAAAAACATATATCAACATACATCATCATACATCATCATTCATGATCATCACATAAAATAAGCTAAATCAAAGAAGGTATATCTCATATATATCATCATCAAAAAAGGAGAATGTCATACTACATCATCATCATGGAAACAAGTGTGTGATAGGATAATACAAAATAATACATATATATGAGGCCTCAATTGGGTTGATGAATCTATACAAAATCATGCCTACAATACAAGTCTTTGAATAACAACATCATAAATATCAAGTATAAGAATAACACTCCCTAGAAGGAAGAGTAGGACTCTAAAGACCAAGCTATGGATCATCATTTGGATTTGGCTATTTGATAGAATGCATGTCTAACTCAACACCACCCCCTACAACACTAGGCTCTCCAAACCATGGCCGTTGTTGTGCTTGAGGAACAAAGGAATCATACAACATCTACTAATAGGTAGCCCTCTATAGTAATTGATCTTCCTCAGTGCAAAGACTGGCATGCTCTATACTCAGAATATCTCACTTAGTAATAATGACTTGCAACTATGTCTCAGAAATAAGACAATGCCCAATCTTTATGTCTCGCTCCTTTCGAGCAGTGTCTCTCTTCATTGTCAATGTAATAATCTATGCCTCTGTGACCTCTCTTCCCTAATCCCTGCAACTAACTTTGCACCTCCATCCCCAAGTGGTGGAGGGGGACCTAGAACCTGTCCTTGATCTTGCATCTGATCACCCTGGGCACCATCCTATCGATCCCTACCAAGATGCTCTGCTAGGACCTCAATACAATTTCGCTCCCCATGATGACCTATGATGTCCCTACCAATTGTGGGATCACTGCCAAGATCTGTAAATCTCAATGGCATGTGTCATGCCCACCACTGATCATAATTGGGAGTGGTACCTAGATCCACTAACCCTACTAGCCAACCCCATCTGACTAGGGAAAGATCTCTGAATGAAGCAATAGCAACATCTCGATCAACCTAAAAACCCTAGACATAGACCTCTCTGGTGGTTTGACCAAATCGAGCCTCATAAGCATCTAGGAATTGACCTTGTCACTCTCCAAACTATTTGCAAACCTTGTTAGGAAGATATCTCTCCAAAAGAGAGTGTGTACAACTGATCAACCACCTGGTCTACCTATAGTACACCAAATTCTCTTGATCATCAAGCCACACCTCATAGTCCATATAGGGTCTCCATACAAAACCCTACATATCATCAAACTCATGACACCAATAGGAAGTTTGTCTAGTCAATGTATAATAAAAAAATATTCATAATGATAAGAGTAGGGATCCTCAGTAGTGCGATCTAATATACCATTGGTTTGAGCCACTGGGATATCCTCCCAGGCCCATACATGGAGAAGAGAAACATTGGTGGAAATAGATTTCCCACCATAATATGAAACCTAATGCATATATTTGTATAGGTGGGCGAGAATACATGGACCCCATGAGTATCTAGTACCATGCTCAAACATCTACTCGATGCATATATCCCATCCCATAGGAAATCAATAACCTCTCCTATTAGGAACAAAAACCCCCGACACCAAACCATAGAGAAAAAGGGAAACAAGATCAACACTACTAACAAAATCAAATAAATCTATCTCGGAATGTTGAACCTCCAAGCATCTGAAACCTAGAACGTGAGACATAGCATGGGTTCCCTAATGAACATGATAGGTAACCAACTCTCTATGAATGGGTAGATAGATGATCCTCCACACATCCTCAAGAGTGATACTGGCCTCCCTAGTAGGTAAATGGAAGGACGAGGTCTCAAAATTCCACCTCTCCACAAGTGCAATCATTATCATGCTATATCGGATGGGGGGCATGTAATAAATGTGATGTAGCCTGACCGCATCTAGAAAGTCTCACTCCAAAACATCAAAGCCCGCAGTCAAATCAAATAGATCTTGTGATTTCCACTCCCTTGACTGAAGTGGTTTAAGGACCACCTACAATCATTAAATCCATGATGTTAAGGATCCACTCTGAATACCCAAAATGAAATGAAAAAATGATGAATAAGTTGACATATGGTTCCAAAAGGTCAAAAGATTTTTTTTGTCAAAAGCGATGAAATTTTTAACAAAAGTGATGAAAAAAGGAAAATGTGAAAATTCTTTGGCAAAAGCGATGAAAAGTTTCAAAGGCGCCAAATTTAAAAGCACAAAAGTTTCTCAAAGGAAAAAAATGATGAAAAGAGCGTAGAAAAAAAAACCAAGCTTTCAAAAGAGAAATTTTATGTCAAAAGTGAATTCCAAAAGTGAAGATTGAGATCCATAGCACAAAATGAATTCAAGTGTGCAAGGAAATGGAAAAAGCAAGTTATTTCATGAGGCAAAAGTGCCAGAACCAATGCAAAAGTGCTAAAACCCTAAATCCTATGCTATTGACTAGTTTGAATTTGTGCATTAATTATGGAAACATGGAAAGATGAAAAATAAAAATTAAGAGA
Organism: Sequoiadendron giganteum; assembly: GCA_007115665.2. Taxonomy (NCBI): domain Eukaryota; kingdom Viridiplantae; phylum Streptophyta; class Pinopsida; order Cupressales; family Cupressaceae; genus Sequoiadendron; species Sequoiadendron giganteum. The sequence goes on along the minus strand of CM021109.1, from coordinate 331,131,504 downwards.
GTACATACTGGATCATTGATGCTTGTAGGTCATCCAAACTCTCGAACCAGTTCTGCAAGATGTGGGGCACCTTGAATCCTCACCATAGCTCCTCAACAACTGAAAAAACAAGAAAACCAGAGGCAAGAAATCACTGTAGGCTCAAAGTGAAAATGAGGTAATTAGAACCTTAATTACCTATTTTAACCCCCTAAAACCCTAATTTTTACTTAGGAAACCTTCCTATGGTAAAATTAGGAGATCTTGGGAACATTTAAATTGGCAACGAAAAACCTATAGACTTTATTTTTCTTCTTCTACACATCGAAACTAAAATAGAACAGTGTCGGGAGCTTGACCTCCAAACTAACTTTTTTGGCCAACCTCTTGAGGGTGCAACCTAGAGTACTACCATCATTCCACTAATTGTCGAGGAACTTGGGGCATAGAATTTTTTTCAAAAACTTGATCTTAACATCAAAATATTTGAAACAAAGCAACCAGTACTTTATCTCAAAGAGGGGGAAAATGTAGACATGTAAAATTGACCTAACACCTATCACACACCCTAAATGACATTTTCACATTATCAACATCACTATCATTGAATATCACTGCATTTCATATCAAAAGAATCAAAAACCGTAATTTCTAATATTAATTGAATAATATGACATTATTTAGTTAATTCAAATTTTCATCATTTTGACGAATTAAATAAATTTCATTTATTTAATAGTCCCAAAACCCTAATTTCCTCTATTAATTGAATAATACGATATTGTTTAATTAATTCACTGTTTCATCAATTTCAACCAATTAAATAAATTTCATTTATTTAATAAAGTACTAAACTAACTTTATTCCTCTTGATTAATTAAACAACATTAATTATATTATTATGATGCTAATTCACTTTATTCCCCTAAGTCGATTGAATTATTAAAATCATAACAATTTAATTAACTCACTTTCCCTCCAAATTTGAATAATTTGAATAAACTATTCACAAAACATTATCAAAAATTCAAATCAAAGTAATGCAACCTTTTTTGCAAAAGTCAAACTTGATTTGCATGTTCAACTCCAAAAGAATTAATTAATCAAATCAATTAATTAATCATTCTCAACCACTTTCCTAATTGAGAAAATTATGAATCATTGATTGCTCAATCTATTTCCTAACTAATTAATCTATATTCCTGACTGATCAATCTATATCCCTAACTAATCAACCTATTCCTCAATCACACTAATTAGGTAATCTATTTTGCACAGATTATGCCCATCTAAATCCTCTCAACATCTTTTGACCGTCGATCAAGATATTCTACTACGTGATCGTGATCATCCATTTCAAATCATAATTTCTATATAACAAACCTCTTTCCTCACAAAAGAGATCAAAGAATCAACCTATTTTTTACAACGAAGTACTATCGAGATCCTAATCACCATTGACAAACCTTCAACATGTATCTTCGATCAACACACATGTTCTTCAAAGCTTTCACAATGCGAATATGGAGGTTTCACATTGATATGATCAACCACATCTTCATGAATACACTCTTACACGAGATGGGTAACGATTTAGTATAGTGAATTTAGTTGTTCTTGTGTTATTTCATTTACATTTTCTTGAATTCAGTGTTCTTAATCGTTCATTTTGTCAGTGAAGGAACAAATCTAGATTATTGTTTTGATATATATTAGCTTCTTTTCAGTTCAATTATCTTGTTTACACTCTTATATTTTATCCCTCACACACATTTTAATTCAATTTTAATAAAATAAAGGGTCTTATCATTCTTTGTTATTCATTTATAGTAAATAATTATTTTTTGTGTTTAGTGTCTATTCAAATTATAAGTAATTAAAATTAACATTATTACTTATTAGATATCCATAATCAATGATACTTGATGGGCCTAGGAAATAGATAGTTTTTTTCCTTTTAGTTTATGTCTTTTTAATATTTCAAGTTGTTTATCTCATAGATAATCATGAACCTTATATCTCTTTTATTTCTTTTATGCATCCTGAACCAGAATTTACCATATAGAAATATAATTATGATATGATTATTTTTTCATGGATAAATATGTGAATTTTTATGTAATTTAATATGATTATATGTATAATTTAGATGAAACTTACTTCTTGCAGCCAAAATAACTGCAATCCATAGCAATTGGATTAACCATCCCACAGCCAAAGGATTTCAAACATATTTCAAGGAAAATTCTAGAATGCTAAGAATGTGATAGTTCCAAGAAATAATGAAGGTGATCATTGAAGTGGTCAATAATGAGTCACTAGATAATCCAATAAGATGATAGGAGGAAGAATTTTTTATTGATAAGGAAGCCAATGTGAATGTTCTCACAGAGCACGTCTCTATCAAACTATTGGGGCAGAGTCTCAATCCTATTTGTCTTCTTCAATATTTTTAATTATAGTTTTAGTTGCAAAGACTTTGTCTCTCTCTATTTTCAAGGAGAGTGGACATCTACATTTAATTTTTGTTTCTAGTCCTTATGCAAATAAAACTCCTCTCAAGCCTATATAGTTGGATCAGTGGTTGAGGAGAAAATCTAGTTAGAAGATATATGTTTTGATAGTTATAGTTTTGTTTCATAGATAATACTTCATTGTTAGTTTTTTGTTATGTACTCATGAATGAGAAATCTTTGAAGATTCTTGTTAAATTATAGAGTTTAGTTATATGCAATAAAGATGTTCCAAATTATTTCTATGATTAGTTTATTCAAGTAGCACACATTTGGTTTCTCCTATGGGTATAACAACTCGAGAAAAGGCCACTCGAGGTACTATTAACATGCCTTTATTTTTGTTGTTAATTTAGATGTTTACATTGTTGCATTCAGCTCAAGCAGATTCTCAATTACATGCACATGAGTGATATATTGTATCATGAATTATGCTCTATAAAATGTCTTTGAGTCATTCTCTAGAGAGGTCAAGTAGTTATAAGTAAGATTCAATAGTGCTAGTAAATTTTAGAGTTTAGGTTTAGCAGTTAATAGTAATAATGTTAAGCTGGAGGTACCTTTAGCATCAATAGCAAATTAAGTTATATCCCTTGTTTTGTAAGTTAACACTTTATTTACTTTTCTAATATTTATTGTTTTCTTGTACATGTGTAAACCACCTATACTTATTGATATAGGCTGTCTAGATTCCATGAATGTACATACAGTGCCAACATCATCAAAATATTATGAAGTCCTATTTGATAATTAAATGAAGTCTTTACAAGGGTTTAGTGAACTATTGAGCTAGGAACTCCTCTGAATTGTGTGTCTAGCACCAAGTTGCCTGAGTTTTAGTAGAGGCCTTAATTTTTTGGTACTGTTGTTGGGGATGGTTCTACATTTAGGGTTCTCTTATGTAATTTCAAGCTTTCATAGTTTAAAAGTTTTAATTTTAGCATTAGGATAATTAGGTTTTAATCCATCAACACAAACATGTTTTACTAACACTATGCAAGAGCATATGATCCAAACAGCTACAACTATTGTATGTAGAGGTGGTGAGATTCTCTAAGAAGATTTATCCCCTCAATACATGAAGCTTTATAGGATACTAGTGATAAAAGTGAAATAAGTGAGGGTATTCCTAAAGAAGAATCATCCCTAACACCAATATCTACATCAGATATATAGGAGATATCCCATACATAAATTATCACCATAGGTGATGTTGCAATGGAAGACCCACCAAAGCATGTGACTTTTTAGTTCTCCATTACCAGATAGGAGAGAGAAACTTCCTTGAAGAATATACCACCTTCAAAATTGCATGTCTTTTATTGGTTGGTCACAAATGATCTAGATACCTTCCTTTTTGTGTTTTATGTGCTTTGTAGAAGTTATGATTATACTATAGATGCACATAGTCTCAAATTGTTCCTAGCAACATTGAAGGATGTTGCTCTGAGATGGTTTATGGGTTTGGGAAGAGATGTTGTTCCAAATTGGAATACCATGAAGAAAAATTTCCTAGAGAAGTACCAAGACTACTATAGAGGAATAGAAAAAAATATAAATGACCTCTTCAAGATGTTACAAACGGAGGATGAATCCCTAGAAGAATACATGGAAAGATTTCAGTTTTTTCCTTAAGAAATCCCACCAGAACAGACTCTCTGATGAATCTTTAAAGCTAATATTTTTAAGGGGGATTAATGAGGATTGCATGGATAGAATTAAATTCATTGGGGAAGGAGATATCTCTCAAGCACCATTTGAGGAGATTTGCAAGGCATGTAGGAAATATTCAAGATCTTTCACAAAGAAGGTTAGAGGAGACAAGATATCTTCCATCAACAAACCATCCAATGCAATCTCAAGAGTTGAATTGAGTAATCTTCTATTAAGTATGAAGGATGATATTATCATCCATCTTGCTACATATTTAGACACCCTCCATATCAAAAAGAAGAAAGAAGAGATAGAAGAAGCTCTTACAGAAGACTACCCACATTGTAGACAAAGAAAGTCTAATTGTAAGTGTAATAAGGTGGCTAGTATATATGAAGACAAGCAAGTAACATCATACTTTCATGCATTGGAAGGTGAATATGGAAAATTATTTTGCATATCTCAAAGGAAACCATGGCAGCCAAGACAAGGTATGCCCCAAGATCCTTTGAATTGCATGTCATTTCCTAGTAACAATTCAAATCTTCCTAATTTGAATCCTTGGTCTTGGGCCAATATGCAAAACCAACAATGGAAAATTCCTCAAACCAATTGGAATCAACAATAGAAAAAAATGTGGCTATCAAAAAATTACCAAGGATATAATTTTCAATGGCCACCCCAACAAAAGCAATGGAAAACTCAATGGCAAAGAGGTCAGCAGTGGAAAAATCAAAACATGAATTATCAACAGCCACAACAGTAGGCCATTATGCCAAACCCAAAAAATCTAGCACCAAAACCCCCTAGAGCACCTCATCTACCAACCCAACTTGCAAGCTAACCCCAATAACAAGCCTATTTAGTAGAATTATGTTGATGAAGTTGTTCAATACCCTACTTATGGGATAGAGGTGAGTGATGTCCACCTCAATTCAAGGAAAATATTGGTTGGGACTTCATCCCCTCAAATCACTGAATTGGTTGATGAAGAAACCCTAGTAGAGACCTTGGACAACCAACCTAAGGATCATAAGTTAAATTAGGTTGACCAAACCAATCAAAGTCTAGAGTCTCCATTCCTTGAAAGATTATAAGTTCAAATGCATTAAACACAAGCTAAAACTTACTTGTTGGGACAAATTTAGGATGTTTACAACAAGATACCCCTTATCCAATCCATTAAGGAGGTTCCTATCTATACAAAAAGAGTGAGAGACCTATGCCTTAAAAATCCAGACAGGAGGAGAGAATATCCCCAAACTGTGCATGTCCTAGGAGAACTTGAAAACATTGTGTTGGGAAACATAACTATCCCCAAGTATACAGACCTTAGGAGTCCTGTAGTGGATGTAAAGATAAATGTCACTCTCATTAAGAACACCTTAATTGACTTGGGAATAGCTATTAATGTAATGGCTAAAGAGACAATGAAGTTGTTACAGTTGATAGAACTCAGACTTATACCTACTATTCTATAGCTAGCAGATAGGTCCATAGTTAAGCCTAAAGGTATAATTAAAGACTTAGTAATAACACTGGATTGATGGGAGTACCCTACAGATTTCATGGTATTACAACCATAAGGTAATCTTGTAGAATACCCCCTCATTTTAGGAAGACCTTGGTTGGAAATAGCTAATGCCTTCATAGGCTGTAGGTCTAAGAATATGATTATCTCTAATAGAAATGTGACTAATAAATTGGTCCTTTATCCACCAGCCCAACCAAATGTAAACCTAGAAAAAAACCATTTGGCCTAACCTAGATGACTAGGAGTAGTATTCCTTGCAAACCCTGATTACTATTGAATGAAATCCTTTGTTAGAAAACCAAGATGAAGATGAATTGATAATAAACGCCATGCAAAATAACTATGGTAGGGATCCACAGCATCAGGATTGTCTAACATGTTTGTAGGATCCTCTACAAAAATGTGATTTCTGACATCTCATTTGAGTCAATTTCACAAATATTCCACACCTTGTTATGACACCAATGTGTCCCAAACATAGCATCACTTTACATCTCATCAATTCAAAGAGTAACCAAGACCTTAGAGATAATGTTAGGTAAATCATTGAATGTTAACAATTAATTGATTGATATACAATAGACCTCATTGATGAATGTGTTGCAAGCACACATACTAGACTTTGCATGGTATTGCCATGACGTGAAGGGGATAGACCCTGACTTGTGTATGCATAGGATTTATATCAATGATGGTTTTAAACTCATAAGGTAACCACAAAGGAGAATGAACCCTAGAGTCAGAGACAGTTAAATCAAAATTGTAAAAATTTCTTGATGTAGGTTCTATCTATCCTATCTTTGATAGTCAATGGATTTCACCTCTAGTAATTATCCCAAAGAAAGGAGGAAAGTGGAGAGTGTGTGTAGACTATAGAGAAATGAATGTTTCAACTAGGAAATACCACTTTCCACTCCCCTTCATTAACCAATTAATTTATTCATTGGTAGGAAAGAAGTACTTTTCCTTTCTAGATGGGTTTAGTGGCTACAACCAAATAAAGATTACCCCAAAAGATTAGGACAAGACAACTTTCACAAGCCCTTAGGGTGCATATGCTTATTTTATCCTATCATTTGGGTTGTGTAATGCACCAACCACCTTCTAGAGGGTAGTACTAATTCTATTCTCATATTTTTCACATGGCTCTATGGAGGTTTACATGGATTATTTCATAAATTATGCAAATACATATGATGAAGCACTTGGTAATCTATAGAAGGTGCTAAATAGGTGTTAAGAACATAACTTATCCGTGATTCATGAAAAATTTTCATGATGATGACAAAAGGGGTTGTATTAGGACATTTTATGTCGAATGAAGGAATTCAAGTGGACCCCAACAAAATTGAAGTAATCTCAACACTCCATGTGCCTCAAAGACAAAAAGATGTTAGAAAATTCCTAGGACATGTTGCGTATTACAAAAGACTTATTTAGGAATTTAGAAAAATTGAAGCTCCACTATTTTTTTACTATCCAAAGATGTAGAATTTAAGTGGACAACTACTTCTCAACACTCTTTTGAAGCACTCAAGGCGACATTGACCAAAACCCTTGTCTTGAGAGGACCAAATTGGACCTTACCTTTCCAAATCCATATAGATGCTTCTAATTTTTTGATAAGATTTGTACTTCGACTGAAGAAAGGAAACAAAGAGTATGCCATATATTACATCAAAAAAAATCTACAAGGAGTAGAACTCAATTATATAGTGACAGAAAAGGAGATGTTTCCATTAGTATATGCAATAAACAAATTTAGGCATTATATTATAGGATATCAAGTGTTCATACATACCAACCATACAACCATAAGGTATCTAATGAACAAACCAATGGTTGGTGACAGGCTTGTCAGGTGGTTATTGTTGCTTCAAGAATTTTACATTACCATTGTGGATAAGCCAAGTAAAGAAAATGTAGTGGCATATTTTCTATCCAAACTACCACCCAAATTAGAAGAAGATGTTGATGATTCTTTCCCAGATGAGCATTTATTTTCTCTATCTCTGCATACACCTTGGTATGCGTATATTTCCAACTATCTTGTAGTAGGATAAACACCACCCCATTTCTCACCAAGGAAAAAGACACAATTGGTTCACAAGAGTTTTCCCTACTCTTGGATATTTGGATACTTGTTTTACATAGCCCCAAACAACATTATGAGGAGATGTATCAGAGAATATGAGGTATGTGATATCCTTAGAGAATTTCACTATGAAACCTATGGGGGACACTTTGTAGAAAAGAGGTTAGCTCTTAAGATTCTCAAAACTGGCTAATATTGGCCAACTCTTCATAAAGATGCAGTGAAGTATACTATCGATTGCGATAGGTGTCAAAGAATAGGAAGTCTAATAAAATCAAATGAAATGCCATAGCAGCCATAGTTACCATTAGCACCATTTGACAAATGGGGATTAGAATTTATCGGCCCATATCACCAACATCAAACAACAAAGAGTATATACTGGTATGCATAGATTACCTTACAAAGTGGGAAGAGGCTAAGACTCTACAATTTGCAAGAGATGGTAAGGTGGAATTTTTTTTCTATGAGGAAATATTCATAAGATATGGAGTTCTAAGGGATATTGTCATAGACCGAGGACCCTAGTTTACATTAGAGCTGATCACAAAATTGGTTCAAGAGTATGTGGTCAAACATAGGAAGTCAACACCTTACCACCCCCAAGCTAATGGTCAGGTTGAAGTCACAAACATGGAAATGGAAAATATTCTTACAAAGATAGTGCAAATTTATTGGAAGGATTGGGCAGCCAGGTTGCCTGAGGCTGTTTGGGCCTATAGAAAAACTTGGAAAACCACAATCGGATTTACACCATATGAATTGGTGTATGGGAATAAATTTGTACTTCCTATTGAATTTGAATAGAAAAAATTGAGGACAACAATTACATTAGGGACTTTTCCGTGGCTCAACATGAAATATTGCACAACCTAAATGCACTTGATGAAATTAGAATGGAAGCCATACACCACACTAAAGCTGTCTAGAATCAAATGGAACAATCAGTTCATAAAGATGAATGAATTCAGTACAAGTGATTGGGATCTTCTTTATGACTCAAGATACAAAGACTACAAGGGGAAATTAAAAACTAGATGGTTGGGTCCATATGAGATAAAAATAAATGTTTCCAAATGGAGCAATACAACTACATACAATTGATGATATCAAGTTCTCATTACTCATTAATGGACATAGGTTGATGTTTTACAAAAATCCATTCTAAAAGTATGGCTTCCTTCTTTCATTAATTAAGTAGTTTGAACCTAGAATTGACAATTCAGTAGTAGAGACTACAAGTTCTAAAAATGAATAAGTGGATGAGCTACACAACTCACTAACTAATGTTTCACAGGTATAATTTCACCATCTCCTTCAAATTCATGCACTACACATATGAAACATGACAAAATTTATTTTTTGGAATAGTCAAGGAAGCAACATGGACCTATAGCATACCGACTGAAGGCAAACTTTTAGAAGGAACATGTTACTGCAAGTGTTCATAGCAATTGTCTGATAGTCATTTCATATTACCACCACATCCACTGCATATCTATCATTTCAAATTTCATCCATCTATATACATATAACAATATATATCTCATTATATCATTCAAATGTACCTTTTCCACCACCTTTCTCAATTACCATAATACCATGCATTCATTTCACCTCACCTATTCTATATACTCTATAGCCTTTTCATTCCTTCATTCACCACACATCATTCATATACTATCAGTCATATCAAATTACCTCTACATAATTTTCATTACAATTAGAGAAATCCATTTCACATTCAACCAAAGGTTATCAACAATCACTTCACATGAGTTCATTTTCATTCCAACACCTTTCTATAGGTATACACATTAACTTCTCATTATTAACATTGTGATTATTGATTTTTAGAATGTTTATACATTAATTCGTGCATGTTTCATATTTAAATTTATTTCCCACTATAATTCATTTAATCCTTCACCAAAACCATACCACTAAGTGAGGACACTTAGTATCTTTACTTGGGGGGAGATTTCCTTATTTTCTTGATCTTCAAAAACCCTCTGCAAGATTTTTGGCCATTTTATTTTTCTTCCATTTTTAAAACAATACAAGCTTAGAGGAGAGAAAAAGGGTTAAAGATAACTAAATTGAGAGGTTTCAAGCATATAGATATTGTGAAGGTGGTGCAATTGGAGTGACAAATAGAGAATTAAGGGATTATATAACAAGAGTATTATGGGAGGTGACATTATTCATAGGGAACCAATAGCACACACCCAACTGTTGGAATACATGTTGGTATTACCCATTTTTCAACATGTTAGATGGTTGGAGTATTTTTTGAAGCTTACAGAGTATAACGAGGTCATGAAACAATTTTTTTTTTCCACACTACAAAACAATGAAGCAATAGTGAGAAGCTTAAGAATAGATGCCTCAAAAGATGCTATTACTGAAGTATCTGGTTTCCCATGAGAAGGGGAATAATTTCCAACTAGTTTGAATGATATTGCTGCCAAAGATGAATTTAGGTAGTCAAAAGAGAACCTAGACTCATCTTCTCAAGTTACTAAAATATTATCCTTATCTTGGGCCTAGTCTTTGGTCTCTTCTTATATAATCAAGTATTTAACCTGTGATGGTAGGCAATCCTTGTTTATACAATCTATTTTAAGTTATTGGGTCATCTTCACCATGATAGGAATGTGAATGTTGTTGCAAGTATAACTAGTTGGTGTAGTCATTGATTTCAATAGGTTTGTGTTGTCATTAATGTCAACTAGTAATGGTTGAAGTGGTGATAATACTTTGATTAGTTTCATTATGTTGTCATTAGTAAGTACTACTGGCGTCAACCTCTAGTGTTGCTTTGATAAGATTTTATTTTTGGATTTTGTTGGTTTAGTAATGATAAGGAAGTGCTGAATATGATTAGTATGTGTCTCTAGTGTTTGGTTTCTAAGTAATTTTGAGAAAATTTGAATAAAAGAGGAAACAGTGTGTTGCAGAGGTGTTTTGGTGTACAGTGTGGTGTTTTGGTTTTTCTCCACATTTCTTTTGTGTTGAATATTTTCTTGTGTGGTTTAGATGTGTTGGTCAGAGGTCTTAATAGGTGTTATATCTATAATTTATTGGTCTGTATCATTGTGTAGATGGAGTTGTGTGAACCGTGTTGCAATGGTGTCTGGGAGAAATAGTTTTTCTCCACATTTCTCCATAGTTTATTTTTTGTTCTTGTGGTTCTGGAAGTGTGTTGATAAGATTCATATCTACCTTCAGTTGAATTTTTTCATGGTTTGGTGCTTTGCAAGTGGATTTCTTGAGTTACAGTGTATGGAAGATTATTTAGGTAAACAAGATGAGTTTGTTCTTTAGGTGAAAGTTGTTGTGAAAGAATTTGTTGGATTTTAAGTTGTTTATGGAATATTCCAGATTGTATTCAAGTGTTGTGTGTGTTTGATGAGTCATATTTAGATTTGAGGAAGCATGTACTTAAATGCTAATGGTGTTTACACTAGTTCGATTGACCTTCAGGTTTTACACTAATTATGGATTTACTTCAGTGATTGTGGAAGTGTGGTGTGATGTATATGTATGATTTGGGTATGAGTTAGGATATGGTGTGGTCTGATTTCATTCATTTTCATTGTGGGAATCCTTAGTTTTGACCTAATTTGAATTTATACTATTGAGGTGAATAGTTGACCTTCGAGAAAATTTTCAAGGTTGAAGATGGTATAAATAAGTGTTGAGTTGATGGAGAATTTAGTTGAAAAGTGTTTGATGTGAATTGTAGAGTTGTGAATTGTTAATTTGTGAAGTGCAGTGTGAGCTTAATGAATTAGACTATTGGAAGTAGTGAGCTAAAGGTTTATATAATATTCATAGAGCCTATGAATTATTTGGTGATGTTGCGTTGGAATTTTTTATTGCATTAAGATTTTTTTTCTCATTGTAACATTCTTCTTCTTTTTTTTGTAATCTAGTAGTGAGCCCTTCTTTCTTTTGGGTAGTGAGCCCTTTGATAGTGAGCCTATTGCATTTAGTATTGTTTTACTTTATATTTTGAGCTAATCCTTACCGTGGTTATTCCCTTCTTGGTTTTTCCACGTATATATGGTGTTTTATTGTGCATGATGTTGATGTGTTTTAGTTTTTGTTATTTGGTTTCATGCTAGATAATTCTAATAGATTAAGGATTGATTAAGTTGATGTGGATCTTAATATTTATGAGGGTTTTGATGTTTTAATGTACAACTGGTTCACCCCCCTCTTAGTTTTCTTGTGTGCATTCAACAAATTTTACAAATTTTCTATACAATTTTTTGAAAATAATGAGACCTAAGTATAAAAGGAAAAGGAATAACACAAAATTATCACATTTATATTTAGTCACATTGTTGTTAAAAAGGAGTTTGAGAACTCAATTTCTACATGTTTCATGGGAAATTTTCCTAAATTGCAACCATATCAATAATATCCTTGAATAACCTACTATCTCAAAAAGAGTAGAGGAACTTGTTGTTTCAGAGAGGGAAATACCCTCTAGCTCCCCTATTGCATCACCTACCTACAACATATGAGAGCTAGATGAGCAGGGTTTGCAAAGAACTCATCCTACAACCAATGTCGAGCAACCCGCAATAGAGGACAATAAAAAAACCCTTATTTATAGAAAAATAAAGAGGGCCAAGAAAAGGAAATATGGATCTTCTTTTGCACCTTCCCTAGGGTAGAAAAGATCCATAAGGTAGTCACATCACCTTAGAGGAAAAATTCCAATGAGGATCACAAGAATAAGATAGAAAGAAGATGTGGTTACAATTGAAACAAACTCGGGGTCAGAGGGGATTCCCATAGTAATGTAAATTCACTTATTGCATAGTCATGGTATTCTACAAGTACCTATGAATCTAATTCAGAGGATGTTTTTTATTGCAAGGAAAATGAGAAAAAGAACCCCAAAGAGCCTTGATTCATAGGGTAATCATCATACAAGTGAAAGGGATGGTCAACGTTTGGAAAGAGATGAAAGAATTTTTATTAAGAAAAAAGATATTGGAAAATAACTACTAGAGGCTATGGAAAGGATAAAGCAATTATAAGATTTTTTGAAAACACACCAGCAAAAAGATAGTGAAAGGGACAAAATACTTAAAGAGTTGGAGGAAAATCTTTATAAATTTGAGCATAAGTCTAGGTTCAATGAATTGGCAAAAATTTCTATCATAGAAGTAGAAAAAAAGGAATTAGTATTTCCTTTGTGCCAACTGTGGTGTCCTTGGGTGTGGAATTATGGAAAAGAACCCAAAAGTTATTTGAGAAGAAAAATTGGGAAAAAGAAAAAGCTAGATTGATATCAAAAAATACCATAACACTTGAACATAAAGATTCAAAAATAAAAATGTTGAAAGTGAAGATTGAAGAAGTAGTAGATAAGGCCACACAAATTCTAAAGTACAAATCTCTTGCAAGATTTTATGCATTATTTCTACAAGAAAAGTATTTGCATTTTCAGTTCAGCCAAGTGATTAGTGATTTTCCAATGTCAATGAATATAATTTTTTTTTTTAGATACTTTATATGACTCCACACTGGATATACAAGGCCAACTATGTGAGTTTTACTTACATAATCTTGTTATCTTAGATCAAACCAAATGGAATTCACTAATGTTTGTGGGGGACTTACAAATCAGAGCATTAGCCTCTTATATTAGGAATGAATATCAGAGAGATGAGATCTTACAAGAATACAATAAGAGGGAGAAATTTATTTCTTTGTAGTTAAGGAAAGAATCACAAGACCCCAGCACAATCATTGATCAGTGGTTAGAGCTCCTGGATTATAGGTGTGTGGAAAAAATAATAATTATTAGGGAATATGACTACATGAGGACTAAGCAACTAGCTGCATGATTTATTGATCAAACCTTCCAGTTTGTGAAGAAGAGATGGGAAGAACTAACCCTCGAATTAAAGAAAAATGAACCACACTCCCTATATAATTTCATATCCATTATTAGAAGATCTCAAAAGTATATATACATTGCCAAGGATAATGGACTTAAATAGTTTATGTTCACCTTTCATCCACCTCTTCTCCTCTATCCAGTGCCACATTACAAACAGAGGAACATGATGAAATTGAAACAATAGAGAATATGAGGTTGGCAAGGATTTTATGTCAAAAGGGATACAATCTAATATGGGAAAAGGGAGTTGATGTGGTGAAAATTTTTAGGGAAATCACTCTCCTATACACCCTCCAGTCTTAAATGTTTCTTGGGGACAAGAAAATAATTTTTTTGGGTAGAATTATGCACCTAGGAAATAGCTAGTTTTCTTCCTTTTAGTTTATGTATTTTTAACATTTCAAGTGTTTTATCTCATAGAAAATCATTAACCTTGTATCTCTTTTATGTATTTTATGCATCTTGAACCAAACTTTACCATATGGAAATATAATTACGATATGATGATTTTTACATGGATAAATGTGTAAATGTTTATGAAATTTAATATGATTTTGTGTTAATTCATGGTTGATTAATGATGTGTATACTTTAGATGAAACTAAGTTCTTGTAGATAGAATAATTGCAACCCGTAGCAAATGGATTAACCAAACCATAGCTAAAAGATTTTAGGCAGATTGCAAGGGAAACTCCAAAATATTGAGAACGTGATAGTTCTAAGAAATAATGAAGGTGATCATTGAAGTGGTCAATAATGAGTCACCAAATCATTCAATAATACAATGGGAGGAAGAAGAAGTCTATATTGATAATGAATCCAACGTGATTGTTCTCATAGAGCACGTCTTTGTCAAAACATTAGGGTAAAGTGTCAATCATATTTATCTTCCTTTGTCTTTTTCAGTTATAGTTTCACTTACAGAGACTTTTTCTCTCTCTATTTTCAAGGAGAGTAGACATCTGTATTTATTTTTTCATTTCTATTCCTTATGTAAATAAAACTCCTCACGATCCTATATAGTTGGATCGGTAGTTGAGGAGAAGATCTAGTTAGAAGATATATGTTTTGATATTTATAGTTTTGTTTCACATATAATACTTCATTGTTAGCTTTTTTTATGCACTCATGAATGATAAATCTGTGAAGATTCTTGTCAAATTATATGCAATAAAGATGTTCTAGATTACTACTATGATTAGTTGATTCAAGTAGCACATATTTAGTTTCTATTGTGGGTACATCAAGTCAAGCAAGGGCCACTCGAGGTACTATTCACCCACCTTAATTTCTATTGTTAATTTAGATGTTTACATTGTTTCATTCAATTCAAGCAGATTCTCAATTACATGCACTTGAATGATATCTTGTATCATGAATTATCCTCTGTAAAATGTCTTTTTGTCATTCTCTAGAGAGTTCAAGTAGTTATAAGTAAGATTCAATAGGGTTACTAAATTTTAGAGTTTAGGTTTAGCAATTAATAGTTACAATGTTAAGCTGGAGGTACTTGTATAATCAGTAGAAGATTAAGTTATATCCCTTCTTTTGTAAGTTAATACTTTATTTACTTTTCCAAAATTTATTGTTTTCATGTATATGTGTCAACCACCTATACTGATTGATATAGGTTGTCTAGAGTCCATGAATGCGCATATAGTGCCAGCATCATCAAAATCTTATGAAGTCCTAGTTGATAATTAAATGAGGTCTTTACAAGGGTTTAGTGAATTGTTCAGCTAGGAACTCCTCATCTAAATTGTGTGTTTAGCCCCAAGTTGATTGAATATTAGTAGAGGCGTTATAGTACGATCTCTAGAAATCCATAATCTGATAGTACTTGTAAAATTGTTGGCTCTTTGAAATTTCCAATTCTTTGTGTCAAATAGAAAATGAGATTAGTCATCATAAATAATGAACTAATTAAAGTAACCACTAAACTACAATTCAATACCAAAACTCAATCCCATTTAACCAATGGAGTACAATTAACACAATGAAATCAAATACTAAATAAATACAATTACCTTCCAATGTTTCAACCATGATTTACCTCCATTGTTCTTCTTTGTCTTGCTTTGCTCTCAGTTATGTATGCACTACTTCACTTCAAGATCAAATGAATGAATAAGATCAATTTATGAAAATTTCCAAAGATTCAAGGTTAGCCATCAATGAGATGAGGGTTGCTTTTATAGATTTTTTTATTTGAATGGACGATCGGGTTTAAGAGATGGGTGATCAAGATCAAAGGTCAAGAATCCTTGAGAGGAATTGATGAACGAGTCAACTAACTACAACTGGCTGTAGGATTTTAGTTAACTACTTGCTTGGAGAATTGATTGAAGATTTAACTCTCACTGAGTGGGAGTGAACTGATTTGATTGATCAATGAAGTGGAATTTATTATGCAATAGACTAGAAGAGTGGTCATTAAGAATGAGGTGGAATATGCATGAGATAATAATCATTAAATAAATAAATTATTTGAGGAACATGCAAGTGGAAATTAGATAAATAAATAAAATGTTTTATTGATCATTAATAAGAGGATAATGTTGAGAAGAAATAAAATAATTAAATAATTAAAGTAATTATTTAATTTAGGAAGTGTGAATGTGGAGAATTAAATAATTTTAAGTAATTATTTAACTTAGAAGGGGATAATTAAAAAATTAAAGTAATTATTTAATTTAGAAAGTAGGTAAATGTTAAATAAATAGCTAATTATTATTTAATTAATTTTGAAGAATAAGATAATTACAAATGTAATTAAATAAATAAGATTTATTTAATTAATTAGGATAGAATAAAGATTAAGACATAATTAAATAAATAGGATCTATTTAATTAATCAGAGAGATTAATGATAAAGTGAATTAATTAAATAACATAAATTCATTTAATAAATAGTGGAAATATGAATTTATACATTAATTAAATAATTAAATATCATTTAATCATTAGAGAAAGACGATAAGTAGTGTTAAAATGTTATTGATGGGCTAGGACAATTTTGAGTATCTACATTTTGCCCCTCTTTGATACAATGTGTTTTTTAGCATTGTGTCAAAGAAAATTTGAAAATTCGTGTTTAGGATGTGCCCTAGTATGCCCCAGTGATAGTGGGATAGCATGGTGCCCCCTCGTTAAATTTTGCAAATTTTTAAAAAAATTATTAAACTTTTGGAAAATAGTTATGACAAGCTAATTAGACAGTTTTAAGTTTGTTGGCAACAATTTTTTTGATGTTAGGTTATTTTAAGTGTTCATATTAGTGTTTGAAAGTCAAGGTTGATGCACCCAATTATAAAGGGGGTCCAAAATCCTCATTTGTGCATTTGAGTTTTAAAATTTTGAGTGGAGAGGAGAGTGACTTTTGAGAAGAGCAAAAAAGCTATGGCACCAATTCTGGAGAGCTCTCATTGAGGATATCGTGTGCGGACCTATGGGCGACCCGAGGTATCAGGTAATGTGGTGCATAGACTTATCTTGCTTTAAATTTTTTGTATTTTTCAATAGATTTTAGGGGTCAAAATAGCCAAATAGATGCGGTGTAGTTTTTGCACCACATATATAGTTGTGAACACCACATGTCTAGGGTTTTGTGATGCATCTGTGAGGTGCACCACATTTATCTTTTGGACCCACATTTATAAATGGATTGCAATTTTAAATAACACCACATTTGTAATTATGGACCGCAACCATAGGATAGTAAACCACAATTTTTATTGTGTGATGCATCTATTTGATAGTACGCCACAAATGTTACAATGCAACTATCTGTTAAAAGGTGCGACACATTTGATTGTGAGTGAATTTTACTCAATTTTTGGAAAACAACTAAAAGTGAAAAAGGTAAAATAGGTTTGTTTAGGTGTCCTTATTGGAGTAATGCTTTGTTTGAGCATAGGTGAGGCTTCTACCTATATACATGATAGAGTCAACCCTATTCATTTGCATTGTGGGATCACCTAGATGACACTGAAAGGAGTATCTTGCATACCTTGGGATTATACTTTGTGACATTCATGCCCGAGGTGTAGGCTAATTGGGGGTTTTTGACTACACTAGCCAAGAGATGGAACTCAAAGATGATTTCATTCCACCTTCTAATCGGGGAGGATACAATGAGACTAAAGGATGTATGATATATTCTTCGGATCCTGATCCACAGTGAGAGGGTGTATACAATCCTGAATCTAGGTAATCCACTATGCAAATATGTTTCAAGACCAAGGACTTAGGCATTGAGGAGTATGAGATTTTTTAGGACACCGTGGTGGAGAAATATGAGAGATTGATTGTGGTGATCACACGCAACATCATTGCAGGTGTTGTTCCAATTGGATGGGGTTGGATGTTGGTCAGTATGATGGAGAATGGAATTATCTATGCATGGGGCCCATGTATGATGGCTATGTTCTACTTTCAGCTTCATGATGTTGCATATAGGGGTTCTTGTTCGATTAGTTGTGGCACAACACTTTTGATGGTTTGGGCATGGGAGCATATCATCATGTTTAGACTAGTGACAGATAGAGACCTTCCACTTGGGTTGCCATATGTATACATGTATGGAGGTTTTGTGACTTAGACTCATGTGGGAGATGTGGGAGACTCATGTGGGAGACATGGGGTATTAGAGATATTCCATTGATCTTCTGGATGGACTTACTTGGAGGCCCTATAGACAATGTGTGGCCTAGGAGGATGATGTAGAGCACTTGTTGTACTGTTGAAAAACTCAATACTTGACAGGGAATACAATGTAGAGCTAGCACATCATTGATAATTATCTATCAAAGAGAGTGCTCTGATAGTTTGGTGAGATACAAGGGGCTTGTGGGGATAGCTTAGTTTGTGAGATCATCCCAGGATATTACATAGTGGGGATCAATGATTAGCTTGTAGGTCATAATTTAGGAGTTTGATCAGTTGCAGCTTGTGCAGTGAGGTACACCAAAAAGGGTAGTAGATGCAAGCACTATACTCGAGTATGATGCATAGTGGTCGGTACACAGACCAGTTCCACTCACAGACCCAAATTTTCAGTGCCTATAGAGAGTCTTGGGAGAGGTCTATGAGGCCAATTGTAGGGGAGAGGACCAATGTAGGGTGATGATAGGGGTAGAGGAGGAGGTCTAGGTAATGGGGATGATGATAGAGGTGGTGGTGGTTGGGATGGAGGGAGAGGTGGACTTCCACCTATTGTGCCCAAATGGCTACCTCCTATCTAGGATGAGAGGGAGGAGGAAGTGAGGGTAGAGGAGATGAGGATAGAGGATACTCCACGAAAGGATTAGGATATGTAAGGAGAGTAGGAGATGGAGGTAGATATGGATGTGGTCATGGAGGAGGAGCAAGTAGGATTTTAGGATCCACAAATAGCTTCCATGCATGAATAGCTCCAGGACACATTGGCATAGGTGCAAAATTTACAAGGATAGGTGGCACGGTTGAAAGTCAAGAGAGATACTGATATGATTAGAGTGCAAAAGGCCGAGTAGTGGTCATTGAGTTTTATTGAGACTGACAATGATTCGAGTGTCAATTTTTCCCACACCTTTTATTGGGCTAGCAAGGAGCCATGGTATTACAAATATTTATACAAGGATGTGGTATCACCATCTTAAACGGCACCTTTAGGGGACTCACCTTCAATGGATAGGGGTAGCACAAGCTAGGCCTAATTTTATATTGTATATACATATATGCATTTTTTTATCGAGCCTGCGAGATCCATTTTTTATAGTCACTCAATTTTATACTGTGACACTATTTTGATATATATGAGATAGATCATTTTTGGTGGCAACTATATAATGTGTTATTTTCTATATGCATGTTTCTATATGATGGTTCCTATATGATGTCTTTTTATGAGTATATGTATGACATGATGTGATGTATGGATATATAATGCTTATGATTTATGATGGGATAATGATTCTAGCATATAATGTAATGATATCTATTTTTTGTATTTTTATGTAATATACATGACCTATATTCATATGATGTATGATGTTCTAACATGATTATGGATGCAGGATGATGTAGCTAATGTACTTGTTTTTGTGTGTCACAGTACATCATTGAGATGATTACAAGGACTGACTTAAGAATTTTAGTGAGAATAAATAATTAGTGAGTAAAGAATGGTTCAATGAATTGTCCATCCAAATCAACATTGGTGTATGATTAATAGTATTTGATCTTTTAGTAGTGCATGATTTTATCATCATAGAGTGTTTTATTATGGGGAAAATGGATGTATGCACACCTGCGCATGAATTGTGAATGTGGCTTTTGTTTTCATTTATTTAAAGATATGGATATATGGAGAAGTGGATATATGTACACTAGGTTGAGATAAACCTTGGTGACATTAGTATCCATTTATCAAAGATTCAGACACATCAAACAAGGAGTGCCCGGATTCATACTAATTGTGTGAGGGGGAGAATGCTAGACCGGAAGATGGATCAAAACATGTTAAATCTAAGAATCTAAACTACTATTAATCATATTAATCTAAGCTCTAAACCTACACATATGAAATAAAACTAAGTTATTTTAACATGCATTAAATAATCTATGATTACAATATTGCATGTATAAGAATAACACAGTCTTACCATCCCATAGTGGACTGTATTCACCTGATGTTGGGTTGTTCTTATCACTGTAAAGCCTCCAAATTTTGTGTGAAAAAGCTTGATGAGTGGTTGTTTGGGTTGATTGATCGAGGAAATGGTGAAGCTATATCAATGGTGTTCTTGACATCACTTTGTAGCACAATGTATGTTGATTCTCCAATCCTTATTTGTGAGGAAAGGGGTTTGTTATATAGAAGATGTGATTTTAAATGAATGATCAAGATCGTGTTGAAGAATATCCAGATCAATGGTCAGAGTGTGTTGAGATGATTTAAACATGAGAATATTGTGAAATTTTGATTGCACAATTTGGGTGATTGAGAAATAGATTGGCCAATAAAGGATTTAGATTGATCAGTTAGGATCTAGATGGCTTAGTTAGGAATCTGATTGATTAGTTAACAACTTAGATTGCTTAGTTAGCAATATAGATCGATTAGTTAACAACTTAGATTGCTTAGTTAGAAATCATAATTTGCTCAATCAGAAAGTGGGTGAGGAATATGAATTAATTGATTTAATTAATTCATTCATTTTTGAAGTTGAAAGTGAAAATCAAGTTTGAATTTTGCAAACAAATCTTCATTAGTTTGGTTTGATTTTTGATAATTGATTTGAATAGTTTGATTTAATTATTCAAATTTGGAGGGAAAGTGTCATAATTAAATTATTATGATTTAATAATTTAATCAACTTAGAGGAATAAGGTGTTTTAGTGATGTAATTAAATAACTAGAATTATTTGATCGATCAGGATGGAATAAAGTGAGATTAGGACTTTATTAAATAAATGTAATTTATTTAATTGGTCAAAATGATCAAACATGAATTAATCAAGTAATGTTGTATTATTCAATTAATAGAGGAATTAGGGTTTTTGATGTTGTTTCGATGTGGTGTGATGTCGGGACATTGCGGGATGATTCTAAGCTATTTTGGGATGATTTCAAGATGTTTCAAGATATTACGGGATGATTTTGAGATGTTTTGAGATATTATGGGATAATTTTGAGATGTTTTGGGGTGATTTTGAGATGCTACTAGGATGATTCATATATGTTCTGAGTCATTTTGGGATGGTTGTGAGATGTTATGGGATGTTCTGAGATGATTTCAAGTTATTTTGAGATGTTATGGGATGTTTTGAGATGATTTCGAGTCATTCCAAGATGTTACGATATGTTCTAAAATGATTTTGAGTCATTCCAAGATGTTACAGGATGCTTTGGGATAATTTTGAGTCATTTTTAGATGTTACAGGATGTTTTGGGATAATTTCGAGTCATTTTGAGATGTTATGGGATGTTCTGGGACAATTTAGAGCCATTTTGAGATGTTACGGGATGTTCAGGGATGATGTTTAATGTTGTTTGATGTTGTTTGATGTTATTCGATACTGTTCAATGATGTTCGATTTTGTTCAATGTTATTCAATTTTGTTCGAGGTGTGTGATTGGTGTTAAGTTAATTTTACATGTCTAAATTTTGTCCCTCTTTGATACAAAGTACGGGTTACTTTTTTTTAAAGATTCTATTTTTAAGATCAAGTTTTTGAAAAAAAATTATGCCTAAGTGTTTTAGTGGAATGATGGTAGGACTCTATGCTACCCCCTCAAGAGGTTGACCAAAAATTTCAAGCTTTGAGGTTAGGCTCTTGACACTATTGTATTGTCATTTCAATATTTTCAGATGAAATTTGATATCAATAGGTGCTTTGTTTCTCATTCTGATGCTTTCCAGAGCTTCTAATTTGAAAGTAGGAAGGTTCCCTAAGTGAAATTAGGGTTTTCTTGAGGTGTTATATAGGTAATTTGTCATCAAATTAGCTCATTTGTGCTTTGATCCTCTTGCTAATTTTTGTCTCTCGTTTTCACATTTTGTCAGTTGTTGAGGAACAATGTCAAGATTCAAGGTTTCCCCACATCGTTATGAGCTTGTTCAATATTTTGGATGGCCTTTAGGCATCGATGGCCTGATATGTACCTTCTCGCTTTTCTCTTTCATTCATGTTTTGTTATCGTTATGCATGTTCGAAGTCCTCTTAGTCAATAGCATAGTTTTTAAGATTGATGCATAGCTGCTTCATTTTTATGCTTTTTCCCTATCAAACCTGCACACTTGTCTCAAAAGTATGTAGATGCTTGAAATTTGTGCTTATGTCTTATGCTTTTGACTGAAAAATGTGTAGTTATCTGAAAACTTTGATATTGACCTAGAACTATGTAGTTGACCTAAACCTGCACCCTTATTTCTATGCTCTTGACCTAAAACTATCAAGTTGCCTAAAAACAATGCCCTTGTTTTATGCATTTGACCTAAACCTGTGCACTTAATGAAAACAACACCCTTGTCTGGTGTTTATTGAGCATTTTCTCAAGAATCTAGCAATTGACTTCTTATTTTATTATTTTCTTTTAGCATTTGTTCAAAACTCTAGCATGTGTCTGTTTCTCATCCTAAATGTTGTTTTTCATCATTCTCATGTCATTTTATGTTGTTTTACATGTTTAGAATGAAATCCTAACATAGTGGTTTATAATGATTGTAGGTGAGTTTGTGAGCACTTATGACGAGAGAGAGACGTCATCGCCACTTGTTTGATCCAATTTCCCAATTCAATGTGCTAGAGTGGGACTTCCTTGATGTCATGGGATTAAATTATATTTGTTACATGCCTCTGATTAGGACTCATATGGCGATGATTACTGCACTTGTGGAGAGGTGGCACTCTCAGATATCCTCCTTTCATTTGATTGCAGGGGAGGCAACTATTACTCTTGACGATGTTTGGAGGATACTCTATATTCCTATTCAGGGTGAGATCATTATGTATCATGTTTGACTAGGTTCCCACATTATGAAGCTTTTTTTAGGTGTTGCACACTTGGAGGTATGTGATTTAGAGGTTGATTTATTTGGGTTTTCTAATAATGCAGATCCTATTGTACTTGTCCTCTGTGGTCTGGTATCAAGATTAGTTATTCCTAATAGGTGAGGTCAATAGTTTTTTATGGGTTGGGATACATGTATTGAGAGTATTCTAGAGCATTGGATGAGATATGCCTGGGGTGCTTGTTTGCTTGCTCATCTTTACCGAGATATGCACAAGGTGGTGTATTGGGGCAGGAAGTCTATGTCTATAGGTGTTTCAATTTTGCATGTTTGGGTGTGGGAGCATATTATAGTGACTCATCTAGGTGGGATACAAAATTTTTCTCTGAATGATCCATACTCTTATCATTATGGGGACTTTATGCATTACACCTTGCTTGGGAACCTACATTATTGGTATCATGTGTTTGATGAGATGTCTGGTTTTGTATGGAGACCTTATATGAGATGTGAGGTTTTTCTAGAGGATGTTGATCAACTTTTTTACTACTAATAGAACCCTTGGTTGATTGGTCATTCACCTTATGTGATAGAGCATTATCTACTAGACTGAGTCTTTCGCTTGTTCAAAGAGAGATAGGGGCAAGTTCCTAATGCATATGAGGCTCAGTTTGGTTAGACTACTTGGGACATCTATATATGGGGTCTCCAAGCTAATATAGATACTATGGTTGCTAAGTTTAGAGCACTTGACCCAGTTGGTTGGGGTTGGCGAGTTGGTGTGGAAAATCCAAGTACTACTCGCAATTATGATGAGTGTTGGGTATGGTGCAGGCCTTTGAGGTTTACTGATCTTGGGGGTGATCCCATTGTGGTCAAGGTAGGTATTACAGGTTGTTGTAGGGAGCTATAGTGCACTAAGGTTCTCATAGAGTAGTTAGATCAAGCGCGACATGATGAGGCATAGGTTATTTAGGATTATTAGGTGTCTCCCGCACAGGGTCAAGGATACGTTCTGGGTCCTCCTCCACCAACTAGGGATGTTGATATATTTCTAGCTCATATGACTTCTACCAGAGATGTGGATATTGCATGATGACAGGCTATAGAGGCTTTGGTAGACACTTTTAGGGCTGAGCGAGAGAGCGATATTGGCCGACGACATGTTGCAGAGGCTTAAAACTGGTACTGATAGCAGAGAGAGATACTCTCTGAAAGGAGCATGATAGTATGTGAGTTGAGAGAGATCAGTATCTACAAACATCCACCTATTATCAGACCTTATATGATGCTACTATTCCTAGGGCCTCTCGGCGTCCAAGGTTTGAGGAGCTGAGTGCTACGAGTGATGGTGGTGGTGGTGCAGGTGCAAGTGTAGGTGATCAGTCTATGAGACAGCTAAATCTTTTTGGTGGTCAGTAGTGTTTCATCCTACCTGTTAGGGTCTTACTTTTTTGGTACTTGATCTTCATGTTGTTTCATGACACAAAGTAATTTTGTAGACATGTGTTATATATATTCAATGGTCTAGTCGAGACCTCATATATATGTTATGATTTTGTATTATCCTATCACACTTGTGTCATTGTGGATGATGTACTTATGATATATTCCCTTTTTGACAATGATATATATGAGATATACCTTCTTTGATTCAGCCTCATTTTATGCTTATGTGATGGCAATATATGATGATGTATGTTTATATGTGTTTTTGTTCCTTTTTGATGTATCCATTTGATGTGGATGAATGAATCATACCTTGTCTCATTTATGATGTGATTTATGTTGATAAATAAATGCCCCATACATGATACATGATGTTTTTATTGGTTTATTATTATCTAGATATGTATTGACAACATTTGTAGATGTAGTATGGATATGGTGCTAATGATGTTTTATGCAGGTGGAATGTTAATCAGAAGAAATATTGATGTGTGGATAGAAATTATGATGTTAATTAGAAGAAATACAATGA
The DNA here is from genome assembly GCA_007115665.2 of Sequoiadendron giganteum. Lineage (NCBI taxonomy): Eukaryota > Viridiplantae > Streptophyta > Pinopsida > Cupressales > Cupressaceae > Sequoiadendron > Sequoiadendron giganteum. The sequence continues at coordinate 331,106,326 of CM021109.1, read as the reverse complement.
TGTTAGTTAGAAGAAATATGATGATATTAGTTAGAATAAATATGATGATGGATAGAATTATGATTTTGTTTAGAATAACTATTGATGATGTTAGTTAGCAGAAATATGATGATGGATAAAATTATGATGTTGTTAGTTGTTGATGTGTTGCTTTTTCTTTGCTCTAGAGACTTCACGATTTGAAAAACCCTATTTGATGTAGCAAATAGATATGATGCACCAGGGTATGAATTACCAAGATGACTTTGTATCCATTGCATGGACTTTGACTCTACAAACAAAAAGTATCTTTTTTCATACCAGACATACAAAAGTTTTGTTTAAAGTATGGAAGGTTGCATGAAAAACATTTCAAACTAGTCACATAGAGAGGTATAAAACACCTAACATGTAATTATTGCATGAATTGTTTTAATACAACTTCCATACCCAATAAAGCAAGTATTTTCCATGGTAGTATTACAAAAATATCTTACAAACAACAAACCGAAATGATGCTCTATTGCCCCCATTCCTTCTTCTCTAAATCCTTATGGACATCCACGAGAGAACTTGGGAATGAGTCAATAAAATAAATCATAAAAATTAAGACCACAAAAAGATTAAAAAAAGTTGTAGTATCACTTGCCATATTTTTTTAGGGTGGGGCTATTATCTATTGTTGATCATGACTATCGTACGAACGGATCCGTTAAGGCATATCTCAGGATGTTGTTGGGACTTGTCAAAAAGATAGGTATTTGATACTTTGGAATTGTTTCCATCTATTTATAGTCAGCTCTTATGCGATTTTTTTGCTTTAAATTTCTAGCTTTTGATGTTTTCTTTGTTTACTTGTTTGTTTTTTCAAAAGATTATTGTGATGATTTGTTTATTATGGATGAAATGTTTATCACAGATTTTTGGTGACAGGATGTGTCTTTTTATTTTTTAAGTTTTATGATTTTTTTGTTGTTTTCAGGGGACTAACCTAGGGCCTCAGGGGCTCATCAAAGATAAGCCTTACCTACATTCTACACATAGAGGCTCGTAGCTCACTTGGTTTGACCTTTTTGACTTTTTTTCTATTTTGTGAATGTTTTTGGATTTTGTATGTTGTATATGTTTTTTTTGATATTCTATTTTTTGACTAAGTTGAAATAAAGCATGTTGAAACCCTAAGGGGATTGACCTAGGGTCCCGAGGGCAATAGACACTTTCCTACATTGTACACATAGAGACCACGCAGTTCGACCGTTTGACTCAAAAGCATGAATTAATTTTGGGTGAACAACATTGATAGCTTGGATTGATATCCCATTTTTGTGTCTAGAGGATATGTTGTGGGAAATCTACTTGAACTAGCTGTGAGGTTCAAGAAAATACTTAAATTGTTTGAGTGAAGAAATAACACAATGATTTATTTTTTGTTTTTGATGTTTTTCATATGTTTTTTATTTTTGTTGTTTTTTAGTGTTTTTGACTTTTGTTGTTTTCTAGTGTTTTTTTTACTTTTTATTGTTTTATGACCATGATCAGATGCCACAAGATCTAATCCATGACCAAATTTAGGAATTTTCCCCCAATAAAATGACTTACCTTAATCAGTGACAAGCCATGGTTGGATACATGATTTATGAAATGGATGGGTGGATGTTGTGAAAAAGTGTTGATAGATAATGATGCATGTTTTATTCACACATACCGCATATTTGAAAGGTTTTCACTATGGTACCTATTCCAGGAGTGCTAAAAAGTGGTTTTCACTCAAAGGACATTTTATTTCTCTTTACCATTTTTCTTTCTTTTTTATTTTTTTGGATTTTTACCCTTTTACCTGGGGTGTAAGATGTTGAAAACTTGGATTGGTACTTCAATTTGTTTTTTCTAGAGCATATGTTGCAGAAAAGTTTACTTGAACTAGTTGTGGGGTTCTAGCAACTATTGATATCTTAGAATTTTTGAGCGAAGGAATAATCCATGTTGTCATCATCTTTGAAGGTTACCTTGGTAGTGTGTTGGTGGTACACCTTGTTGTTGGGATGAATTGTTTTGAAGGTTACCCTAGTGGTGCGCTGATGGGTATACCTTGTTATTGGTGGATTTTTACCCTCTTTCCTAGGGTGTAAGATGTTGAAAAATTGGATTGGTACTTCACTTTCTTTTTTCTAGAGGATATGTTGCAGAAAAGATTACTTGAACTAGTTATGGGGTTCAAGAAATCGTTGATATCTTAGAAGTGTTAAGTGAAGGAATAATTCATGCTGACATCATCTTTTAAGGTTACCTTAGTAGTGTGTTGGTGGTACACCTTGTTGTTGGGATGGAATTTTTTGAAGGTTACCCTGATAGTGCATTGGTGGTATACCTTGTTGATGGGAAAAAATGTTTCAAAGGTTACCCTGATAGTGCGGCGGTGGTATAACTTGTTGTTGGGATAAATTCCTAGATCACAATGTGAGCTAGAAGACATAATCAAGATTTTTTCTGAAGCAAGATGCAACAATTTTCCCCCAGTGTCTAGCAATGCAGGTGATGGATTATCTTGTGATAGGATAACATGTTTGGATAGAGTATGCCCTTTTGGACAATTCCTCATGGCTCAGATAATGTCGGATAGGAAAGGATCAATGAAAGTGACCCCTATTAAGATGTTTCCCATAAGCAAGTGTAAAAATATATATCGAACATTTGTTAAGATCAAGATAATTTGGAATTTGGAAACAATATCTTGGGTTCATTATGGATAAGTTGAGATGCTTCCACCTGAAATGGTACATGTAGATGCTTGATTCTACACATGACACCTATTTCCCATGTTTTCACCATGGTACTTGTCCAAAGTGCCACCATAGTGGTTTTCATTAGAGGACGATTTTTTTCTTTGACTATTTTTTTTCTTGATTTTTTTTGCTTTTTGATGTCACATAACATGCCTATTTACCAAGTTTTCATCATGGTGACACTTTTTTGCTCATGTTGGACCACCTAGTGGTGCTGATGTAGACACTGCTAGTGCTGATATGGTTTTTGTTGCAATCATGATTTTTCAACAATATCATGCTTGGGGGAGTTGTTTTTCTAGGATACCCGTGCTTGAAAGCAACACTTCATAATTTTTATTTTCCTTGTCGATACCAAAGTTAAGCTTACCTTGATGCGCACATCACGATAGAGTGCCCTTAGAGTCCTTATGATAAAGAGTTACTACCAACACATGGTCAATGTGAGATTTGGATATCATGGATGGTAAAATTCATTGAGGGATATGATATTTAGATGGATTGGTCAACAATTTGGAACCTTTTATTTTCCAAACTTGGGATGATGAGAAATGATGGGTGGATATGGAGATTCGATTGGGACCAACGCCTTGATATACCTTGTAAGTCTCTCTCGAAGCTTTATTTTGTATTGTTGGACATTTTTATGGATGAACTTCCCTTTTTGATTTTTCCCCATAGTTTCTTTTACTAATGGAGTTTGATAGGGATGTTTTTCTTTCTTTTTCTTTTGTATCCATTTGAATTTTTATTGTCCATTTTGTATTGCTAATTCTTTTGCTTCAATGACTTGTTTCATTCTTTGATATATCTTTTTTTCTTATTGTTGGTCCCAATCAGAGGGTTGAAATATGTGTGGATGATGATTCATAGTATGGCTACTTGTAGTGTTGGTAGCAGTTTCACCATAAGGACCCTTCGTGATCCCCTTGTTGGTGTTTGCATTAAATAAAGTTGCCCCCAGTATTATGGGTGTATCCTTGATATGTTTAGCTCCCTTAGTTGTTGAATAGTCAAGACCTCGATGAGTTGATACTTAGGATTTCCAAAAATGTACATTGATTCTAGGATACCTTGTTCATCTAGGCCTAATCCTTTGTCTTGATACTAAATCCATTGAGAGAGTTTATTTAAAATGGGATATGTCTCACCTTGGAAACAAGGTGCTAATATTTCTTTTCTCTATTGTGGATCTTTAAATGTGATAGCTTCCTCACTGATAACCTCCTTCATATGTGGGATACCTTCTTGATTGATATCTTCGGCTTGATCTTGTAAAATATCAGATGTTAATGCTTCTTCCAGAGGTGTTTCTAATTTACTATCCACAAAGGGTCTCCCTCATGATTTATTTTTGATATGCGTTCCGAGGATGTTTTTGATTCACAACTTATTTATAAGTCCTTTTTATGATCCATTTTTGATATGTCTCCATGGGATTTTTTTGATTCACAACTTATGTATAAGTCTTCTTCATGATCCCTTTCTGATATGTCTCTAGCATCTGCTATGTCTTGATCTTGTGTACAAATGTTAAGAGTAGGAGACTCTTGTTCTTTGGTAATGATATCAAGAGTATAGGACTCTTGTCTTATATGAAGATCATTGACATGTCCATTAGGAGTAAGCATCTCATGGGTAGATGTATGTGTGCTCGGTATATGGATTTGTTCTTCTTTTGGAAAACCTTGGATGTCTTGGAAGATATCTACCAAGTCATTGTAGTATTTTGATGGTAAGGTTTCTTGATCTTGATTTTGTGTGGTATTATCTTTGACATGCTTTAGATCACATTCTTGACATGGATCAATTTGAAAGAAAGGTTCCCTTGTAAATGATCCTTGGATCTCCTCAAAATGTGGGCATATGGGTGATGACTCTTAGCTTAGATCTTTTGCATTGGGTATACGTGTTGGATCAAGAGTCTCTTGATCATCAATATGTACTGCCATGAGGTTGGATGATGTCAATATATCTTGGACTGAATCATTGCTATACTTGGTGATTGATTTTGATCATGCTTGGGATTAAATTATTGATGTATGTCCTCTTGCTCACTGGATGATGTAGAAACATTGTCAATGTGATTGATGATAGATAGATCTTGACCATTGCTTTCAACTTTTGAGGCTGAGACATTAACATTGTTTTCATTGGTAGATGCCCCTTGAACATAATTTTTAATAGCTATTTCTCCTTGATCAATGAGGTATTGGATGAGGTTTTTGAGTATCGTGCATTTGTTCATTTTGTGACCCTTGATTTTTTGGAACTCACATCATTCATACTAGTTATACCAAGGGATTTTAAAGCTTGGTTCACCATAAGTTGGACTATCAATGATTTGGATAAGTTCCTATTGTACTAGTTCATGCATGATTACCTCTAAAGTTTCTCCTAAAGGGGTGAATTTCCTTATTGGTTGGAAATATTTCCTTTGTGATTTTTCTTGATTGTTTTTCTCTTGATTTTGTAAAACTCCTTGATTCGATGTTTGAGGTACACCTTGGTGTAAAAATTCTTGATACTATGATTGAGGTACATTTTGATATTGCACTTGAGGTACACCTTGGTGTTGCAGAACTTCTAGATACTACGGATATTGGAAGTGTTGTTGATGTGGATATTGAGGTGTTTGAGGATTTTCAAGATGTTGATATGTAATGTTCTGACTTTTCACATGGCATTGGAATACATCAGATTTTGATTTCATTTAATTTCCTCAAGATCTCTCTCAATTTTATTTAGGGTGATTTGATGTTTTGGACTTATTCCTTGATGGGTATTTTGAAACACTTGATGTTGTGACCCTTGATAAGAGTGATTTGGGTAATAGATCAACATGTTTTGGTGATGTTTTGATACTTAATACCCTATCATAAGCTGACTTGGTTTATATCCTCATGGGACAATTTCATCATTCATGGTGTTTTTTGGTTGGATGTTGGTGTTGTCCTTGCTTGCTTCCATTTTCTTCCTATGTTGTGATCTCGTGGTTGTCATAAGTAACTTTGATCCCTTGTGGGAGAGTGGCGTAACGTTTGAACTCTCTAGGTGACTCAAATCCTAAAGACCAGAGGTTGTCCTACAAATTTATGTGAGATATTAGAACTATTGGAACAAACCAAGATTCTGATAGTAGTAGAAGGAATACAAGTTCATATTGTTCCTTGAAGCACGTTTGTAAAATTTGTATACCAGCCTAGTTTTGGTTTTGTGAAGTGCCCAAAGGTGTTTCCTGAGAGCTTTCAGACTAAAATTCATAAGTCCAGAATGATGACCTATGGACTTTACCTTAGGGATCTTGACCTTTCGTGAGATCATAAAGGGGATATCTATTGCCATGTGGGTGGTGGTAATACGGGTCTTTTTGTTACTATGTCAACTTTCTCTTCCTCTTCATCTAGGATAATTGATGTGGTGAGAAACTAGTGGGGTGTTTCATTCTTCTAAAATATGAAGGTTCTCAAGCTACTTATCATGTCAGTTTGTTCACCTTCGATGTAAGTGAGACTAGGTTGAAGGATCAGTGTTACAATATTTGGTTGCTGAACTGCGGCAATTGGTCACTAGATGGTCATAAAGTTTGATGGTGTTATGGGATGTTTGTTGTGAAGCTCTAGACCCTAGGGTTTGATTGTTTTTTTGGAATGGTACTACTTTTTGGAAATCAAAATGTTGAAGAACTAAGGTCCATATTCCACTTCTTTATCCAGAGTATATGTTATGGGAAAGCTTACTTGTACTATCTATGAGTCCTAAGTAACTATTGATATCATAAACATTTGAGTGGAGGAATGACCCCAATGGTTTTTTAAATTTTGATTTCAAATAGGTAGGATGGAAATAATGGATGTGGGACTATCCAACCTTCTATCTTTCCAATTGTTTTGGTTCGAACAATGATCCTATAAACAACTTGCTCTCAACTTTTCTCTATGTTTGAAGTATAGCAAGTGATAAAACAACACTTGGACTGACTTAGCAAGCATGGACTTATGTAACCTTCATATTTATAACTTAGGTTGTGAAATAACAACACCCAAGCCATAGTTCCCAAATATTTACGTTGATTAATGTAACCTGAAATCAAAGCCAGAATGTTCAGAAACCTTTAAGGAATGATACTTTAAAGGGGTGCAAACATAAGGCTTCTTTCACAAGTATGCACTAAATCAAAGGGTTTGTGGTTAAACCATCTCATTTAGTGTTTGTTTTGAATTTTTTCTTTTTCTTTAAATCAATCAAAGAATTTGATGTCATTTTTTTTTTCGAATGTAATGGGAAAGTTTAACATAAACAAACAATTACAACCCTAGGGGATAGAAACCATTCTCTTAGGTAGGCTTGCCTCATGCTCTAAAGAGATTATTTTACATGCAACTTATGGCATGGGCATGTAGTCAGACATGGAAAGTAACTTCTTGGAAGTAAATTCCAATGCACCACTTTTAGAGATTTTTTTTGGATAATAGGGTGGCCTCTAAAATAATCTGGTTCTTAGTGATAACTATGAATGCAGAATATGACACTCGTTGGCCACTTAAGGCTCTTTAACCATTCCCATTCCACTTAAGGCATGGGATTAGGTGTAGTCTATTGTCAGCAGAGCTTGAAGCTACTTTCTTACAATTTCACAACCTTTGATATAGCTCACCAGTAAATGTGCTTTGAGACCTTGCAATGAGTTCTCCAGCATAGTATGTATCTCACAGCAAGGCCCCTCTTTAAGGAAAACTTGAAAATAAAGTGCATTGCTCAAAAATGTTCTTTCACTCACCCAAGATCTCCAAAAGGTGTGAGGGGAGAAGATAAAACACTTCAGCTTTGCCAATCAATGAATGCGCAATGAACAATCCAAAAGAAAATTGATTCTTTTTAAACACCTCACATGGTGTTATCCCCAAAAAATATGTGAATAACATAAAAAAATTATTCTTTTTATTTGCAGCAATAGGAAGTATTCAAGATATCAGTCAAAAATAGAAATGGTGCAATACAAAAGAAATTACTTGTTCATTTTAAGCTCCAAACTTGGGTGTTTCTAAGAAAATAGTCCTGGTCTTTAATTGGTCAATAAATGTAAATCATGCCTGTGTCAAAAAATGGAAATCATTTGCGCTCTTTTTATGCACCAAAATTAAAGTTCCTAATTATGAAAACATGAAATGTGTTCATTTTTAGATTCCAAAATTGAAGTGTTTTTTGTTCCTTTTATGAGTGCCAAAATGAGAGTTCCTAAGTTAAGAAAACATGAAATTGGTTCAATTTTAAAACACTAAAATCAAATGTGAGTTTTTTTTGCTCATTTTAGAGCACCAAAATCAAATTCCTAAGTTAATAAAAATTAATTGTAGATCCAAAAATCTTGGACCAGTCATCTTCCCTACAACAAACGTGTTAATATCACTTGAATCCTACATCAAATCTATTAATACCTGTTTACACATCCAAAAACAAGAAAATGTTAGTAGAAAATCCCATTACAATAGTGCAGGATCCGTGCACTTGTCTATCAGCAGAGAAAAAATGTAAAAGTGTAGAAAAAAATACAAATGCTCAGTTCCAGAAGAAGATGCTCAAATCTCCATGTAGATGATAACACTGTCAAAAGAAAATGCACAGGTCTTCAAGAAAAGTCATATTTTATGGTACAAAAGTGCAATTCCCATATCAACTATGTAGTTCTTGTTGCAACTGCTCAATTTTCTTGACAATCAAGTGTGCAGGTATTTTGGGCAGCATGTGAAAACTCTATCAAATGTGTTTCTGGGACCTGCAACTTCAAAAATGGCTTAAAAAGATGTTAGAGGAGGGGACAAGGGTCCCATTGGGTGCGCCAGAATGTGTGAGGGGGAGAAAATTAGACTAGAAAAGGAATAAAAAACATGTTAAATCTAAGAACCTAAACTAAGATTAAACATATTAATCTAAGATCTAAACCTACACATACAAAATGAAACTAAGCTATTTTAAAATGCATTAAAGAATCTATGATTACAATATTGAATGTACAAGAATAACATAGTCTTACCATCTCATAGTGGAGTGTATTCATCTGATGTTGGTTTGTCCTTATCACCATGAAGCCTCCAAAGTTTGTGTGGAAAATCTTGATGAGTGGCTATTTTGGTTGATTGATCGAAGAAATGGTGAAGCTCTATCAATGGTGTTCTTGATAGAACTTCATTGCACAATGTATTTTGATTCTCTAATCTTTATTTGTGAGGAAAGGGGTTTGTTATATAGAAGATGTGATTTGAAATGGACAATCAAGATCGTGTTGAAGAATATCCAAATCAACGATTGGAGTGTGTTGAGAGGATTTAGACATGAGAAGATTGTGTAAATTTGATTGCACAATTTGGGTGATTGAGAAATAGATTGGCTAGTCATGGATTTAGATTGATTAGTTGGGATTTAGATTGATCAGTCAGGAGGTAGATGGCTTAGTTAGGAAATTGATGTCTTAGTTAGGAATTTGATTGATTAGTTAACAACTTATATTTCTCAGTTGGCAATCATAATTTTCTCAATCAGAAAGTGGGTGAGGAATATGAATTAATTGATTTAATTAATTAATTCCTTTTTAGAGTTGAACCTGCAAATCAAGTTTGACTTTTACAAACAAAGTTGCATTCATTTAGTTTGATTTTTGATAATTGATTTGAATAGTTTGATTTAATTATTCAAATTTTGGAGGGAAAGTGTCATAATTAAATTATGATTTAATAATTTAATCAACTTAGAGAGAAAAAGGTGTTTTAGTGACGTAATTAAATAATTGGTGTTATTTTAATTAATTGGGATGGAATAAAGTGAGATTAGGAATTTATTTAATAAATATAATTTATTTAATTGGTTGAAATGATGAAATGTGAATTAATCAAATAATGTTGTATTATTCAATTACTAGAGGAATTAGGGTTTTTTATGTCATTTCGATGTGGTGTGGTGTGGGGACATTGTGAGTTGATTTTGAGATGATCCTAGACATTATAAAATGATTCTGAGTTGTTTCAAGATGATTCTGAGATGTTCCAAGATATTACAAGATGTTCTGAGACATTACGAGACAATTTTGAGATGTTTTGAGGTGATTCCAAGATGTTACGAGATGATTCTATGATTTTTTGAGTCATTTTGGCATGGTTTTGAGATTTTATAGGATGTTTTGAGATGATTCAGAGTTATTCTGAGATGTTATGAGATGTTCTGAGATGATTTCGAGTCATTCTGAGATGTTACAGGATGTTTTGAAATGATTTTGAGTCATTTTGAGATGTTCCCAGATGTTTCAGGACAATTCGGAGTCATTCTGAGATGTTATAGGATGTTCTAGAACAATTCTGAGTCATTTGAGATGTTACGAGATGTTTTGGGATAATTTTGAGTCATTCCAAGATGTTACGAGATGTTCTGGGATGATGTTTAATGTTGTTTGATCTTGTTCAAGGTTGTTTGATGTTGTTTGATGTTGTTCAATGTTGTTCAAGGTGTGTGATAGGTGTTAAGTCAATTTTACATGTCTACACTAGTAACAATAGAATCTTGTTGGAATATGTGAGGAAGTAACCATAGAGAATGCTAATCCTGATGCAAGAAAGCATTAGTGACCTTGAACTTGCATAGGATATTTTTATTATGCCAAATAAAACCCCAATCAGACACAAGGAACTTAGTTTCCCAAGTCATATTATCAAGAAAAAGCACAAACAGAATGATGGTCTAGATATTAGCTTATTTTCTATTACTTTTATGCATACTTTTAGATAATTTTAGATATACCTTCCAAAAAATACTCCTATATCATGCGGACTTGGACCTAAATTATAATGATGGAAATATGGTCATGACATAATAGTATTGCATGGTTTATATGAGAGGATGCATGAAATGTGGATGGAATTCTATGTTTTAATTATGATAGTTAGTCTTGTGCACATTCTTTGTTAATTAACCTTTTTGAAACTAAGGACAAATTTTAGCACGTAGCAACTAAAATTTATAACCCACAGCAAAAGGAAGACTGGGACAAAAAAATAGGGGGTTCTAGATTAAGCTAAATACAGTAATTACTATTTGAAGATACCTAGTGGAGATTGAACGTGTTTCATTATAACAAGATAATAAACATCGGAGAAGGACTCTTTTACTAATAGGATTATGATGAATGATTGTGTGTTTTACATACAATCCTATTTTATAGAGTTTTAGTTCTACTAGGATTCTTCTTTCTTTTAAGTTATAGTTTGAACAATTCAATCTTAACTATAAGGTCTGATATTTATGAGTGGAATTTAATGATTATAATTAGTTCATTTTTAGAATAATATTCCCCCTGTGCTTGTATATAGTCATGGGTTGATTCCTTAGATCAATTAGTTAGTAATTCAGTCTTTCATTATCAGTTATTTTCAGTTTCAAGACATGATGGTTATTCAGAATGATTTTCATTGAATATAATCTATGGAGAATATTCTATGTAATCTTTCATGATATGCAATGAATGAAGTCAATTTCACATGGATGCGTATAATTTGTTACTTATAGTTGGTTCTAGTTAAGTGAGAACAACCACTTGAGAAGGCCACTCAAGGTAATTGTTCTTCACTTCACTTTCTAGTTGTTTATCTTTGTTTAAATAGTGATTTTTTGTTTATCATTACTTCATGAACTACATGCAAGTTAAACTAGAATCTCATACTTTTTTTATTGGTAATGAATGTTCATGAACATGCACATAACAATTAAGCAATAGTACTCTAGAGGTTAAATTAGCCGAGTTGTTCATTTTGATCATTTGTTATTTGATACAGTAATCATTTAACAGTAGCATTTTAGTTACAGGTTAAGTTGTAGGTACACGTAGCCATTAGTTCTAGTTTGTTTCTTTCACTATTATATAATTTTGTAATTTCCAACAAGTAGAATAACTTGAATAGGATAATTTAGGTAGTTGTAGGTCTATGAAGGCACATACAATGTAGCACCGTCATAAGTTTACAAACCTTGGGTTGACATTTTAATATAGTCTTTGCAATGTTGAGTGGACTATTCAATCAGATAAACCTCTGAACTATGTAGGTTATACCAAGTTTACAATACATTAGTTTAGACTAAATTTTTGGTTTTGTTGTCAGGGATGGTTCTATCTTCATAGACTTTTTTCTAAAGCTTTCATAGTTTACATTTTTTTTTTACCATTATAATTTCTAGATTTAATATTTTCCAACACCAGAAGATACGCTAACATTATGCAGGATTGTTGCTATATAAAGCCATATTTCATGTATGTGGAGGAAGAGAGTTTTTTTGGGTAGATTCCTTCCCTCTTCATGCCAAGAAGCCATAGAATAAATTGGTGAACCCAATACTCAGAGCGAGGATAATACTGAAGAAGAAATTTCCCTACACCAACATCTACCACACATACAAAAGGAGCATACCACACCATGGGTGATGCAATGGATGATGATCCTAAATGTGCAATATTTGAGTTCCCAATCACTAACCAAGAAAGGGCTACAATGTTGAAGAACATCCCTCCTTCAACCTTACTAGTCTTTTGTGGGTTAATGACTGAAGAACCAGATACATTTTTATTTGAACTTGATGTCCTATGTAGAAATTATGACTATACTTTTGATGCTCATAGGCTCAAACTTTTCTTTGCCACTCTAAAATATGCAACCCTAATATGGTTTATGAGATTAGGCAGGGATGTTGTTCCTAATTGGGATACCATGAATAAATTGTTCTTGGAGAAGTACCAAGACTATTGTAGGGGACCAGATAGGAGAAAAGATGGCATTTTCATAATTTCACAGAAGGACGATGAACCACTAGAAGACAATGCAGAGAGATTTCAATTTTCCTTGAAGAAAAACCCACAATACAAGTTGTCTGAAAAGTCCCTCAAGTTATTATTTTTGAGGGGATTTATTGATGACTATATAGATTCCATCAACCTCATTGGACAAGGAGATATCTCTCAGATACCATTTCAAGACATATGTAAGGTCTGTAGGAATTATTCTAGGACCTTCACTAAAAGACCAAGAGAAGATAAGACATCAACTATTGGAAAATCATCTACAGGGGTTTCAAAGATAGAATTGAGCAACCTATTGTCCAACATAAAGGAGGAAATTATTATCCACTTAGCAAATCAGTTGGATACTCTCCACATCAAGAAGAAGCAGGAGGAAGCTGAGGCCATACTCAATGAATATTGTCCACCTTGTAGGGAAAGGAAAGCAAATTGTAAATATAAAAGGGTGGCTAGTATCCAACAAGATAAATTTGAAAAACCTAATTTCTAGCCACTTGAAGGAGGGGATAGACAACTCTTTTATATAGCTCAAATAAGGCCATGGTAACAAAGACAAGGTATACCAAAAGATTCTCTTAGATTCAATTCATCATTTCCCATTGGGAATCAAAACTTTTTTGCTTGAAATTCTCAACCCTGGGTAAAAAACCAAAATCCATGGAAAAATCCTCAATAATGGACACAAACCCAGAAAAATTGGAACCAATAGTAGCCAAATCCTTGGCCACAATAGAATTTCAAAGGTTTCAATTATAATCCCCAATGGCTAGCACAACATAATCAATTGTAGCCTCAGTGGCAAAAAGTTCATCAATGGCAGTATCAAAACATGAACTATCAGTAGCCTATGCTTCCACCTCAACAAAAAAAAACAATATATTATGTCTCCATAAAACCCTATATCTCAACCACTCAAACCACCACAAATACCTACCCAACCTACACCTAACCCTAACAACAAGCATGTCTAGTAGGCTTATACTAATGAAGCTATGCAATACCCCACTTATGGGGCAGAGGTGAGTGATGTCCACCTCAGATCAAGAAAAAAAATTGTTGGGCCTTCATCCCCCCAAATTACTAAAATAGAGGATGAAACACTTGTAGTTGAAGCTTCATAAAAAATACCTTTAGAACCTATATCAAATCAGGTACACCAAACTACCTCAAGTCCAAAGCCTCCTTTTCTTGAATCCTTAGTTATTCAAAAGCATCACATACGGGATGATACAGACATCTTAGGTCAATTAAAAGATGTGAGAATTAAGATTCCACTCATCCAAGCTATCAAATACATCCCTATTTATACTTAAATTGTAAGGGACCTATGTCTTAAGAAACCAAGAAGGAAAAGGAAGAATCCTAAAACACTCCATATCCTAAGAAACCTTACAGAGATCATGTTAGGGAACATAACTATCCCTAAGTACATAGACCCTGGTAGTCCAATAGTGTACATCAAGATTAATGGGACCCTTATTAAGAACACTTCCATACACTTGGGGGAACTAATCAATGTTATTACTAAAGAAACAATGCAGTTACTTCAGTTAGCCAACCTTAGACCTACATGAACTTTTCTATAGTTGGTTAATAGGTCAAAATTCAAGCCAAAAGGAATCATTGAATATTTAGTTATTGCATTGGATTCTTGGGAATATCCCGCTATTTCATAGTTTTACAGCCAAAGGTTAATCTTGTAGGATACCCACTCATCCTAAGCAGACCATGGTTAGTTATAGTTGATGCATTCATAGGTTGTAGGTCTAGAAATATGATAATATCTAATGGGGTAGTAACCAAGAAATTGTTCCTCTATCCTCCATCCCAACCTTATGCTAATCTTGAGCAAACTATTTGGCCCACTCTAGATGAGGGAGATAACTATTCTCTATAGACATTGATGACCATAGAACACAACTGTTTACTAGATGATCAGGATGAAGATGAGCTCATTTCTCACATAATTCAAAATGCCTGTGGTAGGAGCTTGCAACAACAAGAATATCTCTCATACATGTAAGGCCCCTTGCAAAGTATTATACCCACCAATTCCTCATAAAAAATATCTCAGATCTTTTATTTGTTACTACCACAATAGTTGTTGGAATGATGGATGCACAGGTGTCCTTGATGAAGCTGCAATACAATGTTCAATGGAGGACCTTTTCTAGGAAGAAATATTCAACCACAAAGAAGGTATGACAATGGCATTCAAATAGAGATTCTATTATGATCTATTAGATATATTACAAAGAGTACATATGCCTGATTATATAGGCAAGTGCTAAACCTAGAATGCGAAGGATGTTGCCAAGTGTTCAAATCACACTTCATGTGACAACAAGAAACCCTAACCAAATACCTAGGGAATGATAAAAAGATGGAGATAAGTTCTAGAAAAGACAACTCATCTTCTAGAAGGGAATCTTATCTCAACAACTTTATTAAATGATTAAATGCAACCTAGGACTAATATGATTAATTAAGACCTAAGTTAACTTATGCTAGTGTAATAATTAATTAATTAAACTAACACCCCCCCATAAGTGCAACTTAGGGAGGAAATGAAAAATGCAATGATTATGCATGATGATGATGGGTCCTGACTGATGGCCATTTTAGGTACCCAAGTAAAAATGCAATGCAAACTAAACTAATCGGGGTAAAGGAGAAAACCTAGTGGGAACAAAACTCCTCTCCAAAATAGAATGCAAAGAGAAACTAAGTGATGAAAGATGGAGGAATCCATAAGATACCCCAAGAACACCATCCATCACAAAGATACATGAAAGAACCCCCCCAGAAGAGAGGAAGAAAGAGACCACATATCCCCCCTAGAATGAAGTAGCCCCCAAAAAACTAAAGAAATTGCATCTCCTAAAAGAAGTGAGAGGGAAGAGGCCGAATGACAGAAATCTCTAAAGGTGAAGTAGGTGTAGCCCAAGATGTCTCCATAGAAGCAGGTGTGACCTCAACAAATGAAGAAGTCAAAGTAGGTGAAGAAAGAATAGGAACCTCCAAAGATGGATGATTAATTGGATCCTGTTGCACTAAAACAGAAGAAACAACATTTGTAGTCATAGAAGTATCAACAACTACAACAGTAAGTGGAGGAGATGGAATGGATGGCTCAAGAGTAGGAATTGCAGTGAGAACTCCAATGTTCAAGTAGTCAAATGTTTCCTCTGAATGATGATTCACACTAGAAGTGTGATGAACAGTTGTAGGAACAAAAGCACCATCAGTAGCAAAATTTGCAAAGGAATACAATCAAGATGAGTGATCCACCACCCCAGTAGCAATAACTGCTCTACTCTCCAAGTCTCTGATGATAACTAAATCAGGTGTGAACTCCACAGACCTCCCATTGCCTCTAGGTGTGATCTGATATATATAAAGAAGGTTGTTCGTCAAATGAGGAACACACAAGACATCCTAAAAAGTGTTGTCCTGAAAACTAATAGACCCCTTCCCTGTAACACTCATGTAAGTATTGTTTCCCTTCAAAATAGGAGACATAGTGTGAGACTCAAAGGAAGTGGACATAGAATGTGTAGAAGCCATCTGTTTTGCAAACTTTCTCTATTATATAAATATTTTTTTCTTATGGAGTCCTCCATCTTTCATCACTTAGTTGCTCTTTGCATTCTATTTTGGGGAGGAGTTTCATTCCCACTGGGTTTTCTCCTTTACCCCAGTTAGTTTAGTTTGCATTGCATTTGTACTTGGGTACCTAAAATGGCCATCAGCCGGGACCCATCATCATCATGCATAATCATTGCATTTTTCATTTCCTCCCTAAGTTGCACTTATGGGGGGTGTTAGTGTAATTAATTAATTATTACACTAGCATAAGTTAACTTAGGTCTTAGTCCTAGGTTGCATTTAATCATTTAATAAAGTTGTTGAGATAAGATTCCCTTCTAGAAGATGAGTTGTCTTTTCTAGAACTTATCTCCATCTTGTTATCATTCCCTAGGTAGTTGGTTAGGGTTTCTTGTTGTCACATGAAGTGTGATTTGAACACTTGGCAACATCCTTTGTATTCTAGGTTTAGCACTTGCCTATATAATCAAGCATATGTACTCTTTGTAATATATCTGATAGATCATAATAGAATCTCTATTGGAATGCCATTATCATACTTTCTTGATCCTGGGATGAACCTTCATTGGAATAGCTCTGATACCATGTTGGAATGATGGATGCATAGGTGTCCTTGATGAAGCTACAATGCAATCTTCAATGGAGGACCTTTGCCAGGAATAAATATTCAACCACAAATAAAGTATGATAATGGCATTCAAATAGAGATTTTATTATGATCTATTAGATATATTACAAAGAGTACATATGCCTGATTATATAGGCAAGTGCTAAACCTAGAATGCAAAGGATGTTACCAAGTGTTCAAATCACACTTCATGTGACAAAAAGAAACCCTAACCAACTACCTAGGGAATGATAACAAGATGGAGATAAGTTCTAGAAAATACAACTCATCTTCTAGAAGGGAATCTTATCTCAACAACTGTATTAAATGATTAAATGCAACCTAGGACTAATATGATTAATTAAGACCTAATTTAACTTATGCTAGTGTAATAATTAATTAATTACACTAAAAATAGTGTGTACCAATAATTCCAAGCCTTGACCTCTCATCTATGTAAGAATCATCGAAGGAATTAGAGGTCATGCTAGAAAAAATGTTGAACATAACTAATGCCTTGACTGAAGAACAGTTGAATTCCCTGCACACACTACTATAGGCACACTCAATAGAATTTTCATGGGATTAACATGATATGAAAGTCATAGATCCTTACTTATGTATTCATAGGATTTATATAATGATGGTTATAGACCCATTCAACAACCTCAGAGATGTATGAACCGTGCTTTGAGAGACATAGTCAAAGCTAAACTTAAGAAACTCCTTGATGCAGGTTTTATCTATCCTATATCTGATAGTGAATGGGTCTCATCTTTGGTAATTGTTCCTAATAAGGTGAAAAATTGAGTTTTTGTATATTACAGGGAGCTAAATAAAACCACTAGGAAAGACTACTTTCCATTGCCCTTCATAGATCAAATACTTGATTCCTTAGTTGGGAAAAGTATTTTTCATTCTAAGATGGTTTTAGTGGCTACAATCAGATGAAAATTTCTCTAGAAGATCAAGACAAAACCACATTCACTTTTCCTTGGGGTACATATGCCTAGTTTTTTCTACCATTTGGCTTATGTAACACTCTAGCTACCTTTCAAAGGTTAGTGCTCAACATCTTTTCTGATTATCCTTATGACTATATGGAGATATATATGGATGATTTCACCACATATGGAAAGACTTATGAGGAATCCCTCAACAATCTAGAAAAGGTATTGAAAAGATGTAAAGAACACAACCTATCACTCAATAATGAAAAGTGCTTTATGATGATGAAACAAGGCATTATTTTAGGGAACTTTATATCCAATGCAGGGATTTAGGTTGATCCACATAAAATAGAAATTATTTCTACATTACCTATTCCACAAAATCAAAGAGATATAAAAAGTTTCCTTGGCTATGTAGGTTACTACGGAAGGTTTATTAAAGACTCCAGTAAGATTTTTTCCCTATTGTTTATTTTGTTGAGTAGGGACATTGAATTTGAGTGGACATCAGAGTGCTAATACTCATTTGAACAACTAAAGAAAGCATTCACTCAAGCACCCATTATGAGGAGCCCTAATTTGACCTTACCTTTTCATAGACATATAGATGCTTCAAATTTTACCATTGGAGAAGTTTTAGGTCAGAAAGAGGGTAACAAAGAATATGCAATATACTACATCAGCAAGAATCGTCAAGGAGCAAAGTTGAACTATACTATTATAGAAAAGGAGATGCTGGAACTAGTGTATGCAATCAATAAATTTAGGCATTACATTACTATTTATTCAGTTTTTATTCATACAAACCACACTACTATCAAATACATTATGAAAAAACTTGTAGTAGGAGGAAAATTGGTCATATGGCTGCTCCTTCTACATGAATTTGATATTACCATAATAGAAAAACTTGGTAAAGCTAATGTAGTAGATTTTTTTCAAGATTGCCAACACAATCAGCTGAAGGAGTGGTGGATGATTCATTCCTAGATGAACACTTATTTTCTCTAAATGTGCATATTCCATGGTATGCATACATTAATAATTATTCAGTAATAAGGAAGATTCCACCACACTTTTCTCCCAGAGAAAAGAGACAACTAGTACATAAATGTTTTCCATACTCTTGGATATCAAGTTATCTATTTTACATTAGCCCTAACAACATCATGAGAAGGTGCATAAGGGAAGATGAAATATTTGATATTATGAAGGTTTTCCATGACGAGCCATTTGAAGGTCATTTTGCAGCAAAAAGAACATAATTTAAGATCATCACAACCAGTTATTATTGGCCAACTTTGCATAAGGATTTTTTTAAATAAACAAGGAGTTGTGATAGGTGTCGAAGGATGAGTAAACCTATAAGGAGTGATGAAATGCCTTTATAGCCTCAGTTGACATTATCTCCTTTTAACAAATGGGTTCTAGAATTTATTGGACCAATCTCACCTACTTCCAACAACAAGGAATACATTCTTGTTTGCACTGATTACTTGACTAAGTGGGTGGAAGTAAAGGCATTAGAATTTTATAGAGATGGAAATGTGGATAAATTATTCTATGAGGATATATTCACTAGGTATGGAGTACCTAGAGAAATAGTCACTAATCTAGGTCCATTGTTTACTTCAGGCCTTATCACCAAACTAGTTGAAGAATACCAATTTAGGCACAAGAATTCCACACCTTACCACCCTCAAGCTAATGGTCAAGTGGAGGTTACTAATAGATAAATTGAAAGTATTCTCACCAAAATAGAGTAGCTACATAGGAAATATTGGGTTGGACGGTTACTAGAATCAGTATGGGCATATAGAACAACTTGGAAAACAACAATTGGATTTACACCCTATGAGCTAGTGTATGGTAAAATAGTAGTCCTTCCAATTGAGTTTGAATATAAAACATTAAGGACAACAATGGAACTGGAAATGGATCTAACATAAGCTCAAAAGGAAAGGTTACATAATGTAAATGGTTTGGATGATATCATAATGGAGGAAATCCATCACACTGAGGTAGTACAACAACAAAGAATGAAATGGAATGATCAATATATCAAAACAAAGGAGATTAGTTTTGGGGATTGGGCATTGTTATATGATTCAAGGTACAAATAATTCAAGGGAAAACTCCAGTCCAGATGGCTAGGACCCTATGAAATTAGTCAATTCTATCCTAATGGAGCAGTCAAGTTGCATACCATAGATGTAGTTAGATTTTCTCTTCTTGTAAATGGCCATAGATTGAAGCTATATAAAAAGCCATTATAGAAGGATGATTTCATTTTCTCCCTATTTCAGAAATATGGTGCACACGGTGATATGGATATAGGTTTAGACACACAAAATGATATTTTAGTAGCACATGATATACCAAGCACTTCAAGTGACCCAGTGATTGAGCTACACAACTCAATCCCTGGGATCACCCAAGATTAATTTCTTACTTTATCTCACAAGCACACATAGTACAATCATAATGATTTTTATATTTTTTCCAAAGGGATCTATTTTTACTCCACATTTAGCAAGGGTCTTGATGTCGTGGGGACCTATAGCATAATAATTGCAATATTTAGAATGGGTCTTATTGCTAAAAGTACCCGTAGCATTGACTGATAGAGAAAAACAAAAAAAAAAAAAATTCTTTGTACCACATTCACTGCAATACACGTGCCTTCACTTCATAATATTCACATTCATAATCCATCTTTTCCTAATAATTACCCACAACATGAATATTTTATTTCTTGTTTCTCAATCCACTTTTGAACGCTTCAACTATCACATTTGCCTCATCACCTTACATCTACCACCTCGCAATCCATTCATTTGCACTTATTTGAGGTCACATCATATCATATTTTGAATGCACATGTTTTCAATTTACATGCACCAAAATCAATTAGTCTTTTCTGTTGCATATGCAAGGTATGCTATCATAATGTCTTTTATATTAACTCATGCAAAAAAAAAATTTATATCATAAGTTTTCATTGTTTTTAATTATACCAATTTCCAATCCTAAGTTCAAGTGTGGTCAGTTCAACCATTAAGTTATGGGGAGGGTACAACTATACAACTCAGCCAGTTTTTTTTTAAAATCTGTCACCCAAATCAAATAGATAAAACATGCTAAAATTATATTTAATTTCTTCTTATTCTTCCAATTTCCAAATTCCAAACCTTAAGAATTTGAGGTAAGTTCAACTAGAGTCAAACCTAGGACCTATTTGTGAAGCTCAAGCTAAGTTGATACTAAAAGGGGAGTTGCATTTATGGAATGATAGTGAAATATATGAGAAATAGCACAAACAAGAAGGGTTTGAAGGAATAGGAGTGAATTGAGCTGAATTTTCAAGAATAAATTAAACACATTGAGTAGAGAAAGGAGAATTCATAATGGGGGTGATGTTATTAAAAGGGATCCTTTAGCTCATAATAAAATTTTGGAAGATGCAATGGTTCTACCCATTTTTACCAGGTTTATATCGCTTGGTTATTTCCTAAAATTAATAGAATTCAATGATGATATGGAAAGAAGGTTTGTAGATACACTTGATTATGATGAATAAATGGCGAAGGGACTATCATTTGATGCATATGAGGTTTCTATAGCACAATTTATTGGGTAACCTAGAACTCAAGTAGAGTTTCCAGCATGTGCAGATGCAGTTGCAGCTAGAGAGCAATTTTCTGAATGAGGAGAGGATTTGGACTCATTTTCACAAGGTATAAAGAGACTCTCTCTTCCTTGGTTATGGGATAATTTTTATCCCTACATTTTTAGATATCTCACTTTTGACAATATGCAAAATCTCTTATAAACAATACATTTTAAATTACTAAGTCACCTTCACCATAGTAAGTTAGTAAATGTGCCAAATTTTCTTTATAACTTGTTGAAAAGGATGGCATTAGAGTATCAAATAAAACAAAGTGACACTTCCCTTTCACACCACTATTTGATTACTTTACTACTAAAAATAATTTTGAGGATTCAATACCCACAAGTAAATTGGGAAGATTTTAAGGAGTGTACAAATATTAATAGTTTGTTGAATGCACCTGTGGTACCTGAGAATGTAGAACCCAAAGATGAACTTGTAAGAGAAAGACCTCATGAATCACCTATGAATTCACCTACCTATAGAAAATGTGAGCATGAGGAACTTAATGAGCTAGATTCTAGGTCACCTGCACTCGAGAAAATTTCATCTTCTTGAAAATCACAAAGGGCCAAGAGCAAGAGAGGCAGTACATCCACATTCTCTACACCCTCTAAAATAAAGGAGAAGAAGAAGGATACTCAAAAGAAGAAAGAGGATGTTCCAAAAAACAAGAAGGGTGTTCAAAAAGAGAAGAAGAAATTTGAGAGACACCTACACCTAGAAATTCAGGTAGATTAAAGAGACAAGGTGTCATGAGGGGGAATATAGAGAAACCTAAAGAAGAGGGAAGGAGCACAGAACAACGGGAGGAAAATGTCACATCAGTAGACACAAAGTCTGAAGGAAAGGGAGATATCCTTGGTAATGTAAATAAATTAGTGAAAAGGAAGATATATATGCTAATAACTTCTAATTCAAAATCATAAGATGTGTTTATTGCTAAGAAAACACAAAAGGAAACCCTAGATAGTTTTACTTGTGAGGACTATGAAGGGGGAGGTAATGAGTAGTTTGTGGATACAAAGGAGATGTATATAGAGGAAAGAGATGTTAGGAAAGAGCTCCAAGAAGCCTCGGATAGAATTAAACACTTGGAAGAGTTAGTACAAAGCTATGAATAGAAGTACAAGGAGAGGGAAACACAAATACAAAAAATGGAGGAGAGATTGCAAACATATGGTCATAGCACTAAGCTTGATTTAATAGCACAATTGGACACAACTAATACTAGGGATGGAAACTAGTAGTACCAGATTAGAAACCTCCTTCCATTAGTACTCCAACTCACCATACTACCTTGTCACTTGGTCATCAACTATGGAGAGTGATTGATGAGTTTTCACAGGAAAAGGCAAAATGGAAGAAGGAAAAAAAATGATTAAAGAGCATGCAAAGGAACTGGAAAAGAAAGGCATGGAGTTAAGTAGAACAGCAGTCAAGTAGGAGGAAGTAGCAGAAAAAGCTGCACAAATCATCAAATTTAGACCACTAGCAAGGATAAATGCATTTTTTATGTAGGAAAGATTTCTATGTTTTCAGTTTAGCAGGTTAATTAGTAAACAGTCAGTTGGTATGAGTAGAATTTTGAGTTTCTTAATACTTTTTCTGATTCTACACTTGAGGAGAAAGATCAGTTGTGTGAATATTATTTACACAATTATGTGGTCCTAGATGAAATATAGTGGAATCCTCTGATGTTTGTAGGGGATCTCCAGGTAAGAGCACTTGCATTATATTACAGAAATGAAAAACTCAAGGGTGAAATAATGGAAGAGTATAAGGAGAGAGAGAAATCAATTTCTCTCCCCATAAGGAAAGAATCTAAAAACCTTGATGCAGTCATTGATGAATGGTTGAAACTTATTGATAATAAGGGTGTAGGCAAGCAAATTATGAAACTCGAGAAGGTAGATACTGAAAGAATGCAGACACTAGCTATAGGTTTGGGAAAACAATGCTACAAGAATGTGAAAAGAAAATGGAATAGCCTAACTCTAGAATTACAGATAAGGGAACCTCATTCCATGTATAATTTCACCACCATGCTTCAAAGGGTACACAGGTAGATGAAAATTGGTGTTGACAAAGGAATTTACTAGGTGCCACTCACATTTCACCCACCTATGTTGCTCTATCTAATTCCATATTATATCGGGGAGAAAGGTGAGGAATGTGAGAGAGCTGGGAATACTAGAATGAGGCAACTTGCAACATACAAATATTTTTACTTGAAATATACCCAGGGATTTGATGTTGTTATGGACTTGAGGTAGATCACTTTGCAGTATAATTAGTATCCCTGGTATTTTTCTTGGGGACAAGCAAAAGTGTAGTTGGTAGGAGTGATGGGTCTAGATATTAGCTTATTTTATATTACTTTCATGCATACTTTCAGATACTTTTAGATATACCTTCCAAAAAATAATCCTATATTATCCTATATTTTCATACTTATTATGTAGACTTGGACCTAAATTATAATGATGGAAATATGGTTACAACATAATAGTATTGTATGGTTTATATGAGAGGATGCATGAAATATGGATTGAATTATATGTTTTAATTATGATAATCATTCATGTGCACATACTTTGTGAATTAACCTTTTTGTAACTAAAGGAACTGTAGTGCATAGCAACTAAAAATTATAACTCGTAGTAAAAGGAAGACCGCGATACCAAAATAGGGGAATTCTAGATTAAGTTAAATGTGGTAATTATTGTTTGAAGATGACTAGTGGAGATTGAATGTGCATCATTATAACAAGATAATAAGTGCTAGAGAAAGAATCTTTTACTAATAGGATTTTGATGATTTTTTGTGTGTTTTACATGCAATACTAGTTTATAGAGTTTTAGTTCTAGTAGGATTCTTCTTTATTTTTAGTTATGGTTTGAACAATTCAATCTTAACTATAAGCTTTGATATTTAGGACTGGAAATTAATGATTCCAGTTAGTTGCTTTTTAAAAATAACATTCCCTTGTGCTTGTATATGGTTGTGGGTTGAGTCCTTAGATTAGTTAGTTGATTTTTCAATATTTCATTGTCAGTTATTTTCAATTTCAAGACATGATGGTTATTCATAATGATTATCCTTGAATACAATCTATGAAGAAGATTTTATGTAATCTTTCATGATATGAAATGAATGAAGTCAATTTCACATGTATGTGTAGAATCTATTAGTTAGGTTCGGTTCTAGTTAAGTGAGAATAGCCACTTCAGTAGGTCACTCAAGGTAACTATTCTTCAATTCATTTTCTAGTTGTTTATCTTTGTTTAAATATTTTTTTTCCATTTATCATTACTTCATGAAGTACATGCAAGTTGAACTAGAATCTCATACTTTTTTTATTAGTAATGAATGTTCATGAACATGCACATAATGGTTAACCAGTAGTACTCTGGAGGTTAAAATAAATGAGTTGTTTGTTTTGATCAGTTTTAATTTGATACAGTAATCCTTTATCAATAGCAGTTCAATTATAGGTTAAGTTTTAGGTACCCATAACCATTAGTTCTGGTTTCTTTCTTAGACTATTATGCAATCCTGTAATTTCCAACAAGTAGAATAACTTGAATAGGATAATTTAGGTAGTTGTAGGTCTCTTAAGGCACATATAGTCTTTGCAATAATGAGTGGATTGATTTTTATAAGAAAATAAATATTTACAAGGTGTTGTACCCTTTACACAACAAGCCAAAAGGGCCAAACAAATAAAGTCCAAAAAACTAAAATAACATAGCCAAAAAACAAAACATAGTAGATCAATAGCCCACAGAAACCACAGAGCCACAACTGATTGGTAGGCATTCTCCTAATTCTGGGAGAGAATATTAATAATATCATTAACGGCCCACTCAAGGCGTTCTTCAGTAGTCTTCATGTCCAACTTGTCCTTCATAACCGCAAAGAGAGTGCTAGTGACATAGTGGACCAACTTGACTATGAATTGGGTCAAGCATTTGAATGCTTTCTCCATCTTCCCCATCCTCTCCTGCAACACACGAAGGTCCTCCCCTTTATCCACAGCCTTACCCAAACTATCATGCTCCACATCTAGAGGGTCAGAATACTGGGAAACTGAGTTTTCATTATGCACTTTCTTGAAATCCTAGAGGGTGTGAGGACCTTTAAAAAACTCCTCTTCACCATCCTATGACTCATCCTCATCACTAGAAGCTTTTTTTTAGACCTCTCCTCATCAGTATCTAGCTCATTAATCTGCTTTTTCTTTTTTCATTTTTTCCAATCTTCCTGATCTCCTAATGTTGGTCATCTAAACCCCAATCTCCACAATCATAGAAATGATAGTATCACCTTTGGAATCCTTCCCCACCACATTTTTTCCTCTATTGTCCAATTTTGGAAGCTCCATCAAACCCTTCCCTTCATCCTTCACTTTCTTTTTGGTGGTAGGTTTGCTAACCGTCTTGGCAAGGCCAGACTTTAACTCATAGAGACCAGTCGTAACAATCAACTAGGTGATTCCTACATTTCCTTTAATCTTCCTAGAGGCCAGCTTAGGCTTAGGGGTTTCTGGAGGGGTTTTACTTTTTGGGCCCTTAAACTCGATTGGGGAAATAGTCTTCTCAGGGGTTTAATTTCCTCAATTCACATAGCAAAGATGGGTTTGGGTAGGTAGAGAGCAAGATGAAAATGGTAGAGCCTCGAAATGAGGCCTTGATGGAGTGGCAGAGGAGGAGGGTCCTCTAGGTTTTGGGTAGCAGAATTAAGACATTTTTTCTACAAAGTTTTCCAAGTCTATGAGCACAAAAAATGGGAAGCTTCATAGAATTTTATGGCCGAGGTGATTTAGAAGAGGAAAATGATCAAAGTAGTAGGTTTTGAATCTACCTTCCAGGGTGACATACTTCATTAGGGAAAGGTAGACTTGATCCCAAGGTTGTCAAAGAGATTCTCTTTCAAACCTTGCCTGGTTGTGAACAGGTTCTGCATTACCAACAAAGAAATCATTCGAGCTTTCATTGTCCTGCGCCTTAGTATGTTTTCAGTAATTTTTGGTGCACTACAAACCCATCGCTTGGGAAAACACCTCCTCATTAACTTCAAAGGCGATTTCGCCCATAATAACCCTTTGTTCTTTCCAGGATTTTGCAAACTACGTAGATAATTTAAGATTGTAACCCACCAAATTCTTCATTAGAGGTGTCAACCCACCTTCCACATAAATGTGCCATACCAGAGGGTCCTTGTAGAATTATTCATAGTTATCAAGCTCAGTTCACACCCTATCACCACTATTTTGCACACAAAAAAATGAGAAATGCTGAGAGAGAAAAAGGTTTAATCTTTCAATAAAATGAGTGGTCTCCCACAAACATAAAATTTTAGGCCAAAAAATGTGGCCTTGGGTAATCAATAGCATGTACAGAACACACGCACAAAAATTACCATCGCAAAAGGACATCTTGGAAATCACATCAATGCAAATATTCAAATACTTGTGGCCAGGTAAAAAAGATATGATGGAACTGAAAGGTTTTCCACCCACGTTGTATTTGCACAATTTACAATGAAAGTTGGTCATGGGGCCAAATTTAGCTAAACCCAAAATCCTACCCATGAGTACTAGAATCAATTTAGTAGAATGGAAAGGACCAATAAAAAGCTTCACCCCGTTAAGGCTAGTCACATCAAGTTTAAATTCAAAAATTTGCATAGTTAAACAAGTGCAAAGTTCAACCCCCACTAAGAGATTACGTAAGTCCATATTCAACTTGGTCGTAACTATAAAGTACTCTCCAAGACTCCTCATAAATTCTTTTTTAGAAATGAATTTCACCTCGTTATTCCAAATTTTCCACATGTGAAACACCTTAGCATTCCTACCAATCCACATAGCCAAAAAGACAAGCATGTGGACCCCCCATAAGGCCAAATTCATCACACATTTAGTCATCATCATGGATCATACATATGCCTTTCTCCTTAAGGATTAAACTTTGAATACCTAGTGGAAGGTTCTCCATATTTTTCCAACACTTATAGATTTTCCAATGGGTGCCAAAATTAGCCAAAGCATCTACCACTTGATTACCCTCCTAATAAATGTGGGTAGCAACCTTTAGATTCAACTTAGACAAGATATTTTATGTCTAATATAATATCTTTAGTACTCCATCCCAATAATCTTCCTAGGTCAATGACATCAATTAAAGACTTAGAATACCCTTCTATATGCAAATTCCTAATCCCCATAATGACAGCCAACTAGATACCCTTTAGCAACACTCTAGCTTTGGTAATCATAGAGGATTGAGTCCCAATCCCCCTGAGTAACCTACAACAAAATTTCCTTTGCAGTTCCTTATTATACCTCCTACACTTTCCCTTTCAAGGTTTCCTTTGGTAACTCCATCAAAATTGAGTTTATACCAACCATGGTTAGGATGTTTTCATATAGTTTCCTGTCGAGCCTGGGATCTCGAGTTGTCAAAAGAATTGGCCTCCAAGTTTTGATGCCAAGCTTTAGCCATTTTTATTTCCCACTCAGTCGGGGCCTTGTCTAGGGTTTTTCCATTGAAGAGTGATATGTTTTCCACAATAAGCCTAGCCCCTATACCAAAAACCTCCTTTGGGCTCATCTCAATATTCCTAATTTGTTTTTGGTTCCTTTCTTTCCATAGACACCAACATATGATGGGGGGAACCTGGTTCCAGATCTCATAAGGAACGGGGTGAAGGAAAGGCCCAGACCAACCCAAGATAAGGGAATTAATATCCTTGTTCATAACCCATTGAGTACCCAACCTCTCCAAATCCATCTCCCACACACTAACAGCAAACAAACAATGCAAAAGTAAGTGGTCTACAAATTCTTCATTGCACTTGCATAACAAGCATCTATTGGGGATCTAGAATCCCCTCTTCCTTAAATTATCTTGAGTAAGAATCTTGTTTTGGCAAGTATTCCACTAGAAAAAGTTTATCTTTGGGATCATATATCTATTCCGAACCTATTTCCATGGTATAAAGGCAACACCCTAGTTTGATAGTACATAATAAGCCATTTTAATAGAAAGCTACCCCTCCTTATCAAGAGTCCAGAAAATCTCATCCTCCATGTTGTTTAAAAATAGTCTGGTAAGGGAAAGTAGATCCTGCAAGGACATAGCCAGAAGACACAACTCAAGAGATAAAGGGTAGAAAAGGGCTAGGTCATTCCATCTTCAGCCCCCTTGTAGGCCAAGGAGATAATCTCTAATGTAAATTCCAAAGAAAATTTGAGTGAGTCTTTTCAGGCTTCTAAATTCATAATGGGCCAGAGGGGTGCCAAGTAACCATGAGTCTTCCCATAATCTGATACAAAAACCATTTCCTATTTTCCATTTCATCCCTATCCTAAGAATCCCCTACAAACTACAGATGTTTTTCCAGGCCAAAGACCTCGAAGGGTGATCTTCATAAAGGTAATTAATCAAAGGTCTATTCTGAAGATACTTAACATTCAGATTTTAAACCAATCTTTTTTGTTTCTCCACTGATCCCACCCCACCTTGGCAATTAAAGCCTTGATCCAGGGGATATTCCTTATCCCAAGCCCACCGCAAGGTTTAGGTCTACAAACTTTGTCCCATTTAACTAATGCAAACTTTTTCTTTTCCTCGGTCCCTGACCAAAGGAAATTCCTTTGAATTTTTTCAAATTTCTCAGCAATGTATCTTGGGATCT
This sequence comes from Sequoiadendron giganteum, assembly GCA_007115665.2. Taxonomy (NCBI): domain Eukaryota; kingdom Viridiplantae; phylum Streptophyta; class Pinopsida; order Cupressales; family Cupressaceae; genus Sequoiadendron; species Sequoiadendron giganteum. The sequence goes on along the minus strand of CM021109.1, from coordinate 331,077,186 downwards.
TGAAAATGGAGAGGAAGTAAATAGGAATCCCTTGAAGAGTAGCTGATAGGAGCTATAGTTTTCTAGCATGATTGATTATGGATCCTTTCCAATCAGCCAACTACCTTTGTATCCTTTAAAGGAAAGAATTCCAGAAGTCAAGGGTGACTTCCTTAACAGTAAGGGGTAAACCAAGATACATCAAAGGGAGAGAGCCACTCAAACAACCAAGAAAAATAGTCACAAAAGGCTTGAAGATTAGGAGTGTTGTTAAAGAAATAGATCATGATTTTGTTATAGTTAATACATTTCCTGGAGCAAGCAACATAGTTATTGAGACAATTTATCCTTTTCCTAGCTTCAATCATAGAGGCTTTCCCAAAGAGAAAGGTATCACCCACAAATTGTTGGATAATAGTAGGCTCTAAAGAAGAGGCAACCTTAACACCTTTAATGGCCCTCTCTGATAGAATATTGGAAATGTTCCTACTCAGGACATCCATGACCATGATAAATAAATAGGGTGAGAGGGGATCCCCCTACCTAATGCCTCTCCTAGCATTAAAAAATCCCCAAGGGGTTCCATTAACCAACATGGAGTACTTCACCATGGATATGCATTCCATTATGAGGTTGACCACAAGTTGATCAAAACCAAACTTAGCTAGGACTTTAGGAATGAAGTCCCATAACACTTTATCATAAGATTTTGAAATATCCAATTTGAGGGCCATATTGGAAAAATTGTTTTTCTTCCATGGAATGGAGTAATTCATGAGTAATTATAGTAGCATCCTAAATATTCCTACTAGGAATAAATCCTTTCTGAGTGGGGTTGATAATCTTGTCTAGGAGGGGTTTAAGACAATTTACCAAGATTTTAGAGAGGATTTTATAGAAGGGGTTGCAAAGACTGATGGGCCTAAAGTCAACCATAGATTGGGGATTAACAATCTTGGTAATTAAGGCAATAAAAGTGTGGTTCAATTGTTTGAGAAACTTACTAGATTTGAAGAAATCCCTAGCAACCAAATAAAGGTCCCCACCAACAATCTCCCAAAAGGTCTAAAAAAAATCCAAAGGGAAACCATCTGTGCCAGGCGCCTTGTAAGCCCAAATACTGAAAATGGCTAACCGTACTTCCTCAAAAGTGACAACACTAAGAATGTTTAGGTTATCATGCTGTCACGTATAGATTTTATGGATTATTTAAATGTAATTATTAATCATGATATTGATTAATTATTTTATGCTAAGAGATTATTTAAATTAAAGTTAAATTGAAATTGAAATGCAATTACAATGATTCGAAATGTATTTTTATTTAATTTGGGGTTTTTCATTGTTGATGAAAACTCGAGTGCAAGTGAACGCAGGAACAGGTGAACGTGGTTGAAGGTGAGAACAACAATCAAGTAGAGTCATTTTAGCCACTAGACGTTTATGAGGATGATGGAATCACACACACTCACTTAGTTTATATTTTAATAATTTTTTGTGATTATTGTGTTTGCAAATTTTAAATCTAGTTTTATTGATTTCTCCAAATTGGTGAAAAATATATGTTGCTTTAAATGATGATTTTATTAATTTGTGAGAAAATAGATTTTTATTTAAATAACTAAATTAAATAAGTCAATATTTTATCATAGTTTGGAAATAATGATGCTTGTATTTTGAAATTTAATGAAATAGACTTTTATTGCGAAATTTAATAAAATGTAATAAAAGTTGTGTTTTAAAATTAATTGTTATTTTTATTTGAAAATTATGAAGGAAGAATAGATTTAATTAGGAAATTAAACAAAGATCTAAAATGGAGTTATTCAAAACAATTTAGAAAATAATTCAGGTCAAATTGAAATTGCATTCAAAACTTCAGTTAAACAAAATGAAGAAAATATCTTCAATCAATTGGAAAAGCAATCAAATTTTCAAAACTTGGAGTTAGAGAATTGAACTAGAGATCAACCTCAAATTGTGGATCTCATTTCTTGATAACTCCATCAATGCATGAGAAGGAAAGGAGTCTAGAGAAATTTCGAATTGGCACAGTGAGTGAAAATCCATTTTAGTTTGGGGAGAAGGAATTGAGAATTTACATGGTTGATTGTTGCTTATTTTTGAAGATCTTACCTTCTAAACTCCACACACTGGAACAGAAAAAAGATAGGTGCGGCCAGGAAGGGAAGGCATGTGTAGGGTGTGACCTCCACTCACCTACACAACCAGCTAAGGGAGTCTTGAGGGGACACACAGGGAGAGAACACAGGGAAGTCTCCCATTTCCCATGTAGCCACGGGTCTCCTTCTCACCCACGCAAGGATTGGCAAAGGGGTGTGCAAGAAACCAACAAGGATAGGGTACGAAGGAAGAGAAGGGAGAGGCATGCCAAGAAGAGGTGGAAGTCTGCACCAGCCAACCAGCTAGCAAGGAGGAGAATAGGTAAAGGTGCAACTTCTGCAAAGAGGAAGGGCACAAGAAATAGAGGAGGAAGAAGGATAGGAAAGGTGCGCAGGAAACAAAGAAGGAGATAGGTGAAGGGCACACGAAACCAATAGGGAAATAGGCAACTGGATAGAAGGTAAAGCACAACAACAACAAGAAAAGACAGAGAGGCACCAGGGAGAGGAAGAAAATAGAAGAACAAAGGTAGAGCTAAAAAAAATTACAGAAGAGGCACACATTCATCATTTCCAGAATTACCAGGTAGGATTTTATTTAGAAATTATTAAACAAAAACATGAACATAGTGAATTCAATGAAATAGTTAGTTTTTTGTTTTATTTTTAAAACTATAAAAAAATTATTGTTGTTTACTTCGAATTCTATTGAATTTTGAAAGATCAAACTGTGATTTTTCTAGAAAACTATTGAATTTGGAAATGGAAAATTTTAGGAAGAATTTGATTTGGAAAACATTGAAAAGCAGCTGATTAGATTTAGGAAGAGATCCGAAATAGAAAAACATCATTTAAACTTAGATTTAAAAAGATCTTAAACAGAAAATGTTTGTTTTATTTTGATTTAGAAGAACTTCAAAAATATTTCAAACATAAAATATTTTGATAAAATATCCTTTAAATTTTAAACGTGATTTCAAGATAGAAGTTAAATTTAGCAAAAATTGTAAACAAAACTCAAAACTATCAAAAATAGAAACAAAAATGATTTATTTTAATTCTGTTTAAAAAAGTAATTATTTATTTTCTGAAGGTAATCAAAACAGAAAGTAAATCAATTAAGTTAAAATATGATTTACTTTGAAACCAAACGATCGTGAACAAGATTAAATTGAGGAGTAATAGAACGAAAGAACATGTGCTCTTTTATGACTGTTTTGATATATGTACTTAATTGCATACTGGAAATACACCTTCTTTATTTATTTTTGATTATTTAATTTACTCGATTTAAATATTAATTTAATGTCATTTATGGATTAAAACGATGAAAAGAACAACTTTTAAACTGTTTTCGTTTCAAACAAGATTTTTTTTTTATTGTTTGTGAAAGATTGTATTTGACTAATTGGAACCATGCATGCTTGATAAATGAATTTGCATGTCATGTTTTTTTTGGAAAGTTACCTTTTGGGATGGGTGTCGAAGATGGGTTATTAGAGAGTGTAGTTTTTCTTTTCCAAAACTGTTTTATTTGTCATGCATGACATTTTACTTGGCCAAGTAACTTAAGGACCATTGAAATAGATGGAATTATTGAACTCTCTACCATATCCTAGTATCGAACTTGCTTGTTTCTTAAATGAATTATAAAAATGAAAATGCTTGTGGTTTTACTAGCTATACTAGGCACGCACTAGATTACATTTTGCTTGTCGACTACTTTTTGCTAAGTGATTCGTGCAGGGTCGGGTATTTCTTGAATGACTAAGGAATTTTGGGGAAGCGTAAGCTTCGAGATTGGGTGGAAAAAGTGCATGATCCTTGTTCTCATCTTCATTTTGAAGATTAGCTTGTGGATTGAAGATCAAAGGATGTCATCTTCATTTATGTTATATTGTGTTTTGTAATTATGTATTGAAGAGCTTAAGGTGACTGAATGCCTAAGTCTCGAATTGTAATTTAAATAATAACTTCTTATGTATGATTATCATTGAAGTTTATTATGACACATGTATCTATTTAAACTAGAATTATATATTGAATCTATCTTATCCACTTTAAGTCTTGTTTTGGAATCAACTAGTTTTTATGATGTCTAAATGAATGAAGTGTTGACGTTATTTTGAATATAAATGAAATTATTTAAATTTTTGTCAATGTTTGATTTTAAAGATTTCTTTTCTTTATATTTGGTATCAGAGCCCTAGGTTTGAACACTAGGGTCCTTTGTCCATTACACTAAAGAAACATTCCTTGATGCAGGAATTGTGATACATAATGGGTACAAGAGGTAAAGGAGCTACTGCAAGTAATGAGAATGACAGGTTGGATCAGATTCTCAGTCTCTTGAATCATTAGGGTTCCTGAATGGATAATCTGGAACATGAAGTTCGAGGTGTCAAAGAAGGAAAAAACCCTCGAGTTGAAATTCCCCAAAATTAGGAGCAACCCAATAATGAGAATCCAAGGGTTGAAGAACCAAAAAATCTACAAGCAAAGATTGAAGGGGATTTGGCTAAAGATTTGAAAAGGATAGCACCACCCAAGTTTGATGGTAAGACTATAGGTGATGGATCTAAAGCTTGGGTTATTGAGATGGAAAAGTACTTTGAGCTCAGGAATATGTCCAATGAGACCAAGGCAATTTGGGCTGCATATCAGCTTACTGGAGAAGCTTCTACTTGGTGGGATAATGAGAATACTGAGAAGAAGTTACTACCAAGCGGGACTACTTGGGAAGTTTTCTTGCAACTTTTCAGGAAGAGACGGCTTCCACAGCTATTCTTTGATAGGAAGATGACAGAGTTCTAGAATCTAACACAAGGTGGTTTGACAGTTACTCAATACTGGGAGAGGTTCACTAATCTCCTAAAGTACGTACCATAGTATCAGATGGATGAGAGGTTCCATTTTTGGAAATTCATCCTAGGATTGAGGCCACAGATTAGAGTTGTTGTGGATATTCATAATCTATGGATGAGGTCTTTGAGAAGGCCATAAAATAGGAACAGAAGATGCAATAGGTGGCAAACTACAGGAAGAGTGTGAATGCTAAATCTAGTTTTGGAAATAGGAATTTCCAAAACAATAACAAAAATAATCAGAAGGGTAATAATAATAATCAATAGATCAAGAATCTGAAGAGAGGAACAAACACTCAAGATAAAGGAGAAGGGAGCAATGGTGGAAACAAGAAAGTGAACAATAATAACACCAACTTCTCCAATATCAAGAATAGGACAGGTGTTCACCTAGGGCCATGAGGTGGATGCTATAATTGTGGAGGAGATCACTATGCCTCCAATTGCACTCAACATACAAGAGTTCAATGAGGTGGTAATGATCGATGAGCACTGCAACACCAGATTCATGCAGCGATTGACAATCATCAAGCAGACTTCTAGGCTTCACCTATTTAGATGTTGGGTAAGCTTTTTGGTCAGTCTGTTTATATTTTGATAGATACAGGAGCTACTAAATGCTTTATTGATCCTAAAGTGGTTGCTAAATTACCTATTAGACCTAGTTTTATGTCACATTCATGGATGGTTCAATATGGAAATCAAGCAGAGAAGAGGGTAGATTCATGTTTATCATGCAGCGATTTAGAGCTACCTAATTTCCAAACCCAAGTTAACCTATATGTAGCACCGTTGGGTTCTTATGATGTGATATTAGGGATCAATTGGTTAACTAAGCATAAAGCCATAGTAAACTATGAGCATAAGGTTGTGAGTTGTTTGGATGATTTTGGACATCCAGTTGATATTTTAGGATCTCGAGAGCCTCTAGAGTTGAGACATATCTCAGCTATGCAGCTAAAGAAAGCACATCGGAAAGGATGTTCCATATATGCTATATTGGTGAGTGACATGGATAATGCCCAGCAAAGTCCAGAGGGCTATCCAGTTCTCAGAGAGTTCTTGGATATCTTTCCTGAAGAACTTGCTGAGTTACCACCGAAGAGAGAATATGATTTCTTGATTGAACTTTTACCTGGAATGGAGCCTCAATCCAAAGCTCCATACAGAATGACTACTACAGAGTTGTATGAACTAAAGGTTCAATTGTAAGAGTTGTTGAAGCAGGGATTTATTAGACCGAGTGTATCTCCATGGGGTGCACCGATAATCTTCGTTAAGAAGAAAGATGAAACCTTGAGACTGTGTATTGATTACAGGATGTTGAACAAGGTTACCATTAAGAACAGGTATCCTTTACCCAAGATAGATGAGTTGTTTGATCAGATGAATGGGGCCATAGTGTTTTCTAAGATTGATCTTAGATCAGGTTACCACCAGTTGAGGATTAAGGATGAGGATATTCTGAAGACAACTTTCAAAACTCGGTATGGACACTACGAGTTCACAGTGGTACCTTTTGGCCTAATGAATGCTCTAGCAACATCCATGAACCTTATGAATAGTATCTTTAGGGATTTTTTACATGATTTTGTGCTTATATTCATTGATGACATTCTGATTTACTCTAAAATAGAAGAGGAACATGAGAAGCACTTGAGAATAGTCTTGCAATGACTAAGAGATCAAAATCTTTTTGGTAAGTTTTCGAAGTGTACTTTCTTTCACAAGAAGGTTCACTATTTGGGGCATATCATATCTATGGAGGGAATCTCAGTTGATCCTATGAAGATAGAGGTAATTGTAGATTGGCCAACACCGTGAAGTATTACTGAAGTTCGTAGTTTCATGGGACTTGTTGGATACTACCGGAAATATTTGGAAGGGTTTTCTAGGATTGCAACACCCATAACTTCTCTTCAGAAGAAGGGAAAGAAATATGAGTGGATTGAGAAGTGCGAGGAAGCATTTCAAATTCTTAAACAAAATTTGGCATTGGCACCAGTATTGACTATATCAAATCCTAATGGAAATTTCATAGTGATTACGGATGCTTCAAGTGAAGGTGTAGGAGCTTTGTTGATGCAAGAAGGAAAGGTGGCTGCATATGAGTCCAGGAAACTAAAACTGTATGAGTTGAATTATGCACCACATGATTTTGATCCTACAACTATTGTTCATGCATTACAGATGTGGAGAGATTATCTCCTAGGGAAACCATTTGAGCTTAAGACAAATCATTTAGGACTTAAGTACATTTTCACATAGCCGAACCTCAATGTGAGACAGAGGAGGTGGCTTGAGTTCCTAAGTGAGTATGATTTTGGTATTGAGTATATCAAGGGAAAGGAAAACAAAGTTGTTGATGCTCTTAGCAGGAGAAGACATCTCTCTACTATGTTGACCACAAGGTCAAATTTGAGACAACAAGTGTTGCAATATCTTCCAGGATATGAGCATTAGGACAGGGTCAAGCAAGCCTTAGAGGAAGATCCTTCAAATCATGGATTTGATGGATATGCGATGGAGTATGATGGTATTGTCAGATATCAGGGAAGGATGTATATCCCTGAGGGTGGAGACTTGAGGAATTTCATGATGCACCTTATTCAGGGCATCCAAGAGTTACGAAGATGGTAGTAGAGTTGAAGGCTTTGTATTTTTGGCCTAAGCTCAAGAAATATGTCATGGAGTATGTGGCTAGATGTTTGGAATGCCAGCAGGTCAAGGCTAAGCATGTACATCCAGCAGGACTTTTGTATCCCCACGATATACCTAAGTATAAGTGGTAAGTAATTAGTATGGATTTCATCCAAGGATTACCTTTGAGAAAGAATAGGGGGTGATCCCACAATAGTGGTTTACAATTTTTGGCCAAACTGGACACTGAAATTATTATTTTTAACTAAATCTTCACATTCAGGCACCTATAGCGGCTAAACCATGAGAAATTTGAGGATAATGAAAAATAGAGTCTCATCAAATTTTGTCTGTACATTCTAAAAATATATTTTTTATTTTTGTTGGAATAATATTGCACTTCTTTTTCCATCTCCCACAAAAACTAGTTTTTTTCAGAAAACAACATTTTTAAAAAGTGACGCTCACCGTATACAACATAACTTTTATTGTATGAAGGATAAAATTCTAATTTTTTTGAATTTAGATTTGTAACTAAAATATCTATCACTTTCATTTGGTCTCATACTTTTTTAATGAATATTTTTTCCTTAATAGAGTTTCGAAATCAAACCAATTGCAATTCAGACATAGGCGGACTGTATACAACATAACTTTTTTTGTAAGTATCAAAATTAAATTTTTTTTTTTTTAATGGATCAAGGACATAAATACCCAGCATAAAAAATTTTTTTTTTAAATTATTTTGATAATTTTCTATTTTTCCACATGTGAAAAACAAAGAACTTTATTTTTGGTGAAAAACCTATGTTTAATAAAACTAAAAAAACACATACATAATAAAACTAAAACATATTAAAATTATATTCATGGGATAACTCATTTAGAGGACTACCATAATCATTTCAAATAAATTTTAAATGAATTCATTTGATCCCCCAAAAGGTAAATCAAAAGTTATTTTTTATCAACATTTTGATAGGTGTAAAGGAGACTCATTTATAGTTAAGGTTTAAAACTAGCAAGGTTCTATCCAAGGGGGTTTGATCTAAGGTGGTTTGATCAAAAATTCTTCAATTGGAATCCCTAAAATGGAAATTTTAAAGGCTTAAATCATTATATTTTCTAAAAATATGTGATTTCAGCAAAAATCAATTCCTCTCAGAAATTGTAAACCAGCTTTGTGGGATCACCCTAGGCATGATACCATTTTAGTAGTTGTTGATAAGTTGATGAAGGTTTCACATTTCATACCTGGAAATCTGAAGGATGGATCATTGACGCTTGCAAATAAATTTGTGCAAGAGATATTTAGATTACATGGTGTACCATAGACCATTATTTCTGATAGGGATACCAGGATGACATCTAGGTTCTAGACTACATTAAATGCAGCTTTGGAAACTAAGTTGAATTTTAGTTCTGCTTATCACCCACCAACTGATGGCCAAACTGAAAGGGTCAATCAGGTTGTTGAGGACTTGTTGAGGATGTACTGCATGTATCAACAGTAGAAGTGGGAGGAATATTTTCCATTGGTTGAGTTTGCCTACAATAACTCATTTCATGCATCATTGGGTATGGCACCTTTTGAGGCACTTTATGGACGAAAATGTCACACACCCATCAGTTGGTATAGGATGGAAGACAGGATCATTATTGGTCTAGATATGCTCAAGGAAATAGATGAGCAAATGAAGTTGATCAAGGGTAGGTTGAAGGAAGCAGCCGATAGACAAAAGAGCTATGCTGATAGGAACAAGACTTTTAGGTAGTTTGTTGTAGGAGATAAAGTATTTTTGAGGGTTAAGCCTCATAAGAGCTCTATCTCATTTGGGAAATCATCAAGGTTGGCTCTGAGATTTGTCAGACCCTTTGATGTACTGGAAGTTATTAATCTAGTTGCATATAGACTAGGGTTACCACCTGCTCTAGCTCAACTCCATAATGTATTCCATGTTTCATTGTTGAAACCATATCATCGTGATGCATCTCATATTCTTGATTGGCGTTCATTATAGGTATAGAATCTAGGGGTGGTGCTCATGGAGCCCATCTGAATCCTAGACAAGAGTAGCATTAAGCTATGTAATAGAGATACTACTCAGTACAAGGTCCAGTGGGACCAGTATACTGAGGATAGTGCTACATGGGAGGATTCTGAGATGATAGACTGTCATTTTCCTCATTTTCTTTCATAGATTAGTATTTCTTTTATGCCAAGATACTTGATACTCTATTTTTTGATTCACATGTGAACTTTGATAGCGTGGATGCTACTATGATTTGTTTATGCTTATGTTTGAGAACTATGTTGTTAGTTACTATTTCATTATGATTGAGATACTATTTTCTTATGGATTGAGATAGTATGTTTTATTGATTGTGATGTTATGCTTATTGAATGATTAATAAGACATCGAGACAATGTCTCTTCCAAGAGGGGAAGGATGTCATGTATAGATTTTATGGATTATTTAAATGCAACTATTAATCATGATATTGATTAATTATATTATGTTAAAATATTATTTAAATTAAAGTTAAATTAAAATTGAAATTGAAATGTAATTACAATTATTCGAAATGCATTTTTATTTAATTTGGAGTTTTTCATTGTTGATGAAAACTCGAGTGCAAGTGAACGCAGGAACAAGTGAACATGATTGAAGGTGAGAACAACAATCAAGTGGAGTCATTTTAGCCATTAGATGTTTATGAGGATGATGGAATCACACACACTCACTCAGTTTATATTTTAATGAATTTTTGTGATTATTGTGTTTGCAAATTTTAAATCTAGTTTTATTGATTTCTTCAAATTGGTGAAAATATATGTTGCTTTAAATGACAATTTTATTAATTTGTGAGAAATAGATTTTTATTTAAATAACTAAATTAAATAAATCAATATTTTATCATAGTTTGAAAATAATGATTCTTGTATTTTGAAATTTAATGAAATAGACTTTTATTGCGAAATTTAATAAAATGTAATAAAAGTTGTGTTTTAAAATTAATTGTTTTTTTCCTTTGAAAATTATGAAAGAAGAAAATATTTAATTAGGAAATTAAACAAAGATCTAAAATGGAGTTATTCAAAACAATTTAGAAAATAATTCAAGTCAAATTGAAATTGCATTCAAAACTTAAGTTAAACAAAATGAAGAAAATATCTTCAATCAATTGGAAATGCAATAAAATTTTCAAAACTTGGAGTTAGAGAATTGAACTAGAGATCAACCTCAAATTGTGGATCTCATTTCTTGATAACTCCATCAATGCATGAGAAGGAAAGGAGTCTAGAGAAATTTCGAATTGGCACAGTGAGTGAAAATCCATTTTAGTTTGGGGAGAAGGAATTGAGAATTTACATGGTTGATTGTTGCTTATTTTTGAAGATCTTACCTTCTAAAATCCACACACTAGAACAGCAAAAAGATAGTCGTGGCCAAGCAGGGAAGGCATGCGCATGGTGTGAACCTCCACTCACCTACGCAGCCAGCTAAGGGAGTCTTGAGGGGATGCGCAGGCAGAGAACACAGGGAAGTCTCCCATTTCCCACGCAGCCACGGGTCTCCTTCTCACCCATGCAAAAACTGTTAAAGGGGTGCACAGGAAACCAGCGTGGATAGGGTGCAAAGGAAGAGAAGGGAGAGGTGTGCCAAGAAGAGGTGGAAGTGTGCACTAGCCAGTCAGCCAGCAGGGAGGAGGATAGGTAAAGGTGTGACCTCTACAAAGAGGAAGGGAACAGGAAACAGAGGAGGAAGAAGGATAGGAAAGGTGCACAGGAAACAAAGAAGGAGATAGGTGAAGGGCACACGAAGGCAACAGGGAAATAGGAAACTAGATAGAAGGTAAAGCATAGCAACAACAAGAAAATACAGAGAGGCACCAGGGAGAGGAAGAAAATAGAAGAACAAAGGTAGAGCTATGGAAAATTATAGAGGAGGCACACATTCATTATTTCCAAAATTACCAGGTAGGATTTTATTTAGAAATTATTAAACAAAAACATGAACATAGTGAATTCAATGAAATAGTTAGTTTCTTGTTTGATTTTTAAAACTATAAAAAAAGTATTGTTGTTTACTTCGAATTCTATTGAATTTTTAAAGATCAAACTGTGATTTTTCTAGAAAACTACTGAATTTGGAAATAGAAAATTTTAGGAAGAATTTGATTTGGAAAACATTGAAAAGTAGTTGATTAGATTTAGGAAGATATTCAAAACATAAAAACATCATTTAAACTTAGATTTAAAAAGATTTTAAACAAAAAATGTCTATTTTATTTTGATTTAGAAGAACTTTAAAAATATTTCAAACAAAAAATATTTTGATAAAGTATCCTTTAAATTTTAGACATGATTTCAAGATAGAAGTTAAATTTAGCAAAAATTGCAAATAAAACTAAAAACAATAAAAAACAGAAATAAAAACAAAAATGATTTATTTTAATTCTGTTTGAAAAAGTAATTATTTATTTTCTGAAGGTAATCAAAATAGAAAGTAAATCAATTAAGTTAAAATATGATTTACTTTGAAACCAAACGATCATGAACAAGATTAAATTGAGGAGTAATAGAACGAAAGAACGTGTGCTCTTTTATGACTGTTTTCATATATGTACTCAATTGCATACTAGAAATACACCTTCTTTATTTATTTTTGATTATTTAATTTACTTGATTTAAATATTAATTTAATGTCATTTATGGATTAAAATGATGAAAAGAACAACTTTTAAATTGTTTTCGTTTCAAACAAGATTTTTTTTTTATTGTTTGTGAAAGATTGTATTTGATTGATTGGAACCATGCATGCTTGATAAATGAATGTGCATGTCATGTTCTTTTTGGAAAGTTACCTTCTGGGATGGGTGTCGAATATGGGTTATTAGAGAGTGTAGTTTTTCTTTTCCAAAACTGCTTTATTTTGTCATGCATGACATTTTACTTGGCCAAGTAACTTAAGGACCATTGAAATAGATGGAATTATTGAACTCTCTACCATATCATAGTATCGAACTTTCTTGTTTCATAAATGAATTAGAAAAATGAAAATGCTTGTGGTTTTACTAGTTATACTAGGCACGCACTAGATTCCATCTTGCTTGTCGACTGCTTTTTGCTAAGCGATTCATGCAGGGTTAGGTATTTCTTGAATGACTAAGGAATTCCAGGGAAGAGTAAGCTTTATGGTTGGGCGGAAAAAGTACTTGATCCTTGTTCTCATCTTCATTTTGAAGATTAGCTTGTGGATTGAAGATCAAAGGATGTCATCTTCATTTATGTTATATTGTATTCTATAATTATGTATTGAAGAGCTTAAGGCAACTGAATGCCTAAGTCTCGAATTGTAGCTTAAATTATAACTTCTTATGTATTATGACACATGTATCTATTTAAACTAGAATTATATATTGAATCTATCTTATCGACTTTAAATCTTGTTTTGGAATTGACTGGTATTTATGATGTCTAAATGAATGAAGTGTCGACTTTATTTTGAATATAAATTAAATTGTTTAAAGTTTTGTCGATGTTTGATTTTAAAGAGTTTCACTCTTTACACATCCTGAGCAATGGTGTTCGGGAGAGGTTTTAGCAGCAGATTATTCAAAGTTGGATTGTGAGCCTTAGCAGGGGCCAAATAAGCCTTCTGAAAATAGTATGCCACCAAAAGACCAATTTGGGTGGGTGTCCTGACCACAACTCCCTGCAGATCATGCAACTTAGTTATTTGATTTCTTTTCTTGTTTTTTAGGGTAGAAACATGAAAAAATGAGATATTTATGTCCCCTTCTTGCAGCCATTGAACTCTAGATTTATGTTTCCAGAAAATTTCCTCTTTCCTTAAAATTTGATCCCACTCCTTTCAACTCTCTCTTTCTTAATTGCAGGTTGGCAAGCTGACATCCCCATTTTCCATTTTTTTGGATAGTCTTCAACTTCTCCCCTAAAGCACTTTTCTTCTAAAATATATCTCCAAAAACTCTTTTCTTCCAACCTTTCACCATACATTTTATATGTTTAAGTTTATAGAAGATCCTAAACATGGGAGAACCACGAACATGAATGTTCCACCACTCAACAATTTTATTCTTAAAATCAGGATGAGAGTTCCACATAATCTCAAACCTGAAGGGGAAGGGTCCAATAGCAAAATGATCATTCATGACCAACAATAGAGGGTTATGGTTAGAAATAGTTCTAGGCAGAGCAATGAGGTTAGCACTAAGAAAATATGACTAGTTACAAGAGCAAAGGAACCTATCCAGTCTGACTTTAATCAAATCTTCCCCCAGACACTTGTTGGTCGAAGTAAAAGATTGACTTGATAGGTCAATATCAATTAAGCCAGTTGAACTCAGGAAATTCGCCAGATCATCCATATTGTTAGAATAATCCACCAGACCACCACTTTTCTTGAAAGGAAATGGGGAGAGTTGAAGTCCCCTGCCACCAACCAGTGAGATTTATTTTTTAACCTATTAGATAGATCCTACCACAAGGAATTCCTAGCATTTCTCTGGTTAGGAGCATAAACATTTATGAGCAACTATGAGTCCTCGGGTAAGAAAATAAGACTCCCACACTACTCCAACAACAAACTAGTTTAGTACCATTAATCCCGGAGGGGTTCCATAACACAACAAGCCCACTAGATGCCCCTTCAACATCACTACAAAAGTAGAGAGCAACTGACCATATATACTTTACACTATTATCAAAATTTAATTTTTTCATTTTAGTTTCCTATAGCAGTAAAACTTTTATCTTATGTTCTAAAACATATTTTTCCAGCGCAAGCTGTTTATGAGAACTATTTATTCCTCGCATATTCTAGGACAATACCTTCATTTCTAACTCTTCTTTTAGAACACTTCTAATTTCCTTTGTTTACCACTTGCTATCGCATTCATTGTCTCCCTCTACTTGGTTTGTCGATGGCTGGGTCTACTCGATTTAGAGTCGCCACCCACATCCACCTTCTTCTTTTTTCCTTTTTTCTTCGAGGTTGACTAGAACTCCTCTTCCAAAAATTTCTCTTGGTTTAAATCTACTAAATCCAGAACACTTTTTTCAACTTTAACTTTGGTAACCACTTCCTCAAAAATTTCATCATCTTCACTTTGGTCATATTGGATCCAGTAGTAAGGTCTAGCACAAAATTCTTCAGGGATGCACCAAAGTCCATAGCCCTCCAAAAAGTCTGGTTAGGGGAGGCCACCGAGTCTTCCCTAATAGTCACACTTGCAACAAAACCTGGAGCAATAATACTGACCACCTGGTTCTCATCAGCACTAGTAGAAAAAACAGGAGCAATAGGGACCAGAGCTAGGCTCGGACAGGAAACACCCTCCTACAAGGAAAGACCCCCAAAGACCAGGGGGTCATCCAAGGAAGGAGAGCCAAAATTAATTGGAGATTCAACAATATTAAGGATGTCATCTTCAAAGGGGGAGTGATCATTAGCAACAGAATCACCAGGGTTAGACACACGATTAAAAGAGGATTTGTAGCTAGAAATAGGGTGGAAAGGTTTAGCACACTTTTGACAATAGACCATAGCATTCTCATAACAGACTAGTTGGACCCAAGAACCAAACTAAGAGCTAAGTTTCACAGAGGTAGGAAGTTTCTTGTGTACACCAATATTGACAAAAAAATGGGAAAAAACTAACTTGGATTTGTGGAGCGGGTAATGGAGTCTAAGGTAATAAATTGACCCAATGAATCCCCAATGCTTTTGAAAATGGATTCAACCCAATATTCAAAAGGTAGACCAGGTAGGAAACCCCAAACTGACACCACCTTATTAAGATCCACTATAGGGTCAAAACTCGACTTGCAGCAGCATACGGCCAGATTGTGCTTCCCATACACCCAAGGCCTAGAAGAGAGGACTGTAGGATTTGAGAAATGCAAATCCATAGAACCCAATGAACACCTGCATGCAAGAAACTTGTCACAGAGAAAGAGAGAGAACAAAACAAGGGTTTGGCTCTGACAATGTGCAAAGATGTATTATCAAAAAAGTGAATGAATAAAAAAAAAAATACAAGAGATCAATCCTTATAAAAGGAGATCTAAACCTAAAGGAAACCCTAACCCTAAAGGTGAGTGCATTTAATAATTAATATTAATTATTAAATGACTAATATATGTGCATAAAGTGAAATCTTAAGAGGAGAGTAAAGTTAATTAATTACTTTACTCTAATAGCCCCCCTTAAGATGAGCAAGAGTGCAGCTACAAACATGTACAAAAAAGAAAATGTAACTACAATGCATGAAAGTAAAATTGGGTCTCGGAAACTAGGCCTGATCAGGTACCCAAGTACAAGGAAATCTCTATGAAATGGAGAAAAAGAGAAAACCCAGTGGGAAAAAACTCCTCTCCAAAAAGAGATGCAAATAGAAAGTACAAATGGAATGTCTCAAGAGACTCTCTCAAGAACATATGTAGATATACAATTAGATACCCCCTCATGAGAGAGAGTGGAAACTCCAAAGCCCCCCCAGAATGAGAGAACTCTTGTGCCAATGATCAAACTGATGTGTCACCTCGGAGGAAGAAACAGATCCAACAGTCGAAGAAGAGGAAATCCCTGGATGTGAGGTGAAAATGGAAGTCCTAGATGATGCACACTGAAGAAAAAAATAGCAACATGAGTGTATGAATAAAAAAATGGTGAATCAAACAATTCAAGATGATCTTGAAATGGAATCTCCAATGAAGAAGGGATAACAGGTGTGCTAAATCTATCATTTGTGAGGAAAGGAATATCCTCAGATATGGCCTCAACAACTACAGTTCATGGCTCAATGAGTGGAGCAACAATGTTAGTTACAACTAAAGAGGTATCCTGCTGAACAAATGTGATCTCAATAGGAGGAAGAGGTGTAGAAGTCTCAACACTAGTCTCATGAATAGATGGAAGAACACATAAGTTCAAGTGACCGAACTTCTCCTCAGATACTGCATGCTCTCTTTTAGAAAGAGAGGGAGATGGTGGACCAAATTGTGTCAATGCATACAATCGGGAAGAATGATCAACTATCCCTATTGCAACAATGTTGGCAGTTTGAATGTCTCTGATGTGCACTGAATCAGGTGTGAACTCAACTGTCTTCCCTGTCCCACTATGAGCAGTCTGATAGATGGAGAGAAGGTTACTGGACAAAGATGGAACACATAGTACATCATTGAATGTACCATCATCAATATCGATAGAACCTTTCCCACATACACTCATATAAGTGTTATTAACCATCAATATGTGTGGTGAGGATGCAGCCTCGAAAGATGAGAACATGCCCTAAGAAGATGCCATATGGTGTGAAGCACTTAAATCCAGTAGCCATCTAGATGAATGTGAACTGGTGGTTGCACATAATGCATGACCCTTATGTGGGGCCTTTCCATCTATCTGGAATGATGGTGAAGAAGAAAACCCACCTGAAGTAGATGAAGA
Source organism: Sequoiadendron giganteum (assembly GCA_007115665.2). Lineage (NCBI taxonomy): Eukaryota > Viridiplantae > Streptophyta > Pinopsida > Cupressales > Cupressaceae > Sequoiadendron > Sequoiadendron giganteum. The sequence continues at coordinate 331,060,098 of CM021109.1, read as the reverse complement.
AGAGTGATGAATATGGTTCTTCTCAAGAAGAGCTATCAAAACTGAAACCTATTTTGCATATCCATCTATCTTCTTCTCATAACACTTGGACTCATCATGTCCTAGCTTAGTGCAATAAGCACACTTAGGTCTATCTTTCTTCAATGATTCCCCCTTAGGAGAAGGTGAATCAAAAGTCTTCTGTGAACTAGAATCCTTCCAATACTATCTGGTCTGTGGTTTATGTTTTTGTTTCTGCTTCTGCTTCCCTTGAGATGACTGTGCTACCAACGCTTGGTGCGGTGATCTTGTGAGAGCATCCAACTATGATATCTTAGCCTGCTCTCATGTCAAATGATCACAAAATACCTCAAAAGGAGGCATGGTAAAATGTGCACCCAAGGCATCCATAGTGGAATGGAAGGTAGATGAGAATATCTGAAAGTTCCCACAAAGCTTTAACAAAATCAGGTAAATACACTCTGTATCAGTCTTAACCTTACCACAACCCTGTAGAAGAGATCTCTATTGTTTGAATTTCATTAGAAATTCCTCAATGGAGGGAAAAGAATCACGTACAAGTGAAGTCAACTCTACCTCAATCTGTAGTGCACGAAACTGATTGATGGTACCAAATAAATCATTGAACTTGGTCCACATTTTAAGAGGACTGTTACATGCATCAAGATGAAACAACAAGCTATCTGAAACATGTATGGAAATCAAAGCCATAGCCTCATCCATCTTATTTCTATGTTGCATAACCTCAAATGGCCTTGTCAAAACTAGTTGAACCATATCTAAATAGGACCACAACCCCTTTGATCTGAGAAGATGTGTCATAAATGTCTTCCAGGTATGATAGTTATGAGGTGTGAGAAGTTCAACAATAAAACTATTTTTGGCCATGTTTTAAACTATGCCTCAACTGCTCTGAATTTTTATTATTATTATTTAGTGGTCTTTCAGAACTAGATAGAAGATGTAGAAGGGGTATTTTTGTTTTGGTGTTTATAGATTCTGGTTTTCTAATGTAAATGACAAAAATCAAGAAAAACACCCCCCCACAATGCAAAAAACCAATCCCTAGTACAAACTAAAAGCCAGAAAATAATAGAAAGTAGTATATGTATGATAAAAATCTAGGTGTACCTAAAGAATTTTTTGGTAAAATAAACTGTAGATCTGGAAAGAGCACAGAACCACCTTTCTAATGCCTATTCGCTTTTGAAAAACAGAGCAAAATTGATAAAGTTATGCTCTCCGGAGTGTAGAAAACAACATCTGTATTTGACTACTAAATAATGCATGAAAACTACAAATTTCTGGAAAAATTCCTACACCATCAGAACGGGCTCCAAACCAGCTTTCCAATGCCTATTTTTGTTTGAAAATCCGAGAAAAAATGCCCATTTTACCCCTGATTTAGTGCAAGTTGCTCAAAAAAGTAAAAAAAAATTACACAGCCCTCAAGGGCTAAAAAACCTTCGGCCCTTGGTCACATGGCTGACCAGGGGGTTGGCGTGCAAGAGCTAGAGAAGAAGCCCTTGATCACCAATGTGACCATGGGCTAGTGCTGGAGTGGCCACCGGCAGTTGGGCGTTTAGCGCCTGGTCACCACATGACCTCAGGTGGACGGCTTAAGCCTACGGGGGCTAAGCTCTGTGGAGCGGCAGGTTGGGTGGAGTCGCCGGTGGCGGTGGCGGACGGGAGGCCGCCAGGTGAGACGTGGGTAGTGAGCCCTTTTACATTGGCCACGTAGGATTTCCTGCTAAAAAACTTTTATTTTTTAATTTTATTTTTATTTTTATGAAATTTTTGACCTTGGAAATTGTGCCCTGAGGCCGTACGACTTTGGGGCCAAATTTTTTTGTCTGTTTGGTCGACAGAGGCAAAATCGGACAAATTTTATATGAAATTAGGGGTTTTTGGATGTTGCGAGCTCAACAATGAGGTCCGTTTGAGCTCAAAGTGCACCAAAAAAAGAAACCCCCTATTCCAAATAAAAAACTAGAAAACAAACATAAATCTGATGCAACCAAAACCTAGATCTCTAATTCTTTCAAAAATTGAACAAGTTGTAGCAGATCCGGCTCTAATACCATGTAGGATTTGAGAAATGAAAATCCACAGAACCCAATGAACACCTGCATGCAAGAAACTTGTCACAAAGAAAGAGAGAGAACAAAACAAGGGTTTGGCTCTGACAATGTGCAAAGATGTATTATCAGAAAAGTGAATGAATCAAAAAAAAGATACAAGAGATCAATCCTTAAAAAAGGAGATCTAAACCTAAAGGAAATGCTAACCCTAAAGGTGAGTGCATTTAATAATTAATATTAATTATTAAATGACTAATATATATGCATAAAGTGAAATCTTAAGAGGAGAGTAAAGTTAATTAATTACTTTACTCTAACAAGGACCACGGCCAAATCATGAGAATTTGTAAACTTGAACAAGAAAAACCCTTCTTTCATGGCATATATGTTCACACTACCCTTGATGCATCATTTAGCAGCAACCCATCTTCGGACCATATCCACAAAAGGTCGAAAGGAGAGGAATTGACCCACCACCATATTTTCCATTGAGGAAAGAATTCTATTGCTGACTAAATTAGGGATAGAAAAATTTGTGCCGATGAAAATGACCTCCTCTTCAGAGAAAGGAGTAGGAACCTTAGTACCCTGACTACCATTAGTCAGAACATCCTTCCAACTAGGAACCTTTGGAGATACCATGATCGCTAGCACTTCCACACCAGATAGGACCGAAATCACAGGTGACTTGGGTTGACTCGGGATCACGGGGACCTTAGACTCCGAGAATCTAGGAGTGGCTCCCAAGGGACATGAGTCTACATGTGACAGGGCAAGGCTCAGGTCAAGAGGGGACAAAGGGGGATAGTGGTGTACCCTCAAGGAAGAATCCACCATGTGTGCAAGTTGTTCAAACATAGCTAGAGGAGAGAGAAGTGGGAAAAACAAGTATCTACATAAGAACCTAACTCTGTTACACCAAAGAATATAGTGAAATGTATACCAACACTTGGGAAGGTTGTAATGTTGAGAGGATTGTTCAGTCAAGTAAACCTCTGAATTCTGTAGGTTCTACCAAGTTTACAATACGTTAGTTTAGACTCTACATAGAAATCAACAAAAAAGATGTAATGATCCATCATCGCTCCTCTAATCACTTGTGGATATCATCGACTAGAATAGGACCATGACATAAGATAAATGAGACAAAAATATAAGACTAACTAACCAAATGATTCAACAACCATTTAGATATTCTTTTCTACTAATATGTGTGTTTTGGTAGGATTTTAAGGGCCATGCCTAGTTTCATGAATGAGACACCTTGTATAAGACACATGGTCTACTTTCAAGGATGCAACAACCCATATAACACGACTAATAGTTGATAAAGATAGGTAGATTTCATTGAGATATGTAAGCAATTGATCGATCAGGTTGCAAACTAGTTTGATAGTTCATCTATTATTCCATGTTTTGTTAAGCTCAGTTTTTGTAAGATGTCCCATGTGTGTCCAACATGTCAATTTTTTACAAGGGATAGTTTTATTATGGAAGATGGATTGTGATGGATGAAAAGTTTATTATGATAGACCCTAAGGGACAAACCTAGGCCTCAGGGGCTCATCAATGATGGCATTGCCTATGTTTACACACAAAGGCTATGCAGATTATTTGGATTGATATTAGCACATGATGGATGGCCAATTTTGTTTTTTAATTTCTTAACATTTTATAACTATTCTAGATTTTTTGAGGAGAATTTGAATGTTTTTATATTTTTTCAAGGAATATTTGGACTTTTTTTAATGGAAATTTTTTGATGTTTTTGGATTTTACTATGATAATGTTCTTTGATACCATGTCTAATATCCTTTCGAAAATCTAGGTCGAGGATTTCCCTCAATGAGGTATAGGACAAGTTATTATGAAAGGGATGAATATGGTAAGTGGTTGAAGATAAATGTTAGTCATTCTCAAGCCATGGAAAGGGTGAGAAAGCTTATAATGAAGAAGCTTGTGCTCGGGTTATTATGAATGGAATTTGATAGAATAGTGATAGATGGTAGAGCAACAACCGACTACACATGGTGCTTGATTGCCATGTTTTCACCATGGTACTTATCCAAAGCACCATTGAAATGGTTTTCATTATAGGATGAGTTATTTCTCTTTTTCTTTTCTTTTTTTGTTTTTCTATTTTTTTTATTTTTTTATTTCTTACAAGATTTTTGTTTGCCAAGTTTTCATCAAGGCGAAATTTTATTAGAATTTGATGATGTTACAATCACGGTGGATGCTCTTTAGGAGATGCAGGTCAATGATCAATAGATAGATATAGATTGTATGAAACAAAATATAGGGCATTCAATATAGTTTTGGTAGGAGGAGCTAAATTATGATCAGTATAATAGGGACTACATGGACCTTCATACTTCCCCCAAAAAGAATATTGGACAAACAATGGATTAGAGCACATAAAGGGGTCATCATCGAATGTATGTTGAGTGACATCACTAAGGGAATTATTATAAGATGGCGGATTCATGAATGTAGGTGGATCCAATAAAGTGTACAGATTGTAGAATTACGTAGTGGATAGAAAAATTGAATCAACAAGTTCATATCTCGATGGCCTTCTTTTGTAGATATTCTCAATTATTGTCGGTATAAAGGAACAATTGAAGATCAATTTCTACTTATTTTTGCTTTTAGATTTTTCTTTTGTCATGCTTGATCACTTTTGATTTTTCTTTTGCTCAAGGGACTTTTCTTTATCTTTCTTTTTTTGTTTGAACTTGTATACTTTATTGATAAAGGCTTTTTTTCTTACCTTTTGACTTATATCCTTATGCTTTTGCATTGACACTTGTTGATCCAATTCTAGGAAATGAATTATACTAGATAAATTTGATGGGATGCTGAAGATGTATAATTTGTTTGTAGGGTGAGTGATGTCAATAACGTATTCTTTGAAACTATCCTTTTTAGCACAAGTAATACCAAAGAAAACCCTCGCCATCAATGAGTTGGTGGGAAAGCTTAGTAGAAGCAAAATTTATAGATGCATACTCTAGCTCAAGATTCTTGAGAGAAAAAGATGGTAGCCTATGTAGTGGAGTAGAAGGAATATGATCCTAGAATGAATAGGGATGTTTTAAGATATCCTCCATAGGATCATTTTGGAAAAGTGGGTTATCATAGATGTCTTGATTAAACATGGGATTATCATGAACATCAAATCATTGGGATGAAAATGGTAGTGGCTTGAGCTCTAGACAACAGGCTTGTAACTCATATTCTCTGACTCCAAGGTCTTTGGAATTAACCTAGATTTTTTAGGGAGTAGGAGATGTGGGTAGTACTGAAGGCTCGACTACCATAGAGGAAGATGGTAAGGTAGTGTTGTTAAAACAGTTCTCTAGGAGGACAAGACTACTTTGTGAGTGTTTGTAATGCTCAAAGGGATTCAGATATGTTAGTATAATCACTTGAGTTTCATTGTATGGGAACTTGATGCATTGATGTAAGGTCAATGGTACAACTTACATGGCATGGATCTATGGACGTCATAGGAGAATTTTATAAGGCATCTTGAGATCTAGGTTTTGGAAAATGGTCTCAATTGTAGTAGGTCCAACTTCGATAGGTAATATGATAGTTCTTATAGATTCTCAATTAGTGTCATCATATTCTTTGATTTTTATCTTCATGTTATGATCAATAATATCATTAGAATATCCCAATTATTCGATAATATTTAGACTACAAATTTTTAGTCCCGCTCCACCATCTGTCAACACTCATCTAATTCTATAATTTTGGACAAAGGCTTCAATATGTAAGGCACCAATATGGCAAGGTTTTTATGTAGGAATATCCTTCTTGGAAAATGTAATGATACACTCAAAATTTTCACTCTTGATGAGTATATATGAGGTTTCTTTATCAAATAGGTGGATGTTATTGACTGTGTACTCGTAAGAAACATTGGTATAATTAGCTTAGTCTTTAGCGTTTGTTCCTAACATGGAGGTTTTTATCAACCCATGATTCTATAAGGGACAATTAAATATGGTATGATATTTATTTGAGGATCTCAATTGTTTATCAATTTATATCACTCCATGTTCGATGAAATCCCGGATGGAATTCTTGAGTTTAAAATAGTTAGATGCTTTATGCCCTTTTTTCTATGGTACTCACAAAAGTTATTCTCATTCCACCAGGCCAGTGTCAAGGGTCTTGGTTCATAGTGCCTGACTTCTGGGAGTTGGATGAAATTTGATTGAAAAAGTTTCTTCAAAATTGACTCAATGGATTCCTCGAGGGGTGTGTGCATTCGTCTTTGAGGACCTCATCGTTGTGGATTGTTTTGGACTACGTTTGATGATTGTTCATGATTTTGCAGTTAAGGACCATTGTTTTATGTAAATGGTCCTTTAAGACTAATGGTGGGGTTTTCTTTGTTTATGAATTTTGTGTCTACTATCCCATCATTTGTGACATTATTATTTCTAGGCCAAAATTTACTTTTGTGAATAGAAGTATTCGGGTTGTTTTGATTTTCTCTATAAAAAATTGTGAATAGAAGTATTCAGGTCCTTTAAGACTAATGGTGGGGTTTTCTTTGTTTATGAATTTTCCATCTACTACCTCATCCTTTATGACATTATTATTTCTAGACCAAAATTTACTTTTGTGAATAGAAGTATTCAGGTTGTTTTGATTTTCTCTAAAAAAATTAACTAATCCTTTTGCAACAAGTGCCTTCTCAATGAAGACACCTTTCTCGATGACCTCCTCAGATGTATGGCAACAGTGAATTTGGAGTTGGTACATTGGCTCTGAATTGATATTTTTTCACAAAAATGTGTACCAACTACTTTTCGGGTATCTAACATGGGCATTTGCTATCCATGCTTCTCCATATTTGGAGGAAAGAGGTGAATGATTTTCCTTATTTCTGTTTTATTTGGCACAATTTTACTGTGGTTATATCACTTTCAATATTGTAGGATATGTGTGTGATAAAATTGTTAGCCAATTTTCTCCATGTCCTTATACCGGGAGGTAGATGTGCAAACCAATCGAGTGCTTGTCCCATGACACTTCATGGGAAAAGTCACATCAAGTATGTATGTTCATATGCAACATCCATGCAAGAGATGTGAAACTCTCTTACATGCTCAACAAGGTCCCCCTTTCCCTTTTATTTGTTGAAGTTTGGTACATTAAAGTGTTGGGGAAAGGGAGGCATGTATATACTCCGATCAAAAGGATAAGGACACAAGTCCTCAATGGAGTAGGTCTTCTTTGTTCTTTCACTTGCATGTTGGAAATTTTTTTGTTGCAAGGTTTGTATTTTTTTTACTAAAGTCTCTATAGGTGATGGAAATGCATTTGTGTTCATTTCAGTTTGTGAAGTGTTCACAAATGGATTAGTGTGTTGATAATTCATAGTCGATGCAAAATCATGGGTGTTTGTGTTGAATGTGTTAAAGTGATGTTGCAATAAAGGTTGATTTGATTGTTACAAATTTTATGTGAATGGGGGATTTTAATTGATTTGTTGTTGAGGTGGTTAAGAATTTATGTTTTGACTTGACCCAATAAAGTTTCCTAACTAACTCAAAGGTATGCTTGTGTTTTGCATAGTATTGGTTGTCTTTTCTTATGGTCCTGAGAAGGAAATAAATGTCCTTTGTATTCTAGCAAGTGGATTTTATTCATGTTGTTTTGACTTGTAGATGTAGTAATGGTTTGTGGTGTTGCAATTTGTGATGAATTGGAAAATGGATTAGTTGATTGTGGACCTACAGTTTGGGATGCGTGCGAAAATGGATTCATGGATTGTGGACCTAGAGTCTAAGATGTCAGTGATGTATTGAAAAGTGGATTCATGATCTTGTTTCCAAACATTGTTGTAGGAGGTGTATTGACTATTGTTGTTTTGTGTGAGGTTCTTCCCAATGGAATAGTTATATGTAATTGTGATGAGCTAGCATATTGAGATGGGTTTGTACCATTAAGGGCACCCTATTATTTTTGTGTAACGTATGGTGGATGTTCTAATAGTGTAGTGATATCAAAGCTAGAAGGAATTATAGCCCCATGTGTACAAGTGACAAAAAGTATCTATTGGGGTCAAGGTGAATCACAACACTGTGTCTCACTTTTTGGCCAAGATGGACATTTATATTAGAATTTTTAACTGAATCTTCATCTTTTGAGACCTATAGTAGATAACTGTTAAGAATTTGAAGATGATGTGAACTAGTGATTTGTGGCAATTTGTGTGTAGATTCTTTTTTTTTTTTTAAATCCAAAATAAATCATGAATCTTTCAACATCTCCTTTAATAACCAATTTTAAAATAGAAAACAACATTTTCAGAAAGTAATGTTTGTGTCGTTCAACATAACTTTTTTTCTATAAAAGATAAAATTCTAATTTTTGAAATATAACATCGATATCTAGGGCAAGGATGTTTTTTCATAATTTTTCGTTGCATTATTTTTAAATTAATTTTTGAAGTCATTGTAACTATAATTTGGACATATGTTTTTTCTAAAAAGGATAAAATTCTAATTTTTAAAATATAGATTCTTAACATCAATATCTAGGGCAAGGATTTTTTTTAATTAATTTTTGAAGTCATTGTAACTATAATTTGGACATATGTGTGTGTTGTCCAGCATAACTTGTTGTGTATATATCGAAATCCATTTTTTTGGTGAAATAAGGACATCAATACCTAGGGCAAGGGTATTTTTGAATTTTTTTACAATGGTTTACTATTTTTCCACCTCTATAGAATGAAGAACTTGATGTTTAGAGAAAAACCTATGTTCAGTAAAATTAAAAAATTAAATACATGATAAAATGAAAAAATATCAATAGTATACTTGTTGGAAAGCTTGTTTTGAGGGCTATGATCTTGAAAAATATATTTTCAAGTTAAGTTCATCTAAAGATCCAACCCAAGGTTTGAAATTAAATTTTTTGAGGAAATTTTGATGTAGAGGCCAAAGTTGTCATGTTTGACACCTTCAAGCAAAGGACTTTTGCTCAAAGGTACCTTCAATCAAAGCCTAACAAGGACTTTCGATTGAAGGTCTCTGAGTAAAAGAATATATTTTAAGGCCTATACCTTCACTAGAAGGTCCTTTGAGTGAATATTTTACTTAACTTGAAGGTGCATTTTAAAAACTCCCATGCACCCCCAAAAATTTCATTGTCCCAAAAGTGAGACATGGTATTATGATTTCACTTGTCAGCAGCTATGAGCTCATCTATAATTCACAATATCCAAGGATCTTGTGAGGCTAGTGGGATTGAAGTTAGGGTTATCTAAGTGATCCATGACTTTTATTTTCCTTTGTGACTTAGTGAGTACTATATAAGACTTGAGACTATTTTTTGAATTTTTGTGATTTTGGATGTATGCAAGATAGGAATAAAAGGAAATTATTTTGTGTTTTTGGTTTTTGAATTTAAGGATGAAAAATGACAATGATATTAGACTATGTTTTGGGGATTTTCTGTATTTTTGACTTTAGATTTTGAAAAGGATACTAGACAAAAATAATGGACCAAGGTAATAGATCAAAATATCAGGACCTCAAGAAGGACAAAAACTAGGATGATGATTGGATAAAATTGAACATAAACTAGACTTGTGAGTTTAAGGCTCAACTTGTGGATAAGAGATAAAAAATTATGAGGTGAAGACACTCTAATAGATTAATGGTGTGATCAACGTCTAATAAGTTTCCTAATTTTAAAAGACAAAGGTAACTATCTATGATGCTACATGAAAAAAACTAATCTAAGGGATGCAACCTATGCTAGGAAAATGAGAATAGTGTTGAAAGTAAAGGATAGAATGTACAAGTCTATGCTTTGTATGTAAGGTCATTGTCTGAATTAGGACTATAAATTGGATATCAGGAATTGACTCGAAATTTGTATTACAGGTAGATGTGTTGGATAATTTTGACAGATGTAGTGTTAAAAGGCACATATGCAATGTTTTTGTTTTGCACAGATGCAACTCAAAAACTGATAAATGTGGTGCAATATTGGGCAATTGTGGCACACAGATAGATGTGGTCCATTTTTAGATAGATTCATGTTTCTAGTTTTTCCTAGTTTCTGGAAAATGCTTTTTAAAGTCTGACATATGTGGTTCAATACTTGGAAAATGTGGTTCAAGCTCTAATAGATACATTTTACTAGTTTTGACCTAAAATATGAGGTTTGAAAGTAAAATTTGGTTTCATATAGTTCTAGTTTCAAGACAAAAAAACACACCAAACACTCAAAATATAGATTTGGTTGTTTGACTCTTCAACTCAACTCTTGGTAACATAGATAAAGGCCCTAAGGCCCAGTGGTATCACTGGTAAGAAAAAAATCAAGACAATTAGGAGCAAGCACAACTTAGCTAATCAAGAAGGTGTGTAAACTTGTAGTAGGCCCACCTCACAGTAAAGTGATAAATACTCTAAAATATTGGATAGTTAAATAATTATAAATACCTTTGTAGATTAGAGTAGATAGCTAGAAATCATGGTGGCACAGGCTCAATGGCACATGTACACCTTCTTTCTCTCCTTGAGAGGCTATTTCTAGCAATCCAAAAATATTTTATCTTGACTCAAGGGAGGACATGGTGAGTAGCTTTAGGAATTGATACTTGTAGCTTGCACCACTAGAAATCATAGTCAAATGGTTCCTAGGCTTCTAAAAATATAAGGTTAATAGTGGAGATACTTCATAAACACCATCGCATACATAAATGTAAGATCGAAATCCCAACTACTTGTGTTTGAAATCACCCGAGACTATGACATAATGCCTACCATGTCATGAGTGGATTGATCTTAGCTTTCACTCTCGCCCCTTTATATAGCCCTCTAGCAAAAACATGCTTGAGGTTGAACCCTAGGGTGATGAATTCCCAGGTAAGCCTCCTACTAGAAAAAAAGAAGCTACTATGTATTTCTCATGCACCCAGGATCACACAAGTGCGCAAGGAGAGAGGATACATATGTAGCAGCTTTAGTGAAAATACTAAATCACAAACATGAAAGTGCACAAAACATAGTAGATAGTTGTTCCTTTTAAGCACCTTTCCAAATCATAAATTAAAAATAATAAACAAATAGGTTTATAGATTAATATTTGATAATCAAACTTTCTAGAAATTAGATTACTAGTTTTGATTCAAAGTCTTCTCCCAAGTGATCACCACATGACTAAAAATCAGAGGTCGGTAACTAAAAACCCTAGTCTACTGGAATCATAATGCTCTGAAACATAGAAATCAAAAATTTATACCTTCTTTTTTATTCACAGTCAAATGTAGCTCACAACACTTGTAGTGTAACTTTGAACAATTGTGATGCAATAATGTGGTACAAAAATTCATGATTGTGGTGTAGTTCACAATAGTTGTGATGCACCAATTTAGGTAATACAAAAATAAAATTTGACCAAAAATGCAAAAACCAACAATCCAAATAAAATTAATTCACTATTAGAATATCAAGAAAATGATTGTTAGCTCTATGTAATGATCAAAAATAACAACCATTAGTAAATCTAAAAATTCCAAAACCACAATCAGATGTGGTGCTAAATATGATGAATGCGATGCAAAAAACCTCACATGCATCACACTACAGATGCAATGCACTAGTGCATAGATGAAATTTGAAATTTCTTAGATATGGATCACTCCAAAATGATTACAGGGTTTCTCAAAAACATATGCATTGGACTTCTTGTAGCTTAAATTTTATCAAATTTTTTATCAAAAATAGTCAGTTCATGTCATGTTCACCAAAATTTCAAAAAAGAAAAGAGATTAATCATCATAAGTAATGAACTAATATAGTAACCACTAAACTACAATTCAATACCAAAAATCAATCCAATTTAACCAATGTAGTACAATTAACACAATGAAATCAAATGCTAAAGCAATACAATTACCTTCCCATGTGTCAACCATGATTTACCTCCATTTTTCTTCTTTCTCCTGCTTTACTCTCAATTATGTATGCACTACTTTCCTTCAAGCTCAAATCAATGAATGATATCAATGTATACAAAAAGTCAAAGATTTGTGGTTAGCCATCAATGAGATATGAGGGTTTCTTTTATAGATTTTTCTAATTTGAATGGATGATAAGGATTAAGAGGTGGATGATCAAGATCAAGGGTCAAGAATACTTGAGAGTAATTGATGAACAAGTTAACTGACTGCAACTAGTTGCAAGATTTCAATTAACTATTTGCATGGAGAATTGATTGAAGAGTTAACTATCATTGAGTGGGAGCGAATTGATTTGATTGATCAATCAAGTGGAATTGATTATCCAGTCAACTGGAAGAGAGTGGGAATTAAGAATGAGGTGTAATATGCATGAGATAATAATTAATTTTAAATAAATTAATTATTTGAGGAATATATAAGTGGGAATTAGATAAATAAATAAAATGTTTTATTTATCATTAATGAGAGGATAATGTTGAGAAGAAATAGGAAAATTAAATAATTTAAGTAATTTTTTAATTTAGAAAATGATTGAATGTTAAATAAATAACTAATAATAATTATTTAATTAATTTAGAAGAATAATAGGGTAGTGTGCCTGGTAACTTTTTTCACGTGATTGCTAGCACTAGCACAACACACCCTCCAGTTTCACAAGTTTGGGGGGAGACTAGACCTCGTGACCTCTTTCTTGCAACAGGATGCTTTAGCCAATCGAGCTAGGCCCCTCGTCCCATAATTAAAGATGTAAGTAAATAAATAAGAATTATTTAATTAATTAGGATAGAATAAAGATTAAGATATAATTAAATAAATAATCAAAGAGATTAATGATAAATTGAATTAATTAAATAACATAAACTCATTTAATTAATAGTCAAAATATGAATTTAGATAATAATTAAATAATTGAACATTATTTAGTCATTAGAGAAAGACAATAATTAGTGTTAAAATGTTACTCGCAGGCTAGGACAATTTTGGGTATCTACACTTTAAAAATTTGCTAAATGGTCATATTTTCTAGGGTTTTAAAATAGAGCACTAAGATTTTGAATCTAAACCCTCGTTGAAAACCCCTTGCAGTTTTTTATGTTTTCTTATTCACCATTGGCTCTAATATCCCAATCACTTAAGTATTTATTCATGATTTTTATTTCATTTTCTAATTAACCTCTTTTTACCACTTACCAATTTTATATCCTAACACACTTTAAAACAATTTTGAAACACATGTTTAAATTCATGACTTAAGTGGTTTGGTTATTTGTGGCCCTTGCTTAAGATACCTATTACCTTCTCATTCCACCATAATTTCTAGTGCCTAGCTCATACATAAAATAGACTAAGCGGTATTGGAAATAAGATAGACACAAGTCACCTTCCAGTTTTGATGCAGAACTCCTTCACACCGCATTCTCTTTTCTATAGCGCATAGGAAAAATGTGGTGGCTTGACTTTCTTTGACTATATTGGACACATGAAATTTACTAGTTAGAGCGCATGAAGTTATTTGCATCGCATTTTCCAATTTTCAATGCAAAGGTGAAATGTGTTATCCTTGCATGTCATAGAAGACCAACACTAAAAAAAAATCATGGATGTTCTTATCAGCATATTTTGCAAATTAAATATTCTTCTTTCAACATGTTGATACTTTGGCAATTGAAAGGTAAAGGGACACATGCCAATTTCTCATTTCAGCACATAATGCCTTCACACTGCATTTTCATCAAAATATTTCAAAATCACTAATGCGGTAGCCATTGAGAATTCAATAACTTTCCATCATGCCATGACATTTACAAATCAACAGCTAAATTCAAAATCAGAAATGACTACCTACATTCAACTAGTTTCATCCGCGTGAATAATTACTTTGGAAATTTTGATGCAACAAATATTGTTTTAAAGAAATATATTTGGGCTTATTTATGTCATTATAATCAAATAATTTTTGAGTTGGAATGAGAATTTGAGCTCCTAGTAAAAAAATTGTGCAAATAAAGCTACAGTTTTTCAAGCAATTTTATGGGTAAGGTGTTTTAGTTTTTTTATAAGCTTATAATTTTCAAAATTGTTTGTGAGTTGTATTAAAGAGTTTAAAGAAAGGGTTTTGATTTGCTTGTTGTGTATTTTTAAAGAAATTGAAACCATAGTTTTCTGAGAACTTTCAAAATGAGTGAGTCAAGCATAAAAGTCAAAGGGATAAAAAGATTCCTAAAAGATGATTTAATGAATCAATTATATGGATCAACCAAAAGAGCAAAACATGCTCAAGGCACAAGGGTTTTAACTAAAAGGTTCATTGATAAAGCTATCCAGATAAGAGATGTAATAATCCCTCAACATGGTTAAAGATTATTTTAATATGGGTATAAAGGAGGAAATTTGATAGACCCATTGTAAACACTAAAAATTTCTCTAGCCCTGCAACTCCTAAACTCTTCATCATTTCCCTTTTCATCATTGATAATTAAATAATTTTAATTATTTAATTATTTCCTAATAACATAAATCCTCTATTAATTAAATAATTTAAATAATTCTTTTTTATCTTTTTTTAAGTAATTCCAACCCATTGTTGGGGGTGGGTCCCAAATTCTAGGAATCTCCTTTGTTTTAAAATGTGTTTACACTGGTCCCACCAATTGCAATATGGCTTTTCTTGTTAGGATGCCACCTGGCTTGTTTTTGAAAAGTTAAACAACATTTATGGGGCCCTTTACCCCTCACAACGAGCCACTAGGGCTAAAAAAGGACTAAACATAAATAGAAAACATTAATAGAAAAAACTAGAGACAGCCCAGCGATAGCACACTAACAGCCGATAGACCAGCAACAAGAGCAGCTAACTGGCCTCATCCCAGTTCTTGATCAAGAGGTCAACTGCCTCATCGCCCACCCACTCCTTATTTTCTTGGCTATTATTCCCCTCCAATTCCTCTTTTATGACATTTGACAGTGCACTAGTAACAAAGTGGCTCAGTTTCATTGTGAAGCGGGTCAAGCCCCTAAATCTTTTGTCCGGGGTGTTCAATCTCTTCGCCACCATGTCATAATCTTCTCCAATATCCCTAGTCTCCTAAATCCCACCAGGCTCATTCCCTAGTGGAGTGTACAAGTCAGAACCATGGCCAGGAATCTTGTTGTCCATCAGAGTAGGTAGGGGCCTCTCCCCCATGTCATCAATCTCATCACCAGACTCTTCCTCCTTATAACCCTTGCTGTTAGACTACTCCACCTCTGAGTTCTCAATAATTAATCTCTTTTTATTTTTCTTTGCCAGCCTCCCTGATCTCATCCTAACACTTTCCCCACCAGTCAGCTCTATGATCCCCACAACCGTATCCCCTCTAGAATCTTTCACAACCACATTCTTGCTCTTGCCATCCTTAACAGTTGTAGCCTGCACGCATTTCTCCTTACCTTTTTTTATCTTAGTGACATTATTAGTCGTGCCAACCTAGGTGGCCTTTAGCTCATAGAGCCCTTCTGCCGCACTGGCATGAGCCATGCCTAACCCACCCTTAAGCTTTTTGGTGGCCAAATTGGTTTTGACACTCCCCACATTGTCAGCCCAAGGAGGGCTCTTGGACTCAGCCAAAGAGATATGAATCAAAGAGATGGGTTCAATGTTCTCAAGATAGACAGTGATGGCTTTAGGCAGGCAAAGAGCAAGATGGAAGTGGTACAGGCAAAGGATAAGCCCTTGATGGAGTGGGAGAGGTGAGGGATCACAAGGGTTACGACAAGCCGTCGCATTACATTTGTCCACCGAGCTTTCCAGGTCCATAAGAAGGAAAAATAGAAAGCTAAGCAGCATTTTATGTCTGAGATGGTTAAGTAGAGGGAAATGATAGAAGAAACAAGTTTTGTACCTACCTTCCAGTGTCACATATTTCATTAGAGCCATGCAGACCATGTCCCATGGCTTAGGGAGCTCAGCTCTTTCAAACCCCACCTGATTCCTGACTGGAGTCTCCTCACCTTTGAAGAACGCCTTAAGGCTTTCATGGTCTGGCTTTTTGGTGTGTTTAGGATATTTTTTCCCCTCGCACCTCAAGCCCATAGCCTATGCAATGACATCCTTGCTAACTTCAAATGAAATCCCCCCAATAGAAACACTTTTGTCCTTCCAAGAACTAGCAAATTGACCCAAAATAATAGGATCATGACCGACCAATCATTCCATAAACGGGGCAATTCCTCCCTCCACACAAATGTGCCAGACTAGAGGGTTGTTTTGGAACTCATCACAACTATCCAGCTCCTTCCATACACGATCTCCACCCATTCTGCCAGCCTGCTTAGGAAAACCACAAAAATGCAAAAAACACCAGAGACAAATGTTGTGAACAAAAGGATGTTTGATGCAGGGCTTACAGCTATTAATCCTCTCAAACCAATTACATGCATGGAGGGGAAATATGCAACAGTGAGAAAAGAGATAACAATTAATGATTTTTTTATAATAGTGGAGGAGGCAAAAGTTGGTGGATAAGTAGGAATGGCACGACATCCCATGCAGGTAAACCAACAAGCTAAATTTAGTAACCCACCATAAAAATCCAAAGTAACCACCAGCTAAATTAGCCAGCGTGAAGCCACTAGAACACAACCAGTACTCATCATAGATGGTCCCATCGTTATTAACACACTCACTTCTCCAAATGTAATTAGGAGATAAATCAAGTAACCCCATTCCCCAAAATGTGATACTCACAGTACCGTCATACACCTAAGAAGAAATCACGGCCTTCGAAATAACCCGCATCACGTCACAAAATCTAAGCTTGATCACAGTAATTAAGTTTCCTCCTTACCATCTCATCATTATTTTATAAGCTATTCCCATTCTCCAATCCCAAAGAATCAACACGTGGGTGCTCGTTCCCCTACTCCACACCCACTCATCTTTACCCATAGCACTCCACCTGTCCTCCATACCAATATTGGCATTTATCCACCAACACACCCAAATTAACCAGTGGGCCCCCTAGTCAGTCCTCGTCATCCAAAAGTTACAAGTCATTATTAATCATGGAATCCCTTTCCTGCTCTATCAAAGCTTGAATGTTTGATGACAGTCTTTCCTTTTTCCTTCAACATCTAGCCAAGACCCACCCCGAGCCAAGATTCGCCAACACATCTGCCACACTATTGCCTTCTCTGTAAATATGATTCACCTTTTTATCTCTTAATTTGGACATAAGGAAGCTAACATCCATCAAAATGTCCTTGGTGTTCTAACTAATGAAACTATCCTTTTTCATAGCATCTGTCACCACCTTGGAATCTCCCTCAATATGGAGATTAACAATCCTTAGAGAAACAACAATTTTGAGTCCCATGAACAGTGCACGAGCCTTAGCAACAAGAGCCGACTAAACCCCAATGCCACCAACAAACCCTGCCACCATATTTCCTAAAGAATCTCTTATAATCCCACCTATACTTGCCCTTCCTAGGTTCCCTTTAGTAGCTCCATCAAAATTAATTTTAAACCATCCAAAATCCAGAGGCTCCCATTTGGTATTTCTCCTAGCTAAAAGTTTCCCATTGTCAAAATCATTAGCATTTAAATCCTGGTGCCATTCCTTAGACATTTTTATTTCAAAGTTCCTCGGCCCAAACTCCAGAAGTTTTCCATCAAAGAGGAGGATATTCTCCTCTATGAGCTGAACACCAATCCCAAACACCTCCATGGGGCTCCGCTCAACATTCCTGAAGACTTGGTTATTCCTCTCCTTCCATAAACACCAACCTATGATCGGGGGGTCTGCCTCTAAATTTCACTAACTAGAGGATGCAAAAAAGGCCCATTCCAACTCAAAATAAATGAAACAAGGTCCTTGCTCATAATCCACTGAATCTCAAGTTTCTCAATAGCCATCCCCCAAACTTTAGCAGCATACGGGCAGTGCAGCAAGAGGTGATTGACAGTTTCCTCCCCCTCTTTGCAAAGAAAACATCTATTGGGAAAGCACAATCCCTAGATTCTCAAATTGTCCTGGGTCAGAATCCTATTGTGGTAGGTCATCCACTAGAAAAATTTTATTTTAGGGATCATGCGCCTATTCCAAACCCTCCTCCAGTGTTCCTTAATAGAACTATCATTAGTCGACAGTCTGTAAGTGGATCTAACCGAGAGGTCCCCCTATTTATCTAAAGCCCAAAAGAATTCATCCTCTTTGTCATAGGAAGGAAATCTAAAATTGGAGAGTAACGCCTGAATAGATATAGCAAGACAACTAAGATCAGGCGAGTGAGGGTAGCATAGGGATACCTCTCTCCAAATCCTAGCACCAAAAGGGTCAAACACATAGTCACTGATATAAATCCCAAAGAATCTCTGAGCAGCAATCATCACCCCCTGAAACTCGGAACAAGCCAAAGGGAGATCTAAGAGCCAAGCATCTTCCCAAAATTTAATTTTGAACCCATTCCCCATTTTCCATTCTATCCTTTTTTTTAGCAAGCTTTGAATGCTACAAATACTCCTCTTGATAATAGAACCAATAGGGTGGGGTTCTAAAAGATAATCAATCAAAGGCCTGTTTTGAAGGTACTTAGCATTCATGATTTTGCACCAGTCCTTGGAGTTCCTTAACTGATCCCACCCAACCTTGGCTATTAGCGCCCTGTTAGAGGGAGCAATATTCATCATTCCAAGCCCCCCATAAATTTTAGCTCGACTAACCTTTTACCATTTAACCAGAGCAATCTTATTTTTCTCCTTAGCACCAGCCCAAAGAAAATTCCTTTGAATTCTTTCCAACTTTTCCACTATATACTTGGGCATCCTAAAGATAGCCAGAAAGTAAGTGGGGATACCTTGTATGGCCGCAGTAAGGAGTTGTAATTTGCCAGCATGACTAAGTAAGGATCCCTTCCACCCAGCCAACTTCCTTTGAATCCTCTCTAGAATAGAGTTCCAAAACTCTGATTGAACCTCCTTGACCATAACTGGAAGCCCCAGATATACCGATGGGAGAGAATCACTGACACATCCGAGAATTGCAGTCACCTTGTTTTCTAAACTAGGAGAGCAATTAAAGAAGTAAATCTTACTCTTGTTGTAGTTGATGCACTGTCTGAAGCAGGAGACATAGCTGTTAAGACAAGCTTTCCATTTCCTAGCTTCCACAACAGAGGCCTTCCCAAAAAGAAAATTATCATCCACAAATTGTTGCACGACGATCGGGCAAAGTGAGGTAGCCGCTCTAACACCAAATATGGAGCCCTCTGACAGCAAACTAGTAAAATTCCTACTAAGCACATCGGAAACCATAATAAAGAGGTAAGGGGAAAGAGGGTCTCCCTACCTAAGCCCTCTACCAGCAGAGAAAAAACCGCAGGGGGATCCATTAACCAGGACCAAGAACTCAACAGTTCTAACACACTCCATAATGAGCTCAATGACCAAACTGTTAAAGCCAAACTTAGCTAGGACCTTTGGAATGAATTCCCACAGAACCTTGTCATAGGCTTTGGATATATCAAGTTTAAGCACCATTCCCGCATTATTACATCTATCCATTGAGTGGAATAGTTCATGGGTAGTCAAAGCAGCATCAAGAATATGCCGACTCGGGACAAACCCCTTTTGATTGTGGCTAATAATTTTATCAAGTAGAGGTTTGAGATGGTTAACAAGAATCTTAGAAATGATCTTATAGATGGTGTTACATAGACTAATAGGCTGGAAGTCAGCCATTGAAAGTGGCTTGCTAATATTAGGTATAAGGGCAATGAAGTTGTGATTCATGTGTTTAAGAATCTTACCAGATTGAAAGAAGTCCCTAGCCGCGAGCACAAGGTCCCAACCCATAGTATCCCAAAAAATTTGAAAGAATGCAGGAGGGAACCCATTAGGACTAGGAGCTTTGAATGCCCCCATGCTAAAAGTAGCCAACCGAACCTCTTCCATGGAAACACTCCTAAGAATTCCCAAGTTATCCTCTAGAGAGATGGACGTAGGGAGGTGCCGAAGAACCAAATAATCCAATGTCGAGTTGGGCACACCTGTAGGGGCTGAGAGAGCCTCCTTGAAATAATTAACCGCACAGGACTTAATAAAAGCTTGATCAAAAATCACCTCCCCAGAGTTACTTATCAGTTTAGTAATTTGGTTCCTTTTTCGATGTTTGACAGCAGAAACGTGAAAAAAAAATTGAGGATTCAGGTTAGGGAATTCTCAGTCAAGCCTAACCTGATTCAGATCAGCACCAGCCCTTCTATTAGACCAAGTAAAAAATTTTCCCTGAAGATCAATATCTATTAACCCTGAAGAACACATGAAGTTTGTCAGATCAGTCATGCTGTCAGTGTAATCCAGGAGGCCCCCACTTTTCTCAGATGGTAGCAAGCGAGAGTTGAAATCTCCAGCAACAAGCCACCCACCGACCTCCCTTATTCATATTAATTTGAAACACCATATTTCTCCAAAGGAAGTTCCTTGAGTTCCTCTGATTGGGAGCATAAATATTAATTATAGAGCAAACTTCTCCATTTACAAAGAGCGAAACCCCAATACTATTTTTACAATGAAATAATTCTTGACCCTGAAAATCAGAAGGATTCCAAAGCATAGCCAACCCCCCCGAAGCTCCCTCAGCATCACTGTGAATAAAATAAGAATTAGGCCAAATAATACTAACAACCTTTTCAAAATTAATCTTTAGCATCTTAGTTTCTTGCAGGAGACAAACATCAATCTTATGCTCCACTATATAGTTCTTCAGGGCATGCTGTTTGTGCGAACTAGTAAGACCCCGAATATTCCAAGACATAATCCTCATATTTGACCTTTTTTTGAGGACACCTCTAATGTCCTCTGCTTCCCCAAGGCAATCTCATTTGTCATTTCACGCGTTCTGGTGGATCTCTGTGAGGGTCTCCCAGGCTTGGAATCTCCTCCCACATTTGCCTTCTTCATCCTACCCTTCTTCTTAGGCATGGTCTAGATCCCTCCCTCTTCAACTTTCTCCAACTTTAAACATTCCAAATTTTCAGTAGATTCTTCAACCAAACCAGAACACTCTTCCTCCCAAATTTCACCCTCTTCAACCGAATCCCCACAGGTCCCCAGAGTAAAAGACAACGGATCAATAATCGAAGAAATAGGGCCAAAGCCGTCCTCAAAAGCACCCATAGACAAAGCAACGACAGTCGAGGAACTAGGATCCTGAGGCAATGAGACCTCCCGAGTGAAGGCTCCCAACACCAAAGAGCCACTAGGGTTCGAGACAGGGTGAGGAACAACAGGTGAAAGTGAACACAGAGAAAGCACGGGAGATTGAACCAAATCTAGGGGGACAATCTTTGAACCACCCGAAGGCCTCGAGGCATCCTCCACTGGAATCTTGGGATCAGACAGAATCTTGGGGTCAGACACATCCATAACCTCCCTACTGACTGATGATTTACAATCAGTGATAAGTTGCCCAGCTTTGGCACACCTTTGACAATAAACCACAACGTTTTCATAACAAACAAGTTGGACCCAATTTCCCAACTTGAAGCAAAACTTGATAGAGTTAGGAAGAACTTTATCTACGCAAATATTGATGCAAAATCAAGCAAAGACTAACCTTGATTTATACTTAGTGACATCATTCGAAGTAACAAACTGACCCAATGAATCACCTATAGCCTTGAATATGGCTTCATCCCAAAACTCAAGAGGTAAGCCCAGTAGCTACACCCAAATAGGAGCTGACATGTTAAGGTCTACAGCAGGATCAAACCCAGGGTTCCACCTACACAAAGTGAGGCTATGCTTCCCATAAACCCATGGGCCCGACGACAGGGTATGCACCAAGTCCTCAGCAGCAACAAATCAAAAAAGGAAGAGACCGTCGGCCATCACGCAGACCTCCACACTGCCCTTAAGCCTCCATTTCATGGCCACCCACTTTCTAACCATATCCACTGTAGGATGATAGGAGAGGAATCTCCCCACCACCGCATTCTCGATGGAGGAAAGGATTTTGTCACTAACTATGTCAAGAATTTCAAACACAGCATCAGAAAACATGATCGGCTTAGGGGGGCCAAAAATGAGGAGGCTAGATTCCCACTATTTAGAACATTATTCCAACTGGCAGTCGGAGGAAGCTCAATTGCCAAGACAAAAGAGATGCCCGAAGCCACCACATCCTACAAAATTCCCATAGGAGAAAGCACAGATCCCATAGAGGGGGTACCCACCAGACACATCCTCAAAGGAGGAGAGCATGGATCTGAGGGGGCAGGGGACCCTTGGGTACCCCCACAACAAAGTCCACCATGCGAGTAGAAATTCAAAACTCCAAACGAGCAGGAGCGAGAGTGGGAGCAGGTTCCACCTGGCTTGTTGATACCATGCTAGCATGTAATTGCCTTGATGCAACGAATGCTATGATGTGGCCTCAGTATACGAAAAAGTTTAGTCTATCCCAAATTTAGTTGATTTGACATATGGGATGGTCTTTGAGCTTTGATTGATGTGCTTTGAGTTTGTGGCATGTCGAAGCACTATGGTATTTGGTACATGTTCTACATGTTGATCATTGTGGATTTTTTATTTGAGTTGAGGCTTGCAACTACATCATTTATGAAATTTTCTCATGTGATTGCCATTTTCCATCAGTCTGTCATCATGAGTGTAACACCGACTCTTGTAATGAGTTCGATATGCCAGAATATTCATTTTCTAATGGCTTGTCATGAGTTTTATTTTTCGATGTGCCACATTTTATTTTCGGTATATGGTAAGTTTCAGCAAGCGTTGGTCAGTAATTGTGGGATGGGTTCAACCTCAGTATATCTTACTAGCTCTAAAGTTCAGATTACGTTTCTAGGGCCAGTGACAGATCGACAGTTGCTAGGTTTGATTTCTAAAAGGATCCTCTAATGCTAAAGGCAGTGAAATTGATTTTGCAGAAGAAATTTCTTATGTCCAAGGGCTGCTATCACCTTAATACTGACATCAGTTCTTAGTTTTTGGGGTTCTTATTGGATATTCGAGTTTCCAAGGATATGGTGTTGCAAATTACAAAGAGGGTTTTTAAGACTTCGCTACTATTAGGTCTCAAGGTGATGCTAGTGGGGGCCTGCCTAGGAGAAGCCATCCCATAATACTGCCATGGGATTATTATAGAGTATCTTCCATTTATCCTTGATGTGGTGGATGTGGGATATAGGTACCACCATTTCCTTGTTGAGGTAGGTTATCAATTTCTCAAGAGGCATTTTTGATTTGTACTTGAGCAGGATACACAATGGGTTTCTAAGTTCAACGAGTTTGCAAAGAGTAATCGTCCATGAGGATGAAAGTCTCACTGAAAAAAGATAAACCCCTTTTTTTGGTATTGTTCAAATGTCTTTTTGGTTTGATCAGTCTATTTTGGCATCCTATTTTGTATCTAGTAAATGATTTTTTTGCAAAACCTTCATTGTAAATAGGGTATACATCTTCCTAATGTGAAAGGAAGAGGCCAGTGAACCAATTTTTTGTTTTTTGTTTATAATACTGAAGTTTGCTTGGATATTTAGTAACATTCTTGAGGTTCTCCAAGCCAACTATGATTTAGCTAGTACTATTCATATGTTAACTTAATGAAAATGAAATATTTACATTTTATAGCCCTTTGGAAACATTCCAGACAATTGGTTTCTTTCAAAAGTGGAGTGATGATATTGTTTCAAAATGTGTTTCATTCTTGGTTTGAATAGAGGCTACATGTTGTTTTCTTGATTTCAGTGAATGCACTTGGTTTTTGCTTCTTAAAATAAGATAAAGCTTGATTTTGGAGTCCTTCTATATGTGTTTATAGAGAGGGTTTAAGATGAATATTTTTTTAGTGGAAAAATAGTTCACCTTCTTCATATAATAGGTAAGAAAGTTCCTGATTTAAGGTGTAATTTATTTTTTTCCTTCATTTCTTCTCGGTTTTGGAGGAGGTGCCTATGGCCACAACTTCCCCATGAGTGGCTTGGCTAAGTTTCCTTTCCTCACATTTACTTGGAATTTTTGTGGGCTTAAATTTGATAATTACTTAGCCCTTTGTATTCAATCTAAAGTTGAAGGGGAGGCATGTTCATTTCATTTTTTGTTGCACACAGTGAGGATTTATCGTGTGCTTCAAAAAAAATTAGGGTTTAGTCCATGGAGTGTATAATTCGGTTGATTCAATTGGCTAGGCCTTTGAAGAGAAATACTATCTTGATGAGATTGCTTGCAAGCCTCGGTTTAAATACTGGTAGAAACAATAGATTCAAAATAGGATCTTTCAGTGATAATTAAGATTGCTTAGCTACCCCTAGTTCATGTATGAGGATTGAATTTTGTTAGGACCTAGGATTGATATTTTGCCTTATTAAATTTTAAGCTAGGTTTCATAGATGTGTACCTTTAGTTTTTCATACTTACCTGGGGGTTGGGGGTACTTACCATGCTTTGGAGCTTGATTCACCTTTTTCCTTAAGTATGATTCTTTCTAGACATTTCCACGTCTCGGCCACCTCCATAGTAAGATAGATGTTGGTTTGGTCTATGTCATGATTTTCTAACTTTTTTGTAGCCTTGTTGGCCTCATGGTAGATGTGCTTTATGGATAGTACTTGGACCTCTTGTATTAGATCTTTGACTATGGAGATTTTTGGTTGTAAATTCTAAATTCCAATTTGGCCTCTTTTGATTGCACCTATGCTTACTATTGAATTTCATTCCAAGTTAATGTTTTTCAATCCCTTCCTTTTTCACAACATGAGTCCTTACATGATTCCTTCAATTTATGCCTCATTATTGATTGATGGGGGCAGTTTTATGGAGCTTGTTGCTATTAGTTGTCCTTTCTCATTTCTTATGATGCAACCTGCTCCAGATGGGCTAGGGTTACCCCTAGAGGCCCCATCAGTATTTAGTTTGAGTCTTCCACTAGGTGGAGGGCACCATTTAGCCTTGTTCCTATAAAAAAAACTCTCTAGGAAAATTGAAAGAATTTGGGGACTTTCGGCTCTGTCCAAGTTTTTATTAATTTTTCATCCCAGAGTGTGAATGGCATTTTTTTAGTGCCTTAATATCTGCATTCAATTTTTCTATGATGTTTCTTTCAATTACAGAAATTACTTCCTCTACCTTCATGGATTTTTCGTAAAAATTTCTTATGTTTTTTTCTTTCCATATGTTCCATAGTAAAATGGAGGGGTTTGTTTGCTAGATTTTCCCCCAAAATGTGTCTTTTTTTAATATCAGCCAGCTTGCTAAAAAGTCCCTTGTTTTGTTGCCTCTTGGAGCTACCCAACCAAGTTTCATTTGTAGCCAATCCCAACACTCTTCTGAAAAGGGACAGTTTAGGAGTAGATGATCAATTGTTTCTTCACTTTTTTCCCACATGATGCATCTATTTGGTCCTTCAATGTCCATTTTTCTTAATCTATCACTAGTAAGAATTCTTTCATGCATAGCAATCCATGTAAAAGCCCCTACCTTAGATAGTACCAATTTTCCCCAGCATAGCTTCTTAGGCTATTCATAGTTTTCTTGCTTCATTTGGATTTGGTAACCCAATTTGGTAGTGTAGTTACCTGATCTAGGCCCACACCACACAATTTTTTCTAATTGATTGTTGAGGCATATATTTTTCTCTTGAAGGACTACGAGTAGCTTCTCTTTTGCTTCTTCATTCATTTGGAGGTCTATGGGTATGTGACAAGATATTTTTCCTATCTCTTATGTTTTGACATACCTATGAAGGATATTATCACTTTTTTTGTTTGTGGATGGAATATGAGGAGTGATCTCTTGATATTCCTTTAAGGGTTTGTACCCCCCCATGAATCATTCCAAAAATCTGCTTTGTTTCCATTATTTACATGCTAGATGATGTGGTTTTTAATTACTTGTAATGAGTTTAGCATGAAATTCCATATGTGGGAGCCTTGGCAAGCATTTGTAATAGTTAACACTCTTTCAGGATCTGAGCTATCCAAGTACTTCTTCTGCATCACTCTACACCACATTAAGGATGGGTGCTGATAAATTTTCCATATTATTTTTTCTCCTAGGGTTGTGTTTTTCTTTCTTAAGTCCCTTATCCCTGCACCTCCATCAGCGTGTGTTTTGTAGGCGGTGTCACAATGAACTAGTGGGATTTTGTGTTGGGAATTTAAGCCTTCCCATAGGAAGCATTTTAAAGTACTTTCCAGCCTCGAGGTAGCTTTGGATGTTAATTGCATGCATGACATTGACTATGTGGGAATAGATGATAGGACTAGCTTCTTAAAACATTGTTATTCTCCCTTCTAATGTTAGCCATTTACCTCTCTAGTTCAGGGCTTTGTTTTTGCACTTTTCATTTATTTATTCCCATAATGTTGTCCTAACCATACCTTTGAACAATGGAGCTCCTAAATATTTACATGGTATTTTATCAATTGAGTATCCCAACACCTTAGCTATTTTTTTTTGCATTTTTTCCTTTGTATGAAAGAAATATATTTTATATTTTTCCATGTTTATTTTTCGCCCCATCACGTTGCTATAGTCCTGAAGAAATTATTTTTTTCTTGTATAGTTGACTCCCCATATAGTAGGGTATCATCAAAAAATTGTCGGTGGGTAAGAGCTTCCACCCCTTGAGCTACCTAAATTCCTTTCTAGGAGCCTTACGCATGGATTGAGGTAATGTATTTGCTTAATGCTTCAACCATGATGACAAAAAGAAATGAGGAGATGGAAAATCCCTATCTAATTTCATTAGTGCTTTGAAAAAATCCAAAAGGGTTGTTTTTTACTAGTATGGAGTATCTAGGTGAAGATATACATTGGTAAATAATTTGTAACCAATCCGTGCAGAATCTAAACTTCTCCATGGTTTTGATTAGAATTCTCCATTTGACCTTATCATATGTTTTACTAACATCCAGCTTTATCAGCATGCTCTTGATTTTTTATTTTTTTATTGTATGTACTGCTTCATTGGCCAGAATTATGTTGTCCACTATATCTCTCCCAAGCATGAAGCCGCTTTGGTTTACAAAAATTATCTTGTCTAAAACTTTCTTGAGTCTGTTTGCTAAGTGCTTGGATATGATCTTATAAATAGTATTGCATAGTGAAATGGGTCTATATTTCCTAAAGGTGACACAATATTCTTTTTTTGGTATAAGTACTACCATTGTGTTGTTCAAATCTTTGACAACTGTTTTTATTTTTCTGAAGTCTTTTGTTATTGCCCAAATTTCATCTCCTAGGAAATTCCAACACTTTTGATAAAATAATGTGGGGTACCTATCTAGCCTAGGGGCTTTATTAGGATGTAACTCAAATGTTGGTTCCTTGATTTCTAATTTAGTAAAGGGTTCTATGAGCATTTGATTGTCTTCATTGGATATTAGTACTAGTATGTTGGATAAAATCTTGTTTATATTTAGCATGTCGCTATCTCCTGATGGAGCTAGAATTCTTTCAAAGTACCTTACTGCTTCTTCCTTAATAGTAGCTGGCTCATGAGTCTAGGTTCCATCTTGACATTGGATACTTGATATTTTTTTGTGGGCCTTTTTGATCTTGGTTGTGTTGTGGAAGAATTTTGTGTTGGTGTCTCCTTCCATAAGCCAGACCTCTCTAGACTTGGATCTCCAATACTCTTCTTCTCTTGCTATAATTTCTTCATATTCAACCTTGATAGTTTTTCTTTGAGATAGTCCTCCTGATTCATACCTGAACTTATTACTCTTGAGTTTAACTTCTCAAGATCATCTTCTAGTCTCTGTGAAGATATTTTTGAATGCTATTTTGTTCCAGTTTTGTAATTTCTTCTTTATTAATTTTAGTTTGTTCATAAAGATGAAGCTTCTTGTTCCACTGAGCTTTGGTGCCTCGTTCCACCAACTGGCAATAGATTCTACCAAGTCATCCTTCCTAAACCATATTTTTTTCTACTTTGAGAAAATCCTTTATGTTATTGCATTCCCCTACCACTATTAGCTTGAATGGGAACTGGTTTTAACCTATTAGGGGGAGGATCTCTACTTCCATTACCTGGTTCATTTCCAACCAGTTTAGGGAATAGATGAACCTATCTATTTTTTCTTTTATGCAACATTCACCTTCCCTTCTATTGAACTAGGTGTAAATTCCATTTTGGGTGGGTATATCCAACAAGTTGTTGTTTTTTAGAAATAGGCCAAACTCTTCTATTGCCTCCCCATTTCTCTTCTATTTTGAGCACTATGTTGAAATCACTACCTAGAATTATTTTTATGTTCCTAATTTGAGATAATTTTTGGCTCAAGGAGTCCCAGAGTCTATTTTTTTCTTCTCTCTTTGTTGGCCCATAAATGTTGAATAGATTGAAGTTATTGTTGCAGTGTATGCTTTTAACTTCACTTAGTATCCAGAATGTATGCTTATCTATTATATTAACATCTACTGAGTTTGATCTCCAAATAATTCCTATTCCTCCCATTGTTCCATGGGCTTTGGGTTATGCCTCCTCCCATCCTTTGATGTTCAGGACCCTCTTAGTTTTATCTTCAATTTTTGTCTCTTGTAGGATTACTATATCTGATTCTACATGTTCTATTTGGTAGTTGATTAACCATCATTTTTTAGGGGCTTTCAGACCCCTAACATTCTAGTTCATCACCTTTATGGGTCCTTTTTTGGGAGTGCTATGCTCCCCTAATGTTTTTTAGGAAGTTTTTGTTTCTTTTTAAACCTTTTTTCTTGGGCTAACTCTTCCTAGATTTTCTTCTTTGATTTTCTTCCCTTTTTCTTTTTAATCTTTTTGGGAAAATCTAGGTATTAGGCACTTGTCTATGAGATACTTCTATTGTCTATAATTTCCAACTCATCAAACTCCTCTTCATCTCTTTTTGAAAGATCATCCTCTGACCTTGTTATTTCTTGTTCCCTTTGGTTTTCAAATGTGTCTCTTGCCTCTATGTGCTCTATGTTCTAGACTTTGGCCAATTCCATAACCTTGGCTAGAGTTGCTTCCTCCGCCTTATTTTGAATTAGGCAAGAAATAGGGTTGGGGGATGTGAGCATCTGAATCTTGGCCACCTATTGTCTTTGGCTCGATTCCTAGAATTTTTCTTCCCTGCTTTTTCTTAGTACTGAGCTTACTTTCCTTTTTAGCACTTTGTAGGGATCCCCTTGACTGCCTTGCACTTTTTTCCTCCAAATAATTTTGGGAGGTGTGGTCAGCATGTTTCTTCCATTATTGAATGTATTTTGTGTCTTTTTCTGTGGCTAATCTAGTTTTTTTTTTAATTTCTATTTCTTGCAACCAAACACCTTCTTTTGATTTTAGCCTAATTTTCTTAGGGATCTCGTTGATAGCTGCTATGTTAATTCTTGCATATAAATATGAATTTTCCTTTAAAAGTGCTAAATCAATTCCAACCAGGGTTCCCAAAGACCTGCCTATTTTGTCTAGGCATTCTTCTAACCAAAATTCCATTGGTAAGTTGTATAATCTTATCCATTTGGCTTTCGCATATGGAGCTTGATTTTGAGGATTAAAATTGGCTTCCCATTTTTTAGTGTAAATCAGATTGCCTTCCATTTCCCTTTTGGTAGGATTTAGTGCTTCATCTCTATTTTCTTTGGAGAGGAAGGCAATAATGAAGAATCCCTTTGGTAAGAATTTAAGGCCATGGTTTTTCTTTATGTTACTGCGGGCCCAGTCTTCTATGGATTTTCTTCTTTTTAGTGGTTTGATTACTCTGCATATGATTGCTATTTTTTGTAGAATATAGATATCCTCCTCTATCTCTGTTTGAACATTGATTTTAGGTACTAGACATTGGGCTTCTAGAATTGGCTTCGCTTGAGCTTGTTCTTTTCTTTGGCGTACTTCAAATCATTTGCCTGCCAAAGGGAGATGCTTCTTCCTACCTCTAGCCAGCTTTTTCTTATTGTGTTCAATTTTTTTTTAATTTTGCTTGATTTTTGTGTCTTCATTCTCTTTGTTAAGGCCCATTTTTTTCATTGATTAATTTCAATATGATTCAGCCAAGTTATATAATGTGTCATTCTAAAATCAATTTTGAATTTTTCTTCTGGTGGTTTTGAGATTCTACTTTTGTTCCATATGTTTGTATTTGGATGGTTTTGGCTTTTGTGTCTGTAAGAATTAGGAGGATGCATCTTCTTGCATCGGTGTAATTTTGTGCCTTCTTTATAGTTGATCTTCCCTTCCTCTGGACCTTGCCTCTTCTTCCTATTTCAAAAGGTATTTTCTGTAATTCATAATGTGAGCTTTTGCAATTTGTATTTGTAATAAGAAGTTATGCAGGCAAAACAATTTTGTAAAGAAAATTAATTTCTATCTTTTTTGATAAATTAGATAAATTTTATTTATTTAATTACATCACTAATTAAGTCCTTTTCTTTCTAAAATTAAATAAATCCTAATTTATTTGATTTTTACCACTTTCAACTATAATTAAATAATTATTTTAATTATTTAATTATTTAATTATTCATTAGCATCTTTTTTCATAAATTAAATAAATTTTATTTATTTAATTGGTCTTCTCTCTAATTTTGAATTAAATTATTATTTAATTCAAAAGGTCAACATGTCACATGTCCTCTATAATTAAATAATATTTTTATTATTTAATTATTCTTTCAAATTTCTTCTACAACCTCTTTGTCTGTGTCAATATTATCTTCCACATAAAATTTTATCTCTTGACATCTCATTCAGTTTACACCCTTGATTGAATTATCTTATGATTCAATCCTAACCGCTCATCCTTATCATTTTCCCTAAATTTTCCCTAACCCTATTTCATACTACATCTTTCATTCTTGGCCATTGATCTTTAGGTCAAATTAACCTTTCAATCTTAGCCCTTCATGACAAAATTGACATTCTATAAAATAAATCTATTTTTTTATTGTCAAGTTACCTCTTGCTATCTATTTTATTGCATCTACAAGCTATCTAGAGACATATTACTATCTTGACAGCTTAGCTATCAAATCAAGTGCATTCTAGTCAATTAGAATCTTTAATATTTTTCTTTGTCATTGTCATTAGGCTTATTTGCATACTCAAAATTTGAGGGAAATTATTCATATCAAGAAAAATGGAGAAGGGCAATGGAGGTGAATCAATGGTTGCATGAAGACTCTATGGTGATATTTATTTATGTTTATGTCTTTATGATTATTTGTACTTCATTTCTTATTAGGGTTTGATTTATATGCTTTGTTACCTAACCTTGATAATTTTACCCTAATTACATTGGTGAACCTGATGTGAAAGGACAAATTTGTAGAATTCGTACAGAAATTTCAGTTTTGCAAGTTATAGGTACAGATTGATGCAATCACTAGTTAAAACGACACAATCGCTTTTGACACAATGTCAGAATTGTGATGTTGAATGATGTAGCTGCTTCAAATTAGGGTACATTTTGACTTTGTCTAATTTCTTTGTTTTTTCTAGAAAAAAATTGTTATCTTGTATTTGGTTTTCTTAGATTAACCCTAGTTTCATATCATAATAGTCTCTAGTTGTTAGGATCTGGTTATATTTTATGTTATTTTGTAGGTCCAAGTTAAAATGATGCAATCAGTTGTCTTTCACCGCAATCGCTCTGGTATTTACTACATTTGATATTGACCCTGAGCCACAATTAATTTTTTGCATCGAAGTTGACATCTGGAATGATGCAATTACTTCTGTTTGTGAGTCGTGACTGCTATTTTTTGTGAATCAATTTCCTGATAATTTATACTTTGTTGTTTTAGTCAAAATTTTCAATTTAGACCTTTTATATTTCATAGCTTAGGGGTTTTTTGTTGTTGAAATTTGATTTCTAGAGTGTGGCATAGGTGGAAAGGAGGCATTTCACTTGATTTTACTAACTTATCTATCTTGTCTTCTTTTCATACTCTCACTAGACATAAAATTAACCTTGCATTTGCATGTCATTGGGCTGAAAATTTGTAACAATTTGCATTTCCTCACTCATTGGTCTAAAATTAACCTTGTATCAAGTGTCTTCTTCACATATTTATTTGAGGGTTAAAAAGAACAATTATCTTGTGGTTTTTTAATTTGTCTTAAGGTGTGTATTCTCTTCTCTCACACCATTTTGTGATCTTAATAATTAAAAGCATCTTTTAGACATTTTCATAATCACCCACACATTTAGTTTTTGGATTTTTTTTTAATGAATATTATGCAAGTGTGAGAAAAACATGTTGTGTATGCCCTCTCCTTGTGATTCCTGTGATCTTGAAGATCAAAAACAACATAATTATCTTACTTTTGTTATCCTTAGAGGGCCTACCTCCCAACTTGTGAGAGGGAATGATCCAAGAGGTACTTTGTTTCAATCCTTTATATAAATATTTGTGATTGTTGGGGAAGTCTTCAATCACCTAGTGTGGATGTTCTATACAGACGAGTGTCACCCTTAGTATATGTGAGATACATAAAAATCCTTTTTAATGAAGGGACTAGCAAGCCTCTTTATTGATCTAATCTCGCCTCACGTATAGGCACCATTATTACCCCAAAATATAGATTAATAACCACTTTTTTAAGAGGCCAAAAACCCTTTTACTTGCTAGTGTAGGAAGTCGAACCTCTAAAGCTAGCCTACATTCCACCATTCATTGTGGAGACAAATTACCTTGGTTCACAAGATCTTAGGATCTTCAAAGGTAAGATATTTTGGTGTGCCCATGCCATGTAAGGGGGAGCCAATGTCACCAAGATCTCTAGTTGTCGACTTTGTTTAGGTATTTGGAGAAATCTAAGTAGGGACTCAACAAGTAGTATCTCTTGCGATCTTAGGTTGTGCATTGTCTACGAGTGTCTTCTTACACATTTAAACATTTTTCACAATCAATCCAAACTAAACAAGTGTCTACAGACTAATTGTTGTGTTTTCCAAAAACAATTTCACAAAATCACCTCAAAAATTGGTCAAAACAATTCAAAACTTAGCAAAACACATTGTTAATTGCAATTGACTATCATTCATTGTAACCACAAACCAAAAAACTACAACTACCATTTCTATAATGTCACAACTATTTCCAGAACATTGCAACTGAGACTCAAAATGGTGCAATTTCTTATCATTGAAAATTTTAGGGAAAATTTGAGACAAAGCTATTTTCTAGTCAATTCCTGAGCATCACCTGGTCCTTTGATCATAGACTTGCAAGCTTGCATGACTGTCATTTTTCATCCATCCATTCTAGCATCATTGCATCCTTTGCATTGACCATAGGTCAAAACTTAGATCATCCTTTAGTTTGCATATACCTTGTTGTAGGTTTGAGCTTTGAGAACTTATCAAACTTAAGAGCAAACCCTAGTGACCAAATCAGATTTGTCTTGTCTTCACTTATCCATCACCTTAGTCTTTTTTCATCTAGGTTGGCTCCTCAACTCCAAAGGATAGTGTGAGGATTCATTTTTCAACTTGTCATTTTAGTCCTTGTCATCATCGAAGTCTTGATAAATCAGGTTTTCAACCTCGGCTATCTTAGTTTGATTAAGAAACATTACTTTAGATTTACCACAAGGTGCTTAGTGGTCATACCCTTATGTCATATTACCATTTACACCCATCATACTTGCACCTCATTTGGCATACCTTAGAAACCATCTTGCATCAACATTACCATAGCTTTGGACTTCATTGTGACATTTATCCTATTGACATCTTGACATCTTGTCACTTTGAATCCATAACTTGGTATCATCCTTAAACATCATTATAACTTTTAAAAATCCAAAAACATAGGTGCATAACCTTGGTCATAATATTTGCATAGTCATCCTTGACATCATACCACATTACCTTCACATTCGCCTTCCTCTTGCAAGTCTTTTATGGTCAAAACTAGGTTGTAAAGGAAATGAAAAGAAATGGCCTTCTCACAAGATGAGTTTGTCAACCCATTTGGTAACTCCTCTCATGAGGCACCTAGACAATACAAATCCCTATTGGAAAAAAATTTCACTAGAAACAAGGATGGAAACATTGTCGTAGAATAATTAGAGGCCATCGCACAAGATCCCGAAATGGCCTCTTTTGTGGATAAACTTGTGGAATTAAACTACCAACGCTACCTATCCAAAATATTGTTAGAAGGATCCACATTACCCCATGGTTTTTACATCAATACACTACAAGTAGCACCCACACCAAATAAAAAAACCAAGGAAACAATATATCTACCTCTAGTGGCTCCATCCCACAAGTCAACACATCTATGTCATTAGGTGGATCCACACAAGACACAATGACAATTCATACCCCACTATTTGGCACCCAAAGCATGACACAAGGCATACCTCAAAACACCACAACACAACCCATGACACAATCCTTTGGTGTTTTTACCAATCCGATTTTACATCAAACACCATAGGGGCCTCACTTTCCAATCAAATTGGAACAAGCACTTCAACCAAAAGACCAAAAAATTTCATCAACAAGACTCCTAAAGTAAATGTTATACCAAACATTGGGACCTCACAACATTCTATTCCATCACAAAAAGGACCTCCTCCTTATGTATATGTGCTAAACAATACCCAAGGGTCTATTCCACATAACACACAACATGGAAACCAAGGACCCTTACCACAATATGGCAACCAAAATACACATGGTCATACCCTTAAAAATTTATGGCATACACAATCCAATCCACCTTATAACACTCACATTCGAACCCATAACCAAAACATTCATAACGAAATACCATCTTACACACATATGCAAAACTGAAATCCATCATATACACACATACCCGATCAAAATTCATCCCATAACATTAGATTCTAACATGACAACATGGGCCCTCCAAATACGCAAGATCCATCATTGACTCAAGTGGATGTTCTACAAACTCAAATGCTTGCCCTACAACAAGAATTGTAAAATATGCAAGTGTCTAACAAGAAGAGTTACTCCACAAAAGACTTATGTCCCTATCCATTTGATAATAATTTATACATGTCACCCTTCCTACATGGCTATACCATTCCTAACTTTCCCAAGTACAAAGGGAAGGGAAATCCTATCGAACACATAAGATAATTTTCCATAGCTTGTATAGACATTTCATATGAACCAACATATCTAATGAGACTTTTTCCACGAAGTCTTATGGGAATAACACTTGAGTGGTTTTCACATCTAAAAAATGGCATAAGAACATGGGGAGAACTAGCAGACAATTTTGTGGAACACTTTGCATTCAATATTGACAAAAACATAATAATTTCCACCCTATTTCATACCACGCAAGAAGATAGTGAAAATTTTATCACTTTCTTCCAATGGTGGAGGGGTTTGGCTAGTAGATGCCCCATTGAGGTACCTGAGAAACAAAACTTTGTCATTTTCATTGAAAACCTTAACTCAAACTTGAGACATGAGTTATGAATGTAATGTTGTACCTCATTTATAGACCTAGTCGAGAAAGGCATGATCCTTGAAAAATATCTTATTGACAAGGGAGAAATCAAATTCTACAACAAAAACATAACCAACCAAAACCCATCTAATGACAACACCAAAAATTGGTCACACAACAAGAATTTCACTAATGATGGGGTTGTAGACGCCAAGGTTGTGAGAAAAATTGGTCCCATGTTTACTCTTAAAGGTCCAAACATGACAAATATCCCAAATCAAATATAAAATGTTGTACAAAACAACCAAGAATGTGGTCCACCTACACAAACAAGAAGGTACCCACCTAAACAAAAATACACTCCCTTAGGGGAACGAATTGAGCCCATCCTGAAACAACTCCTACAATCGAAGGCCATAACATTACCACCTATTAAAAAATATGACCTGGGAAATTTTAAACCATTTTGGTGGGATGACAATGCTACATGTGAATACCACCACGCCAAAGGACATACCACTTCATCATGTTGAGAACTTAAGAACATATTCAAAGACATTGTTGAGAATGACACCATTGAAGTTGAAGGACAACAACCCACATCTAATAATGACCATACAATCTTGAAGAATCCCTTACAAGACCATGGAAATGGAAATCCTTCCAGTTCAATACAAAAGACCAACAATAACACCAATTACACAAAGGCCAAATATGATTATAACACCATAGTAAATCACCTTCGTATTGTTCATGAACATATCAATACCATTACCATCAAAAAGCCTCCTGAATGCACTATAAACACACATCAAACTAAGGTCATCATCCAAGGTCCTCCTCCTCAACCTCAACAACCAAAGTCCCAATATAACCTCTTGGACTAGTTAGGAAAATCACCAACACAAATCTCTATCCTAAAGTTTCTTTGCATTTCTCCTGAACATAGGGCTATCCTTGACTAGGCTTTGCAAGATACTTCCATCCCCACCAACCTTGATGTCAATAATTTTCAATAAATGGTAGGATTCTTAACTAATCCCCATCACAACTCTTTTTTAAAACAAGACTATTCATCCCAAAAGGCCATCCATAATGACCCTTTGCACCTTGAAGTTTTTGTCCATAAAACCAAAGTCAGACGAGTCTTGGTAGATAGTGGAGCAAGTCTAAACATTTTCACTCTTAAAGTAGTCAAGGAATTGGGATTCTTTGAAGCTTTCATGGATGTGACAAAGAGCATAGTAATAAAATCCTATGACAATGAGGAATGCCCTTCCAAGGGTGTTATAACACTACCTGTCAGAGTGGGACCTAAAATGATGGACACCACATTCCAAGTCTTGGATCTTGATCTCCCATACAACTTCCTCTCTTATAGACCATGGATTCATGCCATGAAGGCCATTCCCTCTACATACCATCAATGCTTGAAATTTCCTCATGAAGGCATAGAAGTCACAATTGTTGACGATCCCGATCTCGATCCCTTTCAATATTGTAATAATTTAAAAGGGATCCCTAAATGCCAAGTCCTAGTCAATCAAGAAGCTTCATCATCCTCATCATCCAAATACATTGATCATTTCACATTGCACAAGATATCCAATACCAAACCTCCATCCTCTAATTCAAAATTTGAGGTCCAAGATAAAGGATGTGGTGAATATCACATGAAGATGTCCTACTGTGTCAGTCAACTCACAACACCTAAGTCATATAGATAACCATTAATAGTCTAGCAAGAATCAAAGGTCATTATCCATATTCCTCCCACAACAACCTTCATAAAATTTGGAGAATTGATCAAAGAAGACCTTGAGGACATTTCTACCTGGCTATATAAGGATGAAGAAGATATTGAACATAAGATGATTCCCACTGAACAATATGCTAAAGGTTTTGACCTTATGAAATGATATGGCTATGATGGACATAGTGGGCTTGGGCTTAGAAACAATGGAATGATGGAACCTCTAATGTAGAAGTCAAGACCAAAGAATCTAGGGTTAGGGTTTGCACCAATAAAAGTGAAGGGTCCTAGTCCTATGGTATTTTCGACTAAGGAAGTAAGTTCTTCTAAGGCTATCGAGACATTTGACACATTCAAAACTAATTCTCATGAGTATGAATTTGGTTTTGATAAATCATCTAGCGACTAGGAACTTGAAGAAACATTCAGAGAGCTTGGTGATCCTACCTTCGAGGAAATATTTAGACAAACCTTTAAGGTTGGTCCACCACAAAATGTATCAAATGTCAACCAATCTATTCCTAGGAAGAGGGAAGCTTGGATAAAAACCTTTTGTGACAATATCAATAATTATGTCCTTACACTGTCTTCCTTGACCCTTGACACTCCCAATGATTGAATCTCTTTATTATTCCTCGAACTCATCAACTAGGATCAACAGGGACCACCTACCCTCGACGTCTTTGAAAATGATGAAGCTATTCTCAAGTTTATAGGTTTGAGAGAAGGCATGCCCTTTTGCGATCATAAAGTTGGCTGTACCTTTGACTTGGATAAGACAACATATTTTGGGGAGACTTTCCACCCCTCTAGTTACAAATATGACAAAAATAAAACATAAAAAGAAAGGTCTCTAGGTGAAAACCGTAATACGCCTCTTAACCAAGAAATAGTAAAAACAAAGGATGCATCCAAGGGTGAAAACCTCTCTGACGCACCTGAGGATGGAGGGTTGGAAATTATTCCCATCGACCAAGAGAAGTCACCCATGCTAATATAAAAGACTATTGAGATCAACATAGGCACAGACGAAGATCCTTAAATAATTTATTTGGCAGAATTTTTGATAGAAACCGAGCTACTAGAGTTTCATAAGTTCTTCACAGAGAGACAAATCAACTTCACATGCTCTTGTGTTGACATATCAGGTCTTGATCCTAAGTTGGTTCTACATCACCTACCACTATTGTTAGATGTGAAACTAGTGAAATAGAAACTCGGAAAGATGCATCCATAGATTAAATTACTTATCAAAGCAGAACTCAAGAAACTATTAGATGTTGGCTTCATTCAACTTTTCGACTATGCCGATTGGATTTCCAATTTGGTACTAGTCACAAATCCAAAGGGTACAATTCTCTACTACATAGACTTTAGAGATTTGAACAAGGCATGTCCTAAGGATGATTTCCCATTACCAAACATCGATATCATAGTGGACTTGACAACTAGGTATGAGATGTTGTCCCTTATGTGTTATGCCTTGCATAACCACCCCATATTTTTCCTTGGTCAAAATGGGTCCCCCTTTTGTTTCTTGTCCTTGTGTCTTTTCTTTTGGGACTTGCAAGTTGTTCTTTCCTCCTAAGTATTTGTTTTTATTCTTTCATCCTTGGCAGAACTGGAACTAGAATCAGAACCAAACCTTGACTTGGAACTTATTTGAGTTCTACCTCCTAACCCACTTTTGATCTCATTCCCACTTGTTTCTTTGTGTGTTGCTTTTTCAGTTCATGTTGTTTTTCTTTTAGCAGGGCCAGACCCAGAATGGATCTTGAACTCAGAATTTGATAGAGTTCCAACTCTTGTTCTTATCCTGCCTCCACCTCCACCTTTGTCTGCTTTGTTTCGGGTTTGGTCCTTCCGATCTCATCTCCATTTTTTACCTTTCTTTCATTGTTTTCCTTATTTTCTTCATCGTTGGAAAAACCTGAATTGAAATCAGACCCAAACCAAGAACTTGTCAAACGTTCTATAGCCAATTGTGATCCTGATTCAGTGCCCACTTTCTCATTTTGTTTTCTCTGCTCTAGTTCAGTTGCATGATATTTTTGTGCCTGTTCCCACTGTGATCCCGTGCCTGACCAACCACATTAATGATATTAATTTTAGGCTCCTCACATGCATGAAATCAAATTTAACCTTGATTAAGGTTAATTTGTCAATTATTATTATTGTTTTTAAATAGTGATATTGAACGAGAGTTGAGATAGAGAAGAAGAAGCATGATTTGGTTGAGGAAAAAACATCTACATGTGGATTCGGATCAAGTGTCAACCTATTAGGCAATGTTTTGAGGTAGGTGGACTTCTTCACCTTGTTTCCTTTGTTGCTCTTGTATCTTGTGTTTTTTCTTGGTGTTCTTCACATGTTTGTAGGTTTGCTCATGAATCTTTGGTTGTCTTTCACGATGTTTCTTTCCCTCTTTGTTTTTCTTTCTTTTGTTTTCTTGTTTACGTTCTTTTTTTTCTTTTCGGATTTGTTATGATCATCGCAGTCATTTTTCGTGTTTGGTCATGTCCGTATGTTTGTGCCCTAGGGTCTAGGGTGTCATTTTCAAAAGGATTCTAGGGTTCTTAATAGTCTTCGATCTATTAAGTAGCCTTTCCATCCTTTTTTGAATGTAAGCTCAATGATTTCTGCATATGGTTTTGATGCCCTAATTTCCTAAGTCGATAGGGTGATTTAACTAGGGTTTTTGCATCCCATGTTAATTTAACATTGTGCCCTAGTTACTGGTTTCCCCTCGGTCATATGTGAGATGAAGTTCTATTGTTATTTTAAGCCTCCTCGGCTTATCAGGTGATCTTGTTTTAAATTTATTATGAGTGCTCGAGTAAATTTTTTAAGGATGACATCATCGTGGCCGGAGTCAGATCCAGGAATGGCTTTGTCCATAAAATTTTATTTGAAACATTTTGGATCTAGTTCTGAACTCGCTTTTGATAGACTTTAGGCTATCCAACATCATTTATTTTGGTGGAAGCAGAAGTGGGATGGTCATGGGATTTGGAACTTCCTAATGTATCTAGTTTGGTTTCCATTCTGGTCTCAGTCCTAATGACCATTCCAACTTCGGTCTCAATCTTGATATATAGTTAGTTTAGGTCTCGATTCTAATGATGACTTTGGTCCCAACCTAGGTTATACTTAGATTTTTCTAATGGTGTTCCTGTCTTGATCCCACCTCCAATGAGTGTTTAAATTTTCTAAGTATGTAGAGACTACATGGAGAAGCACATAGTAACATGGAAGGTGAGCTATCTAGTATTGCTTTTATACTTTCATGGATCTAATCTTGGGTTGTCATGTAGGAAGTGAATGATGTCAGGAGCCTCTATAGGAACTTCACAGATGGAAGGAAAAACACCTAAAAGTTCCAAACAAGTAAAGCCTAAGAAGATAAAGGTGGGACATTTGCCTTATACAATGAAATATAAACATTAGATGATCACTCCCACATCTAGCAAGCTAGATTCTGGGTAGGCAGACATCACAGATACCAACCTGGGGACACTTGATTATGAATAGCTAATTGAAGAAACCTTTTCAGAACAAGTTACTGGGAGAACAGAGAGGATAGTTCAATCTAGGACTGCTCATGTCACATTCTTCCCTCTATCAGTCCAGTGCCTAAAGTTGATCTTAGTTGTAGAAGGAGCCTATAATGTTGTATCAAGGAAATGCTTGGATCAGCAAGGGAATTTTATAATATACTTATCCCCACAAATGATGAGACTGATGTTCAATGCACCTGCTCCAAATAAACCAAGGTTGTTAATAGAGGCAGATGCATTACAAAGATTTAATGAGAACAAAGATGTCAACAGGAACCACATGAATAAGAAGTGGTTAAGAACTGAAAATAAATCCCTGACTAAGATGCCTGATCAACCCAAAAGGGGAGATTTCAAGAAGGAAGTTGGTGACCTAATCCTAATGCTCTCCAGAGTGTTTTGGAAAAAGGATTTTGCACACTTCAAGTAGTGGATGTTCCCATTCATTGAAGCTATCTTTCATGGTAGGCATAAATTTGATTGGTGTATGATTTTTTCTGACACCTTGCACAATCAGATGGTAAATGTGAGGCAAACAAAGAGCTTCTATATGACCTCTTATGTCATTTATGTAGCTGCAAGGATGGGTATCTTCTTAGGATTGAATGTAGTAGGAGTGTTGGGAGAAGTTGTTGGACAACAAAAGGTGCAAAACCACTATGATCAATTAACTTTGTAGACATCAGAGGAGCACTATACGAGTGTCAATGATGCATTTCTATATGTTATTATCAATCAATTGACTAGTGATGTTATGGAATCCATTGCTCAATGGCGACATTGGTATATCTAATACCCTAGGTTTACCTACTTCAGGTTAGAAGGGTTTGATGGACATCCTTTCCTACTCCCTAGGTGTTGCAATGATAAAATGATCTTAATGGAGTTTATATATCAAGCATTAGGGGTCAATGCAAAATTCAGGATCACACACAAATATGGGTTCCATAAGTTTCCCATGAAGTTGGGAGAATATTGGTGTCTCCATAATGTGGTTGCAAAAGCAGTTTGTGAGGAATTGAGCCACTTCAAGTTGGGACTCTACACATCTCGCAAGTATTTTGACCCAAAGAAAATAATCAATAAGTTGCTTCCCATTGTGTTTGAGAAGTACTACAGTTTGTTAGAATATTTTTGGTGGGATTTGCAAGATGAATATGATGTGAGGAAGAGGAACTATGAAAGACTCCCTATTCCTTGGATGATTGAATTTGGAGTAAAGGAAGATATTCCTAACACATTGTCAATGATGGTGTGACTTTAGATCCTGCATATGAAGCTGAAAATATTGGTGTTAAAGACCTAGCCCCCATCAATTGGGATTTTGAGGAATCCATTGAGATCAAGAAGATTTCGAGGAATGTTTTGGATAGAAGTATCCAATGGGTGATCCTAAGAATAAAAGAACCATAAGCTCAAGTCTCTAAAAAGAGAAAAGTAGGGGTGACTAAGGGTTACCAAATAACTAAAAGGAGAGTAGCCCCCAAAGAACAATTGGAGTATCCTCCTCCCATTTCTGGAGGGGATATTGTTCCTGAGATACTTGTAGAAGAAGCTCCTAAAGCACAAGATATTGATACCTTAACACTTGGGGAAGGCCCCTCTTCTCAACCACCATTCATTCAAGAACCTAGTGAAGAAGTACCCACAGGTAGTCTTCATGAGGAAGTAGAGACACTAAAGGGAAAAGGGTGGACATTAAAATTGATGATATTGACACAGATTCAAAAGAAACACATTCTGATGATGATATTGTCAAGGATGGCTCTGTGAAAAATGTTAAGGAAGAACATGTTCTAACCCCAAAGGATCAATGGAAACTATTTCAAGATGCTAAAAAAGAAGCTAACACTAAGGCACAAGCTAACGAATTAGTAAAATAGTAAGAGGTAGACCTGCTTATTAAAAAACAAGAAGAAGTAGAAGTCAGGGCCAAAGCTGAAAATCTTGCTAAACAACATGAATTGGAGGCCATTGCAAAAGTTGAAGAGTTGGCTAGGAAATAAAAGGAGAAGGAAGATCTGCTACTACAATAGAGGGAAGTTGAGCAAAAGGCTAAAGAAGAGAGAGACAATTTAACCTTGCTTCAAAAGATTCATGAGCTGGAAGAAGAGAAATCCCAACAAAGAAGAGAAAGAGAAGCCCTTGAGGCTAATTTTAAAGTAGTTGAAGAGGCTCGAAGAAAGAGGGATGAGGAATAACTGGAGTTAAAAATAATGGAAGCAGAAGAGCAAGCCAAAATTGATCAAGAAGCTTCTAAACTATGGGCCAAGGTAGGGGATTTAGAAAAACAAAGAGATCATCTGCTAGAGGAAAGGAGATTAGAGGAAGAATGGCTAGCCAAAGTTAAACAAGAAAGAAAAGAAAAGGCTCAAGCTGATAAGTCGGAAAAAGAAAAATTAGAGAAATAAAAACAAGAGGTTGACTCCCAACCTAAGGCAGAAAATTGGCAACCTCTTTCTCCTGCCACTTCTTCTTCCATGTAGGTAATGACTCCCCCTACTACTCCTACATTGTTAAAGATCAATCTTGAGAAGAGGCAAATAGTGCAACCATGAACCCTTGATTGGGAGGATGTTGGAAAAGAAATAGAGAAAGAGAGGCCAAAGAAGAGAGCCAGGGTTCTCCATTCCACAAGGTTAACATATGCTAGAGATATTGTGGTTGAGTGTGTTATCCCTATGGTTAAAAAATACAAACAAGATATGGAGATAGGGGATTACCAATTAGGCACTGTTAATCTAGGAAATCCCACAAGAAATCAGCAGATGAACTTGATTGATATTGTGGCTTCTTCTACCAAATCTCAGATGATCCAAAACAGGCAGAGGAAATATGAGCTTAAGTCCCAAGTTGATCAATTGCATAAATTCTTGAAACATCTCTCTTCTCCTGTTTCTTCACAAATGGT
Source organism: Sequoiadendron giganteum (assembly GCA_007115665.2). Classification (NCBI taxonomy): domain Eukaryota; kingdom Viridiplantae; phylum Streptophyta; class Pinopsida; order Cupressales; family Cupressaceae; genus Sequoiadendron; species Sequoiadendron giganteum. Next base: position 331,016,386 of record CM021109.1, on the reverse strand, counting down.
TGCTCTGGAGACACCTATTATTTTGAAGAAGAAGGATGTTGATAGTTTGATTGAGATGAGGAATAAAGTACAAATGATGGATAGATGGATAAATAAGTTGAACCAGGAAATAGATGTTCTTCTCATTGAAGGTTGCAAGCTTCATAAAGAAGCAATGGAGCTAGTTAATGACATGATTGCACATATTAAAACTCTTGAGAAATAAGAGGAAGAATATGTAGGGCATGCAAGGAAACTGAAATATATTAATAAGCTCCCCAACAAAACCTTTCTAGAGCAATCTATCCTAGAAGAAGATAATGTAGATTTTGTGGAAAGGACCATCAGCATCAACATATTAGGTCTTCATTCATTTTCACTCACAAGAATGAGGTGCAATAGGTTGGAAAAGATATCAGTGAGAAAATTGAATAATTAGGAGCAAGTATTATTATACTTGTCAATGAGAGTATTCTTGAGATAGATGGCCTCCTCCTTGATAAAATCAAGGAGAGATGGAGTGGTAGATTGGAGGAAATGATGCAGAAGGGGGATGATGAGGATGATCTATTAATGGATAGGCTCATGGATGTCAATCAAGAAGTCAAGGCTTCTAGGAGGGAACTCCTCAAGCTTAAAGATATGAAAGAATTTTCTTCTTCTAGGTTGGCAAGGATAAAATTTGAGGATAACTGGGTGGATGGGCCTGATACAAAAATGCTTCAACAGGTAATCACCAGTTATGATGAGTATATGGAGGAGAAAAAAATGTAGGGTTAAAATTTGCTACATGCATTTTTTTTTAATAGATCAACATGAAGGAGATACGCTTAATTGGGCAGTCTTCCTTTCATATTTTCCTAGGTAATGACATTAGTTCTCAAATAGTAATTTAAAAAAAAATTCCTATCCCTTCTTAGATGTCAGTGTTGACAAGGATTCTCTTATTAGCAGCTGAAAATTAGGATGAAGACTCTTCTTGGATCATTCCAATCACCCCATGATTTGTGGATCTGGGTTGTGATGAGGGAGATTAGTGTTAGATAGGTTTATATATACAATTTCTCTACATTTTGTAAAGGTCGGCTCATTGAAGCAAGATTACCCACCTAGAGGAGACATAAGAGACAGTTTTATAGTTTTAGAAGTTTTTATAGTTTATGCAAGATACACTTGGATACATTTCATTTTTAAAGTTTCAATACAAGTCATGTTATTTCTGCAAGATTGTCCAAAGATAATGTTGATGAATCATAGCAATTCATATGCCAGTGAATTTTGTGCATAAGTGTTTCTTATTTGATGTAAATCAATAGAAGACTTTGAATTTAAAGCTATTTCATTAGATTATCTGTAGATGGGATTCTTTCATGTTTGTTGATCTATGAATTAAATAAGATCTAGCAATGTGTTCTTATTTGATTGTTGAAGTTTGATGGTGTACATTTTAAATTCACTTTGAATGAATATAGTGGTGCAGAATAGTCTATGGATTATATAATTTTATAGTTTCTTGGTTACTTGAAAGGCTCATTGTGAAATTTATATGTCTGAATTGAGAGGAGTTGACATTTATGATTTACTATTCTATGATTTGATCCATCCTTTTCTATTTATTTTACACCCCCAAATGTTAGATTAGTTCACGTCATGCAGTTTTTGTCCTTTTTACTAGTAGGCCTCTTGAATATTATGGTTGCACAGACTACTGAATGAAATAACACAAGTGAGAATGAACTACAAAGACCTTGGGAGATAGGTGATTTTAGATCAATTATCTCTTTCAGGAGAAATAGAGTAGAATTTTTTTTTTAACGTTGTTGTGCCATTTTGGCCATCAACAGAATTGACACTAGAAGAAGGGATTGAACGAACAAGGTTCGAAAGAACTCAAAGATCTTTTAAGAATCTTGATCCATTTTTAGAACTTTGAACACCCACTAGGCCTAGAACGCATAGGGCCTTAGCACCACAATCCACTCCACCTAGATTCCCATCAATTGTAACATTGGCACAACCACCTCCACCCAAACCCATGGTATTATTTTCCAATAATCCTTCACCATTTGGATTCATTCTCGGTGGTATCCATGAGATGACCAAGAATCCTAAAAAAAAATCCCCAGGTATTCTCATGGGGAGTCTAAGAGTGTTGAGGAGCATATATAAGCATTCAAAGATGCCTGTACACACGGTCAAATTTCTCACCATGATGTTGCATGTAGATTTTTTCAATATTCCTTGGGGGATATGGCATACAATTGGTATCTAAATCTACCCACTAGATCTATCTTAAGTTGCACAAACCTAGAGGATGCCTTTATCAATCAATTCCAGGTTTATGTCGATCCAACCATCCTATATCATCAATTTTACACAATCAGGAAGGAGCCTCATGAGCCACTACCCCTCTTTAACACCCATTTTCAATGAATGTATAGACGGTTGTAGGATCCATATCTGGTGGCAGAGAATATGGCCATTCGTTCATACCTAAAATCCATAGATCCATGGATTGGCTTGTTTCTCTAGAGAACATACCTTCAAGTGTAAATTGATTCGCTATCCAAGGTTTATCACCTTTCTATCCAATTGTAGCATCAAATCAGGTCACAATCAGCTAACTTCGAAGCCGTTTTTCCTCCCTTAGGTTACCCTCCGATGCAAAATCCACCACCACTATTTAACATAGTTCGAGGTATGTCAAACTCCACCTATGGATCTTTGGTTGAATTGCATAACTCCCTAAAACCATGGGTCAATGGGGGAATTCTAAATCCATCTCAACAGGCCCAGCATTCCCATAATCCTACCGGGGGATCCAATCCTCCAACAAACACACCTATTGTGATTTTGGTTGAAAGTGAATGCACTACCCAGCTGACCTCTAAGGTAGAGACTCTGAAGAAAACCCTATCATAGGTAACAAATAAAATGGCCCAACTCAAGTTAAACCCTTCCCAAGGCCAAAACAAAAACCATGGCTACCAAAATCAAGGAGGGTTTTCGAATCAAAATAATTATTCTAACAAAAATTCCAACCAAAACCAAAGTAATTACTAGGGACAAAATTTCCCTAATCAGAATTACCAAAATCAGAATAGGGGGTACAATCAGGGGTCAAATAACAATAGACAATGGAATACAGGCCCTAATAATGGGGGAATATCTCATAACTATTTGGAAAATGAGGAGAAACCTCACACTACAAATGTTGCAGATCTCAATTTCATGACTAATTGGTGTAGGTTGCATGATACTGCAACACATTCTGAGCTTAATTGCCCAGAGATGGAGAAAATGGTTAAGATTGCACAAGTTGACTCCCACCCTCCACAAGGAAATTCCAATTAAGATAGTGGGTTAGTGAGCATAACTATGACCTATGAGACCATTGATGAGCAATACCAATTTCCCATGCAGAGAGAAAATGAACCAAAAGAGGATACTTATGACGCTCAAGCCTTCCTGACCAAGGGAGGCCATTTCCTGATAAATCAAAATAAAGGCCCATTCACCGCATATGCTCCCCCAAATACCATAGTTCCACCTAATTAGAATGTAGATAACAACCCGCCTCCACCCATAGGTCCACCTGAAGTCCAAAATAAAGGTAATTCATCTTTTATTCCTAAATATTAGATGAAAAATGATATGGAATTTGATTTTTTTTCAGAGATGCAGAATCAAATGACATCGTTGTCATTCTTTGACATCTTAAAGTGGTGCCCAACCTAGCATGACATTATGTTGAGAGCTCTAGAAGAAGAAGATCGGTCAAAGGGGAAAACCAAGGTGACTCCCACTAATGAGATGAACGTGACCCTATACAAAGTAAAGGTAGGAACTCCACTATTCCTGTTAAGTCTGAGGATCTTCAGGAAGAATCTACACAATTTCCTTTTGGATTTTGGAGCCTCAGGTAACATCATGCCCTTTTCCATTTGTTATAAGTTGGGGTTAAGTCCAGTTCAAACTCATAAGAAAGTAATACAACTAGAAAAAACTGAGGTTAACGTAGTAGGGGAATTAAAAAATATTCATGTACAGGTTGGGTCAGACCCAAGGATCCAAACTTACATGGACATCCATGTTACTAATATTCCTAAGACATATGGCATGCTTCTAAGTTGAGATCTAATGAAAATTATTGGGGGTTACTTATCCCTACACTTTTCACATATGTGGTTGCCATGGAAGGGAGTAGAAATGAAAATTAGGATTGAAAGTGAGCCTCATCTGAAGCATATGATTACTAAATACAATTGTCCTAATGAGGTAGCCTATTTCTGAAACAAAGATAGGAATATGTAAGAAAGAGGAATGCATGAACTTCTCAATATTCAATCTTGATACCCTACAACCTTTAGAACATGATAATCCAATGAACATTGTTAACCAACATTTTTTATTAGAAAGTTACAACATGATAGGCTAGTTCTGGGAGAAGAGGTTGATCTATGGAGTTTGTTGCTCCCTAATTGGTGCAAAGTCCATTATGAAGGCCATTCTGAGTGGACATGTCAACCTTGTGTAGATATCCTCAATTATGTTTATGAGGTGGAAGAGACTTGTGACCCTCAACCAATAGCAACCCAAAACTAGTTCCCTTTCCAGGTCAAGGATGAAACTATCTTGACAAGAAATAATACCACCCAAGGGGAATATTCTTCCCAAGATGAACAAGCTCAAGTTTTATGCTCTAATTTTTAGAAAAATTGAGCAATTTCAAGAATTGTATGTTACACCAACCCTCGATAATCTTTTGATGCCTAAGGGGTTGTTGGAAAAGATACCCGATTTACAAACCGTCCAACAAGAGGTGCAAGAACTAGTTTCTACACTAGATTTAAATGAGAATGGACTTGCTGAGAAACACCATGAATAGCAGTCTTTGAATCCAGATAGCCCCAACTAGTTCGAGCTGCCACCCATTCCTTGTAAACAACCACCTGTAGTGTCCAAAACGAAAGAAATCCTAGCCCTAGATTAGTTGTGGATTCTTAAATTTGATGGTTCTAAATCCAAAAAAGGGAGTGGAGCAGGAATTGAACTAACCAACCGGAAAGGGAAGACATACTTTGCATCTTACATGTTACAATTTGGTTGTACAAATAATGTAGCAGAGTATGAAGCGCTTGCTAGAGGTTTGATGTTTGCACATCAGAAAAAGGTGACACCCATCACGGTTATGGGAGATTCAGAAGTTATTCTCAAACAAATTTGTAGTCAATACACCTATCACAATAAGAGACTAGTTGCATATCAAATCGGATATGGAATTTAATAGAATACTTTGATGCTTTTGGCATTAAGTTGATCCCTAGATAAAGCAACCAAATTGCATATGCTCTAGCTGTTATTGCAAGCACTTTGGAACCTATGCAGGATTCCAAGCTCAAGAGATTCTCAGTGGACTTAGTCTTGGTTCCAACCATCCTTGACAATGTCAGGAATTTTTAATTCTTTGATGATGACCAACATATACTTTCCTTTCTAAAAAGCTCAAATGTATTTGAGGGACAAATAATTGATGAATCAGAAAGGGACCAAGGAGATTAGGACCCAGAAATATGTGGTGAAGAAGGGATCATGAATTTTAAAATAGACAACAACATTCCCAAGGGAATGGTAGCATTGGAAAGGATATTTGACTCAGATTCCCGTTCTCATGAAAAATTACCCACAACTATTGATGGAGGGAAGTATGAATCACTCAATCTGGTTGATTCAAGCCCAAAAAAGAATGTGTTTATCGGCAAAGATTGCTCAAAACACATCTGTGATAAAATTGTAACAGCATTGAAGGAGGATATTGCAGTGATTTCTTGGGGTTACGAGGACTTGAAAACATTTGACACCTCAGTAATAACTCATACTATTCCCTTTAAGCCTAATGTGAAGCCTTTTTGTCAAAAGCAACACCTATTTAATGCCCTGATTGAACTGTTAATTCAAAAAGAGGTGCAAAATCTTCTTTCAGCCAGAATAATATTCCCAGTGAGGCATTCCACTTGGGTGGCTAATTTAGTCCTCGTACGCAAAAAGAGTGGTGAGATCAGGTTATGTGTTGACTTCTGGAACCTCAACATAGCATCAGAGAAGGATAACTACCCATTGCCTTCTCTTGATGAGGTACTATAGATTTTCAATGGTTCTCAAATGATGTCATTCCTTGATGGTTACTCAAGATATAACCAAGTCTTGGTTAATTATGAGGACAGGATGAAAACAACCTTCACTACCAAGTGGGGGATATTTTCCTACTGAAGGATGCCATTTGGCCTCATCAGCGTTGGAGCTACCTTTCAGCGTGAAATCGATGTCGCATTTAAATACTTGGTTGGTAAGTGTATAATCATATGCATGGATGATTTGACTACATTTTCTAAAGATAGGGAAAATCATGTTGCAGATTTATCAAAATTTCTCAAGAAATGTGTAAGTTATGGTGTATCCTTAAATCCAAAGAAGTGTGTGTTTGGAGTTTTTGAAGGGAAATTGCTAGGACACATAATATCATAAATGGTAATTTTGATTGACCTAGATAGATTTGAATCCATTCTAAAATTGACTATGCCAGGAAGCAAAAAGGAGATGAGATCCTTTTTTGGGAAAATTTTGTACATAAATTCATAACTAGATTTGCAGAGATCGTTAAGCCTCTCAATGAAATGATGAAGAAGGAGGCTAATATTGAATGGAATAATGAGGATAAATCTACCTTTTCATAGATTAAACAATCTATATCACAGGCACCGGTCTTGACCAGCCCTGATTATCTAAAGCCTTTTTACATTTATTCTTTTGCATCTGATCACTCTTGTGTTGTTGTTCTGACACAAAGGAAAGGCAAAGGAGATAAAAGGCACATTGATTTTATGAGTTCTTCATTCAATAATTCTGAAGTAATATATTCTCCTTTAGAAAATCAAGCTTTCACACTAGTGTGGGTGGTCAAGAAATTTCGTCATTATATTCTTCGCAATCAAATCATTACAATAGTTCCAGACCCTGTTGTTAATTCCCTTCTCATGCAAAGTGAACTGGCAAAGAGACAAGGAAAATAGATGGCCATTTTACAAGAATATGATCTTGAAATTCATCCCATGAATCTAGTCTGAGGATAGGGTTTGTCTAAATCAATGACCAATGTTGATACCAAGATTACCTGTCAACAATACACGGTGTAGTCATTTACAGGTGATCCTTGGTATTCTGATTTGATCTTTTTATTGTTAAATAACAAGTGTCCAAATGGGATGAATTCCACTCAAAGGAGAGCATTGAGACTAAAGAGTTCTCATTACATGATCAAAGGAGGAGTTATCTATCAAAGGAACTTTGAAGGTATTTATCTACATTGCCTTGATCAACAACAAGAAAAACATGCCATTATAGAGTTCCACGGTAGACACGGTACTGGACATGGGTCAGCTGATTCTATGGCTCACCAAATCTTGAGATTAGGCTATTATTGTCCCCATGTGTTCTGAGATGCACATCATCATCTGAGAACATGTCATACATGTTAGACTTATACATCCAGAGAACGCAATCCGATGATGCCCCGACAACTAGTATACGAGGTAAAACCATTTGCCCAATGGGCATTAGATTTTGTAGGGGTAATTAATCCAAATTCATATGTAGGTCATAAGTTCATTCTAATAGCAACTGACTATTGTACACACTAGACTAAAGCCCAACCTTGTAAGAATAGAACCACTGAGGTGGTCATCAAATTTCTTAATGAATGCATCGTCACCAGATTTGGAGTACCATTTTCTCTGGTATGTGGCAATGGCCCTGATTTTTCTTCTGCAAAATTTATTCATTGGGTGTATGAGCATAAGATCATATTGAAATATTCTTCTAATTATTACCCACAGGGGAATGGAGTAGCAAATTCTACTAACAAAAACCTGTTAGAAGTAATAAAGAAGTTGTTAGAGAATAACCCTAGGGACTGACATACTCAAATTAGGTTTTCCTTATGGGTATATAGAACTCATATTAAAGATTTTTTAGGGAATTCCCCATTTATGTTGGTATATGGCCAACACCCAGACTTTCCTATGCACTTATAGATACCAATTCTCAGGTTCATGCAATAATTTTATTCAAATGATGATAGGATAGAGGTCAGGCTTAATAACCTACTAAGTTTGGAAGAACAAAGAGACACTACCTTACAACATTTTTCAAAGCACCAAGTTGTTGTCAAACAAAGGTTTGACAAGAGATAAAATATTAAAGCCTTTAGAATAACAAACTTGGTACTATTGTGGGATAAGGCTAAAGAAAGGAAACGTGATCACCAAAAATTTGACCGACTTTGGTTAGGTCCATATCAAATTGTTGAGATCCTTGGTGAAAATGCTTTTCATCTAAGTACCAACCAATATGAGTCATTTACGCATACTTCGAGGCACATTACAATCTATCAAATAGTTTATTGCACAGTTGGCTGACAAGGTTCACCCATTTCAACATTTGTTAAGAAATTCAATACCATTTGTGTGGATAGATAAGTGTCAAGAAGCATTCTAACAAATCAAGGATTACTTGCTTATGCCACCCATTGACAATAGAAATATCATCCTCTATATATTTGCAATGACATTAGCACTGGGGCATTGCTTGCATAGAATGATGATGAAGGCCGAGAAAGAGCTATATATTATATTAGTCATATACTTGTAGGCTATGAGCTTAACTAGAGTCTCATAGAGTGTGTCTATCTTTTGGTGGTCTTTCCCACTCAAAAACATATACACTATATGCTAAATCATTAAAAAAATCTGGTCACAAAAATAGATCCATTTAAATATCTCCTTAGTAAGGCTACTTTTATAGTTCGATTGGCTAAATGGGTAATGATACTAAGTAAATATGGAATTCAGTATGTTGAGAGAAAGGCTAAAAAATGACAGGTCATTGTTGATCAACTCACGAATACAAAAATAAAATATGATCACCCATTGGTTGCAGAATTCCCTAATGAATCAATATTTGTAGTATAATATTTAGTCACTTGGAAACTATACTTCGATGGGTCTCAAACGAGTCATGGATCAGGAGCTGGCATATTGTTTATCACACCTCAAAGGGATACCATTCCTAAGTCATTCTGAATAGCCTTTCCATGCACAAACAATATAGAAAAATATGAGGCTCTTTTAATAGGACCCCATATGGCAATAAAGTGGAAAATCACAAACTTACAAGTGTATGATGACTCACAGCTAGTAATCTGACAAGTCAATGATGATTATGGCACAAAAGATGAAAAAATCATGCCCTACAAAAGAATGGTTGACAGATTTTGGCAATACTTCCAAGAAATCATCTTTCATCAAGTCCCACGAGTTCAGAACAAAGTTGCAGATGCTATGGCTACCATTGGCTCTCTCTTAGATATTCCCAATAGCATGCCTCAATACACATTTTTGGTAGAATAGCTCTTGGTCCTTTCCTTTAATCTCCTCAATTCGAAGATGCTATGTGAACTTTTTGGTCCCAATTCCCCTTGGTACAAGGAAATATAGGACTACCTCCATGACAACATCATTTCCCTTGACCTTTCTTCTAACCAACGTAATATTTTCCTTTGAAAATTTGCTAGATTTTCCATCATCAATGACACTTTATATAAATGAAACCCTGAAAATACCTCTTGATATGTCTCGATACTAAAGAAGCACAAACGACCTTATGAGAAGTACATGAAATAATATGTGGTGCTCAATCTAGTGGTCCAACTCTTGCAAGAAAATAATGTGTGCAGGATACTATTGGCCTATTATAGAATGTGATGCTTACTTTTTTGTCAAGAAATGTTGACAATATCATATCCATGGAGACTTAATACACACACCTACAAAGGAACTTCAGCCAATTTTATCACCATGGCCCTTTTCCCAATAGGGACTCAATGTCATAGGTAAAATTCACCCCACTTCATCCAATGGCCATAAATTCATCATCACCACGATCGAGTATTTCACTAAGTGGATTGAGGCAATTCTTATGACATACATTACTAGAAAATAGATCTCTAATTTCATTCTCAATTATATCATTTGTCGATACACTTTCCCTCAATCCATAGTCACTAATAAATATCACCCATTCAAGAACCAATACATCCACAAACTTTGCTAAAAATTCCATATCCAACACCATTTCACCACCCTATATTACCCACAAGGTAATGGCCAAGCTGAGACGTCTAATAAAACCATCATCAAAATCCTCAAAAAGACTATCAATGATGTTGGTCGTGATTGGAACCTTTGGCTTAATCTCATCTTATGGGCCTACCACACTAGAATCCGTACCCCTACTAGAGCCACACCATACTCCTTAGTCTTCAATTTTGAGGCCATATTGCCTATTGAGGCTGAGTTGTCTTCCCTTCAGGTATCCATTCATGGGGCCATGAATAATGATGAATACTATGCTACCAGATTACACAAGCTCGAGTTATTTTATGAACAAAGATAGACAACACTAAATCATCTACAAGCATATTAGAATCATCTTCACTGAAGTTACAAAAAGAAGGTCTTGACATGACATTTTGACATTGGTGACCTAGTTCTAATGGAAAATCCTAAAAATCAAGTAGAACTAGAAAAACCAAGAAAGTTTGAGCCTAATTGGTTGGGTCCTTATATAGTCACGGTGGTTTATGGATCAAGATTATATTAGTTGTCTACTCCTAAAGGTGAACCCTTGTCAGATCCAATCAATAGTATGCATCTACATAAATTTTACACCTAGCTTTAGATAGCCATGTCAATTACTTGAAAAATACAAAAAAATAAAAATAAAATAAAAAAAAATTGTTACCTTGATGAAAACCTAACAAACAAGCATCCTAGTAACACCAAAAAATGAAAAAATAAAGAAAAATAGTAAAGAGAAATAAATTTGTCCAATAGTGAAAACCACTTAGGTGGCACTTTGGATAAGTACCATGGTGAAAACCTAGCAAACATGTGCCATGTGTAGTTGACTTTGCTCAATCATCTACCATCATTCTAATCTAACCTTTCACAACATTCACCCTCCCCATATCATTAGTAATAATGTCTTGACATCCTTTTGATGGCTTGGAATGATTAACATCAGACATCCTTTCATCTTTCCATATCCATCAGCAATAAATTTCCTCTCCCATTTCATACCTAATAAGTTGGTCTCATCCCGGTTGGGGGCAAGTACATAACTTGCATCTTCAAGGGATTCTATACTTGAGGTCAAACACAATCCATAAAATGCCAAAAGCCAAAAAAATCAAAATATTCCCAAAAAGACAAAAAAATCATCAAACCTCGAAAAACCCAAAAAAAAATCAAAACATGTCAAAAACCCAAAAACATCCAAATAACTTTTAGAAATCCCAAAAACAGAGTCAGAGTTAGTCAAGTCTTGTTGAACTACGTTGCCTCTGTGACTTAACATAGGCAAGGCCATCTATCGATGCGCCCTCAAGGCATTAGGTTAGTCCCTTAGGATTTGGTCAAATAAAGTCAAAGCATGATTCAGTCATTTGTCACTAAGACAAAGTCATGTTATGTCAAACTACGAGGCCTCTGTGTATTGCTACATAGGCAAGGCCATCTATTGATGAGCCCCTGAGGCCCCCTAGGTCAGCTTTTTAGGGTTTTTCGGGTCAATCAAAATAATTCAAACATCGAGACACATAACAAACACTCAAAATGTCACACAACAAATCAAGAACCAATAGACAAATTATCTAATAAAACATTCAAGTCAACTTAGTCAAATCATCAACCAACATCATATGTTCAAACAGTTAAATCCAGGTCTTATGTAGGATGTGTCCTTTCTTCTACAAGAATTTTTTTATTTGTTAAAATTAAGTCATTTGCCTTATCAGGATGTGTCCTTCCTGAAGATAGGCATAGTCAAACAATCAACTTGTCACTTGGTCAAAGCACATGTTGGAAAACACTTGGAAAATGATCTGAATGACTATTGTCTTACCTTTTTTATTTTTCTTTCAGTAATATTACTAGCTCTCTCAAGGATGTCCCCTGAAGGATTTAGAGAGGCAAGGATGTCTCATGACTTTTGTCTTTGATTGTTTTGACAAAAAGACAAGCAATTTTTCCTTTAGTATGTGTTAGGACATTCCTTGTCTATGATTGTTTGTATCTTGCAAGTGGATGACCTTGCGCACCTTGGTCTATGTCATACCATGCTGTTTGTTGTACATTTTTCATATTTTTACCACCCAAATATGATTAAATACAAGGCCTATTATTTATTTTCCAAAATATTGAAGTCCTCTCTCCATACTAACATCCATGTCTTCCATGCTAACATTTCTTCTATCTACATTTTGACAACGTCCTACGACACACAAAAACATCCTGCATATATAATCATGTTAGAAGAATCATATATGAATTATCATACATACATATCAATCCATACATATTGCAATAGAAAATATAAAATAAAAAAATATCCATGACATGTAGGCATATATGCATCAATATAAGCAACAATTATAATATAACAATTTGCATACATGTTGCATCTACATCTATAATCATAATCCATGACCATCCATCATATTGCATACATGTTTTCATCATATAAATATAAAATGGCATCACATCTCACAATCATTATCCATCATAAACATCACATGGCATATACATGACATCCATAACATCATAACACTACATATATACATCTAGAGATCACATATAAGGTATCAACATATAGAATCATCACATCATCATATAGACTGCATAAACATCATAAAAGCATAAATCACTAAGACAAGAAATTTATAATCACAATAAAATGCACATCATATAATCACCGCCAAAATCATATATCGCTCAAAATGTGTAACAGTACAATGTCAAAATGTATCTCAAAAGTGGAGCTCATAGGCTCGATAGTCAAAATACAAGTGTCATAATACATATTCCAAAACATGTCCTAGATTGAGTTTCCATTCTCTCTAGAAGGTGATCGTTGTGGTGATCTTGGTGGCCTACGCTTCGATGGTGGCCTATCATAGGGACTTGTCTGTGTCAGTCCTGAGACTCCCCTGCTACTCCCTCCCCTGGTATGGGATCGCCTACTATGGGACCATCCACTACTCTATGGCTCAGATGCACTGGGTGCCTTGTGCTTAGGAGGTACCTCAACCTCATAAAGGTCTTGGTAGTACTGCTCTCTCCTACTAGCCTTGAGAACCTCTTAGACCATATCCAAGGATGACCTACTACAAGTAGTAATAAAATCTAGACTCCTCTACTCTGCCTATTGTGCTCAAATCACTATTATGTCTCACTCTATCTTAAACCCATCTCTCTATGTCTGCAGTGTCCTAACCTCGGCCTCCAAGGCCTAAACTCTGGCCTATAGGTCCTATATCCTATGGTCTACTGACCCAACTCTTCCCTTGATGGATACCTCCTCTAACCCATCCTCTCCCAAGACAATCCTCTCTTAGAGGATGTGTGTTGCCTCTCCAATCACCTCCTCCTCCTGCCTCTCCTCCTCCTCATGTCCACCCCCACCTTGTTGCTCCACCTCCATCACAACTGCCTCTACTTCCACATCATGGTGCCCTACCTCAGGTGGTGCATCCTCCCTTTTCATCTCCTCATCATGTCTTGCCTCCTCTCCCTCCTCTCTTATAGCAGAGAGTGTTACCCTCCTCCTTTGCCTCCATCCTCTACCTCTTCCTCTCCTATCTCCCCTATCATCTCCCCTCCTACCTCCTTGTCCTCCATCTCCCCATCCCCATCCTCCTCCCCTCCAGCTTTTTGGGCCCCTCCCTCGGCAAACCACTGGTGCTAGCTGGTCTGGATCTATCAGTAGCACTGGTCTATGTGTCTCCCACCATGCATCATAATTGACAGTCATATCGGCATCCATCGAACCCCCTCCCCATGCCCACTAAACAACCTGCAATCCATCAATATCCTTCTCTATGATATCACTGGTATGATAGGCCCCCATGGTGTCACCTCTCTAGATGACCTAGAAAACTTTGCAAAATCCTGTGGTACACCCTATTGCTTGCCAAACTATTGCAAGACCCACTTAGGAAAATACATATCTATAATATGTTGTGATTGGCTTATAAAATCAATTATGTCGAAGCCCTAGTCATTTGCGTCGCATGTTGGAAATTGTGTATTTGTAGACCACACATGCATCAGTTAAAAGAAATTGTGTTGCACAAAATTAAATATAAACCTACCCTAGGCATGTTGTAATCACTTGCTCCATTTCGTAGTCCATTGTGTTGTTCGCAATAGCACTTGTGGTGAACCAAAAATGATGTAATTGTCTACTAAATTTTTCTAATGCCTAGAAATGCATGAAATTGAAAATTGAAAAAGTGGGAAAATAGACACTTACTAGCTCTCTTGCACCATCTGGTCATCTGAAGTTTTGGACACGGTATCCTCGATGCTCAATGTGGGGAATAGGTGACATCTTGGTAACTTCTTCTCATAGATCTCCTCAATTTTCAAACTCAAAATATACAAATGAGCCATTTGACCTATCAATTTTCCATTTATACCTCCTCAAAATTAGGGTTTTGAATAGGGTTTGTGTTGGTTGCACTCTGTGAGATGTTCAAAACCTTATTCTGGCTACCTCAAAGGTCCTAAAACTTAATTCTTTCATCGCCATGGCATTTTTTTCTATTAATTTGACTTTTTAGAAAAAAAATTCAAATTTTTTAATTTTTTTTGTAAATTTGCAAAATTCTTCCAAGGGGGCATGTTTTGACTTATTTTCTTTGACACAACGCAATAGAATGCATTGTATCAAAGAGGGGCAAAATGTAGACACTAAAAATTGCCCTAGGCTTGTGACTCCTAACTTCTTCATCATTTCCCTTTCATCATTAATAATTAAATAATTATAATTATTTAATTATTTCCTAATAACATAATTCCTCTATTAATTAAATAATTTTAATTATTTAATTCATTCATTTCTATCTTTTTTGATTAATTAAATAAATTTTATTTATTTAATTACGTCACTAATTAAGTCATTTTCTTTCTAAAATAAAAATAAATCCTAATTTATTTAATTTTTTCCACTTTCAACTATAATTAAATAATTATTTTAATTATTTAATTATTCATTAGCCTCTTTTTTCATAAATTAAATAAATTTTATTTATTTAATTGGTCTTCTCTCTTCCAATTTTGAATTAAATTATTATTTAATTCAAAAGGTCAGCATGTCACATGTCTTCTATAATTAAATAATATTTTTATTATTTAATTATTCCTTTAAATTTCTTCTACAACCTCTTTATTTGTGTCAATATTATCTTCCACATCAAATCTTATCTCTTGACATCTCATTCATTTTGCACCCTTGATTGAATTATCTTATGATTCAATCCTAATCATCCATCCTTATCATTTGCCCTAATTTTTCCCTAACCCTATTTCATACTACATGTTTCATTCTTGGCCATTGATCTTTAGGTCAAATTAACCTTTCAATCTTATCCCTTCATGACAAAATTGACATTCTATAAAAGACAACATTTTTTTCATTGTCAAGTTACCTCTTGCTATCTAGTCTATTGCATCTACAAGTTATCTAGAGACGTCTTGCTACCTTGTCAACTTGGTTATCAAGTCAAGTGTATTATAGTCAACTAGAATCTTCAATATTTTTCTTTTTCATTGTCACTAGGCCTATTTACATACTCAAAATCTGAGGGCAATTATTCATATCAAGCAAAATGGACAAGGGCAATGGAGGTGAATCAATGGTGGCATGAAGACTCTATGGTGATATTGTTTTATGTTTATGTCTTTATGCTTATTTGTACTTTGTTGCTTATTAGGGTTTGATTTATATGCTTTTCTACCTGACCTTGATAATTTTACCCTAATTACACCCATTTCAAATTTATGGACTCAATATTTTGGCAAGCTAGTGGTCCCAAATGTGTTTATCAACATAGACCTAATTAAATCCCTAGTGCAAAACTATGACACAAAAAATAGGATTATTAAGAGTGATAAGGGATCCCCACTAGTACACTTATCTAGATAGACCATTGTGGATATATTTGGCTTAAATGTTGCAGCTAATGTAGGTATATATTTTGGAGCTCTGACTAGAGAATTTGTCTGAGATAAACACAGTTTTAGAGTCATGTGTTTTCCTCAACATAAAAGGAGAGGAACATATAGAAAATTGGTCAAGTTTACTAAAAATCAAGTTGAGCCCTTTTACTTTGATATTTTTGAAGACTATTTCATAAATGCATACTTTGCTTTGTGCTAAGTATTAGGAGAGTATTATAGGATTCAAATACTAGTGCATATGACAATGCTTGTTGTAGACATTCAACACAAATATCTCAATAGGAGTTTTGATTTTGCCTCATATATTATAAAATGAATCCACAAATAGTTGAGATATTTGAAATACCCTAAATCTGGATGATATTTCAAGTGGTATTCTTTATTGTTCCACTTAATAATATAAAGTGGGGTAAAAACATGGAGCAAGCATTTGAATTTAAAAGTGACAAATGAGGAGGGAAACAGGTTACCTGTCCAAATGTGGACATATCTATGGGACTCTCATTATGCTTATCTAAATTACTTGGTTTTTGAGAATATTTTTGTGCAAGATGTTCTATAGAATCTAAGCCTTCAATCAAGACACATAATTTCAGAGAAGGTGATTAAGTTCCTTAGGCCATTGGAATTTGATCTAGAGAAAAATTTATCACAATTGAGGATATTGCTACCTTCATAATAATTTCATAATCATTAGAGTTTATAATGAAGTAATAAACCAACCCTCATTCACATACTCACAACAATTTGATAATTCAACTTAGAAATGGTTTGAAACAACACAAAAATCTGCAAGAAGTGTTCTTTGTTCATTCAAAATCTCATGGAAATTCAAGAATTACATAGCATAACTCAAAATATTGGTTGTGCAATCATATGGGCTGATGAAAATAATTTAAAATATGAAATATGACTAATACAAAACAACAAAGAGCAATACAAAATTATCTCCTTCAATTTGACTTCTATCACAAGCCCCTAGCATCTTCACCTTGCAATCTTCATTAGAAATCACTGCTGCAATCAAACCATGAAATCATCAATATTCTTGCTGCTATATAAAACCTCCAAACTTGTGACAAAAAATTATTCTTGGTCTTTTTCAACCTTCTTTCAGCTGAAGCTCTCAATCTCCCTTCACACAAACTTCACTAGCTCACTGCCTCTCAAAATGTGGAGCGCACTAGCTGCCTAAAATATGGGCTTCTATGCAAATAGAAATCTGAAACAATGGGGTGTTCAAATACCCTCTTCAATATGGAAGAATCATCTTCTCAAATGACAAGGCATCATAATATAGAAGTTTTAGAATGAGAAAACCACTATGGTTTTCCATAACCACAAGAAAAATGCCTCCTTGGAAAACCCACGCCCCATTTGGAGAAATAATCATTAAAAAAAAAAATTACTCAATTCTCACATGGCCTTCACATGGGCACCTAAACCATGGCCAATCAAATTTGGTCAATTCTTGCATCTTCATTGATCTTTAGCGGCCCCAATGGCTCTAAATATGGACATCTAGTAACATGCAAAGATTGTGGCACAACCATGCAATTGTATACAAGGAATACAGTTTAACATGAAAGAACATGCACCCCAAGTGGTCTCCACTAAGAATGGGATTCCCAAAAGGAGTATTTTCCCAATTATGCCTTAGAAACATTTACCTCAACATATTTCCTCCAAAAATTGTACATATCACCACAAGGGAAAATCACATTATTGCAAATTAAAATATGTATTTTCCACACACCTTAGCCCTTATTGAAAACAAAAAAAATCAATTAAAAATATTTTTGGTGATGTAAGATTGCTAGTACCCCTAGATGTTCCTACATCAGTTTATGGTACCCCAGTTTAGTCCCATTTTCTACCTAGATTTGTATATGATAGAATTTCCTTCATGGAAATTATGTGGAAATTAAATGGGTCTGATAAATCTCACTTCAAGTCAATCAAGAAGGGATCTCACATTCCTATTGGGATGCATTTTTTATATTTCATTCTTACATCTAGGGAAGGATTAGAGGTTCTACCCTCTATTCTGCAAGGATATAGAATGAAAATTGGCAATGCTAGGAATTATGATCATGAGCATTTTATCGATAAAATTAGGCTAAAATTAAAAAGATCACATTACTATAACAAGTTCTATGCTTCATATGATGTAAACAGAAACCTTTTAACATATGAACTGGTAAAAGAAAGGAAGCAACAATGGATTGTGATTGGGCAAATAGAAGAGAAAAGGAAATTAACAAATCCCTATTACAAAGGATGGTAAAGTTGCTCAATATTTTTTATTATTTTCATTCATTTATAAGCCCTCATTAGAAGAAAGGAATCATGGTGAAGAAGTTGAACAAATAGTTTAACAGGAAGCTATGCCTACACAATAAATTATGCACCATATGGTAGCTCCTAAGGTACCAAATAGCATGTAGCCATTAGTAGATTACTCAATAAACCCTAAAGAAAAGGTAGAGAGCAGGCTTGAAGAGGGGGGTGTCACTAAAAATATGTCTAGTGATGAGGAAGTTGATCAAAATTTCCCTCCTCCACAAGTTGATAATGATGATAGACATGTACCAGCTAATAGGCTTGTGTTGGATATAAATGATACAAATATAATTACAAATCATGTGTGAGCCTTAGCTTGCAATCAATTCATGGATAATGATAATTTTGTCACCTCCAAGGAGTTCAAATATTTTATGATAAGAATAAGGAGGGAGGAATTTCAAGACAAGTTGGACAAGGCTAAGAAATAATTACACCCCTCAAAATATAAGGAGGTTACTCAACAACTTTTGAAAGAGATGGATTTTGATGTAAGCAAGATCACTCCTGAAGAAGGAAGTAGACTTGTGAGAGAAAGTGGTTTACTTTTATTACCTAAATGGGATATTGCCTCAACCATTGATTTGGACACCATAATAAATCAAAATGAAGAAGCTTTCATTTTTTATAAGCAAGCTGAGAAAATATACTTTGGGTCCAATTTCAATCCAAAATTGGAAACCTTGGCAATATGGGTGATGACCCCAACTACTGACAAACCCAAAGTGGAAGAATTTATCCAAGAGATATTTGAAAACTTAATTATAAAAATCTTGTCAAATACTTCAACTCCTAAAGCAACTTATTTATGTGTACACACTACAATGTTCAGTGAAGCAGTTGCAAAAGGACAAAAGGTTGAGTATGACAAACTACATGAAATGAATTTGAATTTACATCATGAATACAATAGAGTAGTTTCTCAACTACCCTAGTAATATATTGTGTCTCCTCCTACTCCTTAGTTAGGATCAACTAAGCTTTCATCTCAAGATAGAGAGACTTTATCTCTCAGGATAAAGGAGTTGAAAGAATAATTAAGATAGAGCCAAGGAAATAAAAAAGTGGCTAAAGAAGAGGTTGAAAAGATATCCACACATATAATTGATTATTTATTTGGACATATAATTTTTTTTGTTTTACATAAAATTTAGACTGCATGAAAGTCTTATGATAGTTTGCAAAAGGCATATGTCAAGCACATGCAACTATAGACCAACTTCAAGGAGAAATTGAATAATTAGATTCTCGGGGACACCTCCATCAGAGAGATCAATAAGATAAATTCCCTTGGTAATAAGAATTCTCCCAAGAACCTTGCACAAATCCTTGAACACATTGACTTATTATGGGATGACTTATTAGGGGAGGTCTCAACTTTTCAGGCTAAGTTAGATATACAGATGAAAGCCAAATTGAAAATGTTTGAAAAATGGGAGAAGGGTGTGATGCCCAAAATTTTGGATAAATTTAGGATTATTAAACCAATTGATGCATGGAAGTCTAAATTTTTTGACATTATTCCCACTTTGTCAACATACATTTATACAATGATAAACCAGATCTAGCCTTATTGAATACTTCAATAGATTATTTATTTAAATTAGAATCTAATTTGGATAGTTTTGCAAAAGGGGCAAGAGCTATAATTGACGTAAGATACAATGCTCATAATAATAAGGTTCAGAATTTGTTAGAATTTCAATGGCCTTCAAAGGATTATAGTTGTTGGTTGGAGAAATACATTGAATAATTATTTCTCCAACTTCTTTATCATTTTTTTTAGGATGGATATATCTTGGGCCTATTTTTGTATTTTTTGTTCCTATCATTTTTACTAAGATGGATATATATGTACATGGCTTAAAGCTTGTTTCTCCCTTGCTCCTATAAAAGGGAATTTTGAGCCATTTTTAAAGGATCTTGGATTTTTGTAAATAGGGGAAGTTTTCTTTAGGTCTATACTTGTTCAAACCAAGTCTTCTAAGGAATAAATACAGATGTAATTTTTTTTTATACATTAATACAAATTTAGAATATATGAATATATATTGTGACAAATCCACAATCAATTATCTCCAAATGTATATCATATTACTCTTATGAATAAAATTGATCAAGGATCATTTTTGTTCATCATTACCATTTTCGCAAATGAATGTTTCTCATATAGTTTTTGATTAAGGTAAAAGCAGGTTTTGAAGAGGGCCCAAAACCCTTTAACAACAAATAGAGAAAGGATAAAGCATTAAAAGTTCAACAAAAGATGAAGATCTACCAGCAAAGAAAAACCAGAGACCAGCGTAGAGACAACATAGAACAAAAAACTAGCAAAACACTTGCAGGAAACCAGCCACTAGGCTAGATTTCTTAGGATATCAGTGACCTTTTCTAGGTTGTCCATATTAATAGCAACTTGCTTCATGGCCTATATGTCCATAGGGGGCTTTTCCAACTTCATTTTTAGATTGTCTCTAGTATGTTTTCTTGGCCCAACCCCTTTTGCCTGACTTGGATCTTTGACCTCCATATCCACCACAGATTTTACCTAATGAGCCCTTTCCAAATTTTTGACCATCATGTTCATGGTACTGGTAGTGGATTTAAGAATTTTTTGGCTCATTTCCAAAACCTTCTGAATAGATTCTCTGACATTTTTTAGCCTCCCCTCAATACCATAAATTTTTCCTTCATGATTATTCTTGAAATGCTCCAAATCCTCCATAGTTTTCTTCAGGCACTCAACCATATATTTCTTTTCATCTTTTGTCCACAAGTCCTTAGCTCTTCCTTTTTCATTGCTTTTGTTATCAGCCCCCTCCACCTTTTCCAACCTACTATTATAACCCCTTTGATTAAGCTTTATCTCCTTTATCTCGAAGAAGCCCCACCTGATTAGATGAAAAAAATTAACAAAACCATTGCGAGCAATTGCAAGTATTTCATCAAGGTTCTCATGCTCAGCTTTGAAGAAGTGGTCATCTTCCTTAAGATCATTGGGGTACCAGGGCCTGTCCTCCCTATCCATTGTAGGATAGCTAGAGGTCTTAGAAGAATCGGTGTGCTAGAGTTCCTGATGGTCAATGTGGTAGGAATGATCCTCCTCCAATTTTATTTTACCTTTCCCCTGGTGAGGAACATTGGGAGTACCTTTAGGTTTCAAATTGGAAATGTTAGACCCAGGATAAATAATTTTGGCCCTGCTAGTAGACATCATTGCGTTGGGTTTAGGGAGGGCACGAGACTTAGACTTGTTTTTGACATTGCCCTTCTTCTTGGCTTCCACAAGGTGCTCTTCCTCCCCCTCCATTTCAATATCCCGCTCATCTTTTTCTATATAACTATCACCTAACTCCTCCTTATCAGAGACAAAGTGAGGATAAGGGGTATGATGGATGGTCAAAAAAGATTTAAAGTGTTCATAGATTAGAGCAAGTAAACCCTCATGAATTATGGGATATCTGACCAAATTAGACACATGGTCCTGAAGATTCGAATTTAAAGAAGTAGAGAGGTAAAAAGGGAGGGAGACCCTAACCTGGTGCCTGAAATGGTTCAGGAGCACAAAGTGATACCCAAAAATTTTGGTGTATCTCCCGTCCAATGTGATATACTCAATGATAATCCTCAACACCTCCCTCCATAGCAACTTGATTTTCATAGCATCACAGCTACTCTTAGTAGCCCGCAAAAGGTCCTCCCTTTCCTTGTGAGTGCGAGGGAAATTCTTAACCGCCTGGTCAGAGAGCTTCCTATCTCTATGAAACTTGAGACCCTCCATCAGCATACCGGTTACCTTAGAAATTAATCGCTCATCGATCTTCACTTTCCTTCCAAAAAAATGAATTCTTCCATTATTCCAGTCCTTTGCAAAGATCCTGGTAACCTCTTGATCCCTACCACGGAGCTTCTCTATATAGCTCGTGATGCCACCCTTCTTCAACACCCTCCACAATTTTTCATTGGTCTTTAGCTCACTGCAATCAACTGGTTCCAACCTGTAATGCAACCTTACTTCAAAGACTCTAGAATTCCTCTATTTGTGAGTGCAAAAATGCCCAAAAAGCATGCAAAGCACCAAAGATTAATAAAACCATGAAATCCATGGTACTCCGCCCCTTGAAGAAAAATGATGAAACAACAGTACCAAGACTGCTTCAAAAAACCTGCCTTCACCTTAATCATTATTCAGAGAGGGAAATTGAACCCTCCCATGGGTTCGATCATACATAATTAAGGTCATGATGTCAACCTCAAGACCATCACTCCTCTGCCATATCACTTTATTATTTTCCTTCACCCCTATGTTTGTGAAATAATCCGCCACTGTATTGATCTCCCTATAGACATGGGTGACAAAGTAGTTCTCAAATGTATTAACAATTTCCTTAGATAAATTATCCCAATTTTCTATAGTCTAAGAAAGCTTTTGAGACCCTTTAATGCATTGGATTATATTGTTAGAATCTCCTTCAACCCATACATTTTTGTACTTCATCTTACTAGAAAGGTTAAGGACTTGATAAGCCCCTATGGCTTCAGCAAGGTGGTTGGTCTGTCTACCCAAGGGGAGTGCCACCGTTGAAATTAAATTACCATTATTATCCCTAATCACTCCCCCACACCCAGCAATCCTAGGATTTCCCTTGGTCGCCCCATCAAAGTTGATTTTAACCCATCAAGGGGGGGGGAATCTCCAGAATATTTCATCCCTAGGCCCCTTGATAGCTTTAGGAACTTGAGACACGTCATCCTTTATCATCCATGCCTCAACAAGTATGATATCATTTTCTTGGTAGTTGTTCTTCCCTTTAACCTTCATGTTACCATTCAAAAAATTGAAATTCTCTCTCAAAGCTCTTATAATTTTCTCAAAGACCACCTCCTCTGAGAGGGTAGAGTCCCAAAATATTTTGTTGTTTTTCTCCTTCTAGATTCCCCATGTGAAGTGTGGGAAAATATATTTCCAGAGCAGATCTAGCACTTGATTTTTCGAAGGCCCTTTCCACTAATTGTAGAAATCTATTATAGAACTAGGAAAAACTAAATTGAGATTCCACATCTGCAAAATCCTACACCAAATGTTATAGGAAAAAGAACAATGAAGAAATAGATGTGAAGCACTTTGAGCATTCGCACAACAAAGATAGCAATGATTAGGAAAGGAAAAACCACGCTTACAAAGATAATCATTAGTCAAGATTTTATTCTGGAGCATAATCCACAAAAAGATATTTATTTTAGGAGTAAGGTTATGCACCCAGGCCTTTTCCTAGATAGGATGGGAGAAAGATAGAAGCAAGAAGCAATGGCCGAAGAGATATAAAAGATCCCTGAGGGAGATAATTTCCAAATCAGGTGATCCCCTTGGCCCCTTGGAAGCAACACAATAGAATTAAGAATGGTTTGTGACGGTGAGAGATCCGGACTAAGAAGAGAAACACACACCCATTGGTCTGACCTCTAGTAGTCCCCAACAAGACTACCAAATCTAGCTTTGCACTCTCCCATGTGGCTTCCGAAGGCTAGAATATCACAAAAAGGTTCATTTCCCACCCACTTATCTTCCCAAAAAATAATTTTTTTACCATCTCCAAGCTTCCACATAGCTCCCTTCCTAGCAAGATCCCTAGCCTTCATAACATTATTCCACAAAGAAGAACCCAGAGGGAGAGAAGAAGAGTATAGGAATTCATTAAGAGAAGCAACACCCTGAATATATTTACGGTGTTGAATAGAATTCCATTCACAAACTTCAGAGAAGGTTTGCCACACCTACTTCGCCAAAAGGGCTTTGTTAAAAAATTCAAGCTTTGAAAGCCCAAACCCCCATACTTTTTGTGCTTGCACATACTCTCCTAAGAAACCAAAGAAATATGCTTCTTATCTTCAACTCCTGACCATAGGAAGCATTTATGTATTTTTTCAATAATTTCAACGTATTTAGAAGGAATCTTAAACAGGCTCAAGGCATAAACCGGAAAATTCTATAGTGAAGATTAAGCAAAAGAACTTTTCTAGCCTGACTAAGGAGGGCACCTTTCCATTTGACCAACTTATGATTAAACTAGTCAATTAGAGAAGTCCAGAAAGAATCAAGAGGTTTAGATCCCAAAGGAAGACCCAGGTAAGTAGAGGGAAGAGTTTTAATAGCACAACCAAGAATCTCAGCAATCTTCCTTTACCCTCACTCTGGGGTGTTAAAGAAGAAAATGGAGCTTTTTTCCTTATTTATTTTCTAGCCAGAAGCAACTTCATACAAAGACAAGCAGTTCTTTAGGACTCTGGCTTTTGCAACAGTAGCACAACTCATGAGGAGATTTTCATCAACAAATTGTTGGTGAGAACACACAATATTAGTAGAAGATGGTCTTAGTCCTTTCAAGCTTCCATCACTAACCTTTCTAAGCAACAACTTGCCAAGAATTTCCGCTAAGAGGGTGAAGAGAATAGGAGAAACAAGATCTCCCTTTCTAACACCTCTAGTGGCTTTGAGAAATTTGGAAGGAGATCCATTAACAATAATAGCAGTGTTGGTAGTAGAGATCATTTCCTTAATCAATTGAACAAATCTTTCAGAAAACCCAAAATCTCTTAAAATCTTCAGTAAAAGATTCCATTCCACTCTATCATAAGCCTTAGACATATCCAACTTGAGAAGAAAACCTTGATTCTTGGACACCTCAAGGGAGTGGATATTCTCATGAACAGTAATTATGGAGTCCACAATCTGTCTTCCAGGGACAAACCCATTCTGTTGAGGGGAAATGAACAATAGGAGGATGCCCAGCATCCTGGTAGTCACCACTTTAGATATAATTTTATAAATAGAATTACAAAGGCTAATAGGTCAAAAACGCTCAAAAGAATCCACATCCAGGATCTTAGGGATGAGCACAAGAAAGGTGGAGTTAAGTTCCTTCAACAATCTTTGGGATCCAAAAAATTCTTTTATAGCATTCACAACATCCTCACCTACAATTTCCCATAAAACTTGAAAGAAAAACATAGGGAAGCCATCAGGCCCAGAGGCTTTATTACTTTCAATCGAGAACACGATATTTTTGACTTCATCCAAGGAAGGGATGGCAGTCAAAGCTTTGTTATGATCTACATTCAGAATATTGGAGATAACATCAATAAGGCTCTTTTGAGCATCCACGTCCAGCCTACCCTCACTAGATAAAAGGTTCCCAAAAAACTGAATAGCTTCACTCCTTATCTCATCCTCCTTCTCAATTCTTATACCATTCTTCAAAATATGAGTTATTCAATTAGTCGCTCTATGCTTCATAGTAGTCATGTGGAAAAATCTATTTTTTTTATCCCCATAAGACAACCAGAACGACCTAGATCTTTGTTTCCAAAATTCTTCTTCCTTGGAGATAATGGCATGATACTTAGTAAGAATTTAATTCTCTTCAGGTAAGAGATCTCCCTCATAGCCATCCTTTTGAATCCTATCCTGAATTTCTTTTAGCTCCATCTAGATAGCAGCCTTAGAAGCAAAAATGTCACCAAAGACTTCTTTATTCCAATGCCTACCATTCATTTTTACCGCCCCCAATTTCTTGGCCACACGAAACATGGCAGTACCACTAACCTTAATATTCCACCAATTAGAGATGAAACTGGAAAAATGAGGGTGAGACATCCATATTTTTTCAAATCTAAAGGGAGAATTTCTCTTACCAGAGACAGAATCAGCGACAAAGCTAATAGGATAATGGTTTGAACCAATCCTTGAGAGAGTGGTAAGAGAACAAAAGTAAGCATTCACCTAGTTATCTAAAATAAGCACCCTATCAATCCGCACTTGGATGAGATCAAAACTATCCCTCCTATTGGTCCAAGTAAACATAGCTCCCTTAAGATCCACATCATTTAAGTACTAAGAGTTGACAAAGTCCATCAAATCCAATTTACTATCCATCTGAATCTGTGACCCACCAAACTTTTTGGAATCAAGCAGTGGAGTATTGAAATCACCAATCACAATCCAGTTCTCATCAGGGAAGCTACTCCTAAAAGCTTCAAGTCTTTCCCAAAAATTTCTTCTGGTAGTCCTATTATTGGGGGCGTATATATTAGACAAAATCCAACTAAAACCATCCCTAATGTTCCTGAATTGTATTGCCACATGGTTGGCATCATCCCAAAGTGGGGTACCTTGGATATGATTTTCATTCCAAAACATCGCAAGCCCACTAGAGGCCCCCTCCAAACTCCTACCTTGAACACCATTATTCTAAAAGATTTTCAAATTATCCACCCTTTCTTTAGGCATTTTGGTTTCCTAAATGATAAGAATATATGGCTTATGATCCCTAGCAAAATTATGCAAAATTTCTTGTTTGTGGGGGCTATTTGGCCCCCTGATATTCCAAGACATGAACTTCATTTTCTTGATGGGATGCTAATCTAGCAGATCTCTGGGATGGTTTTTTGGGTCCCATCCATAATTTTTTGATTGAATTCATGCTCCCTATGCCATCTTGTTGATTTTCTACCTGAACTTCTCTGGGTTCTACAATTCACTTTTGATCTATTTCTAGTGGAAACCCCCAAAGAATTACCCACTTTCTTGTTCTTTTTCTTCTCTACCTTTGTGTATGAGCTATCCTCATCAAGGTCAAGGTCCTCAAGACCCATAAATTCTTTCCCATCCAAGAAATCATCTATTGGAGCATCATTAGTCATCGGGGAAAACCTTGAAGCATTCCTTGGCTTGCTATTTTCCTCTAGGCTCCCAAAATTATCCTTCACAACTACTGGGGAATGATGAGAATTGTCCCTAGGTGAAGAGACAAAAACCTTCTCCTCTGAAGCCATAGAGACCTTATCATTGCTAACCCTGATTCCCTCCTCTTGACCACTACAATAAATCTTCTCCAAGTTTTCACATAAATTGTCTTGGAGCTTCATTTCAGCCTTCAATCTATCATCCAACTTTCTTGTGCTTTCAACCTCTTCCTTTTCTTCCTTATCCTAGACACCTTTGGTACCCAAGAACTTGGGTTCCTTGTTCTGACTACAAACGACATTGTCCACAACATTTTTAGGTATTTAAGGGTCTCCATCATTTATGTCCTCCGGGTTGGAGTTCTTATCCTCCTTATTCTTGTCCTGACCCACCTCTAATATATTCACCTCATCCTTATTCTTTTCCTCTAAGGGTTTCTCCATTGCCTTTACCTTCCAAATTTTTGTCTCTTTAGTACTTGACTTAGCTTCAGGTTTCGAGACACTGAGGGGGAAATTCCTAGCCCAATGCCCAACTTTTTTGCAGTTAAAACACACAAATGGAAGAGATTCAAACTCAATAGATTGGACCCACTTCCCAAAATTTGAAACTATTTCAATGGAAGATGATAAATCAGTAGATTGAGTGATACCCACACAAATCCTAGCATAGACCAACATTTTCCTTGTCGAGCTCATGGTGTCTATGGATAGAAGATCTCTAAAGGAGTTTGCTATCCCTCTAAATACATCTTCATTCCAGAACTCCATTGTAAGGCCTGGAAAATTAACCCAAACCGACACGGCTTCAAAAGAAGACTCCAAGAAGTCCATTTTTGGGGACCATTTCTTGATAGCCAAAGATGACTTGACAATGACCTAGGGGCCACCACACAGCACAACAATCTTATCCTCTTCATAGGAAAAAGAAAAAGAGAAAAAACCTTTGGGTAAGGCCGCAACCTCAATGTGACCTTTTTCTCTCCACTTCTTTCTAATGAAGTCCCTCACCACTTCAATGTTTGGTCTCAGACCCATAAATTTTCTCACCAAAGAAGAAGCCATTAAAGAAACATTATGGTCAATGACTAGGTCAAGGACAAGGATAGAAAACGTCCCACTCAACGAGACCAAAATATTACTGACCGGAGGGAGGGAGGACTTACCAATAGGCTTGGTGCCAAATAGCGAAAACCATCTTCTTTTTGAATCCTCCCAAGCCTTGTCCCCAACCTCCTTCTCCATATCCAGGTTTCCAAAGGCACTAGTCCTACCATCACCACCATTCAAATTAGGGCCATAAAAACACTTACCTTTTGAGTCTCGCCTGTCTCCTGGGTCCCCCAGCTTCCCCTAACCCGAGTCCTCAAAAATAGCTCCCCCTATTCCACACCTACCAACTCCCATGTCACTACCGCAGAAGAGCCTCCTGCCAATGAAAAATCAGCCACCTTCGAACCAAACACCTGTTGCTAACTAGGACAAAATTCAAAGCCTTTTTACTGCTCTCCCATCATCGCTGCTCTACACCAATGCCACAGTGAATCTTCTATATGTTTATCATATAGTTGAACTAATAAATTAATAGATTAAATTATTGCATCTAAAATATTGAGAGTTATAACATATTCAAGGATTTTTAATAAGAATTGATTGTAAATTCTAAATAATATCACACTGTAAGGCAATGATATATGAGCTTTCACAAAATTCATTCTAACTTGTTCAAAAAATAATTTCATTTCTCTTTGACTTTGTAACCCAGGTTTAAGGCACCAATCTAAGTATGAATATTGGTTACATGTCCATGGTCATTCTATTTCAAATCAATTTTCATTTTATATTGTAATTTATTCCTTAAATTTTATATATGTTCTCAAAGCCAGTAATGGAATAGTCTCCAAGAATATAGCCAATAAAGTATGTTCTATTTGTAATACTTGGCATATTTTATGAGAGAATTTATGTTTAGAAAATATCCTACTATGAATTAAGTATAGTTCCTTTTGATATTGTAAGGATCACTCTCCTAGGTCTTGCAAAACCTAAAGTGTAGAGGAAAAATTTGTAGAATCAATCTCTTGTTTGTTGGCCAACCTCTTGAAACCTTTGATCATAAGAATTGGAAATTCTTTAGATAGTTTCAAGAACCAATTATGTCAAAACCCTAAACCCTTTTCAAGTCCCTTCCACTTTATTTATGTTTTCTTATTGACCACCTACTTTGATATCCTAATCACTTAAGCTGCTTACTCATGGCCTTTGTTTTATTTCCCAGTTGACCCCTATTACCACTTACCGATTCTACATCCTAGAAAATTTTAAAAAGGATTTAATGCACATGTTTAAATTCATGAATTAATCCCTATTGTTAACAATGGTTATGCTCAAGACATTTGTTGCCTTCTCATTACAATACATAGTCCCTTCATACCACAATTTCTATTGCTTAGCGCATAGGACAAATAAGTTATCCTTGTATATTTTAAAAGGTTGACACTTATCAAGTTTTCATTGATATCCTCTATAGCACATTTGACAAGCCAAATATTATTCCCTCATTCCTAATTGGCATCATCCTATTGGTGATACAAGCAAGTAGTTAATCTCATGCTCTTGTTAACTATGTAATATTTTATAATTAATATTTTCATTTCATATTGATATAACATAATATTATGTATTATAAAATTAGAAAAATAATATTATGTATTAAATTACTTGACTATTTGATGATTTTTTTATGGATGGATGTAGTTGAATTCCCACATGAAATGCACAGTGCTAGACTTACAAACTTGAACCTCCAGAATCACCCTATAATTGTTAGATTTACAAACATCAATGATAGATAATTTATTTGAGATTGAATGATGCCACCTCCTTCCAAAAGTGATCAATTAATTGAAGCTCCAAAAATGCATGACAATTGTTGAATTTAGTATAAAGTGTCAGTACAAAGTCGTAATGTACTAATTTTGTATTTTGGAGGTAACACATTTCATTCACTTTAATACTTGAGAAAAAAAAAAAAAAACTTGCTAGTACTAAGTGATTGCTCATTACAATGCCCAGTGAGATCTTGGGATCCAACACAGCCAATTTGTGCCTTTCAATGTCTCTATATTCATCTTTTCAAGAATCAAATTTTGGGTAAGTTAAAGAAAAAATCCTACATTTCATTATTTCTTAATTTTTCAATCTTGGGGTTTAGGGTTGAGAGGTATGGATTTTTTTAGTGGTGAATCTTCACCAATTGGTGAATAGTTCATATCAACCAAGTCAAAATTGGTGAATATACTGCAACCAATGGGGTGGCCAAATCGTCTAGATTTTATAAATTATCAGTCTAATACATTTCAACTCACCATCAGTTTATTTTATGAGGCATATGTAATTAATAGTTTCAGCATAACAAACTGCATCTTTCCAATGGTCTAATTAATATTTTCTCCTAGAATCTTGAAAGCATGAATTAAATCATCCACGTATTCACTAATACTATTAAAATTACATTGTGTATTAGGACACATTTTTCCAACATCATTAAATGTTCGTTGCTTGTGAAGACCCATTTTTCCAATAAAATTTACCAATAATTATGTATGAGGACCCATTTTTCCAATACTATGATAACTCCATGCTAATTGTAGGGCCATAATCACCTTGAAAACTACAATGTATGTGTTTTGTCAAGATTTGATTCACCCAACATTTAAATGTATCATTGTATAATCATGCGAGATTTTCCAATTTTTTACTATATCATTTAAAAATCTCACAAATTTTTCCAAATATGGATGATATAAATATAATTAAGACTCTAATTTATTTTTACACATTTTATTCAGTTATGGACTTATGATCTCTTGATTTAGAAGCTAGAACTTTGATCATAAGCAAGTTACAAACTTACAACTACATGCATTGTTGCATTAACGAATAGCAAGTTAGTGAAAACCTAAAGTTACGTGATCATTTATTCATAGTGTGATAAGATATTTTATATCTTTTCCATTCTTGCTTCAATATTAAAGATGATATTCAGTAGGGAATGGGATCTATATTCTATGTCCTTAAACTAAGAAGACATTTTTTGGAAACTTTCATTTCGTGAGAGATCAAGATGTCAAGCAAAAAGTGCAACAAGATTAAGACTCCTCGAGGTGGTGAAGGGAGGCCATCAAAATGCCCAAAAAATTACCCATTCATTGAACTTGTGGAGAATGCAAACAAAGATGAACCTCCAACATAATACAAATGTAATATTTGCAGTTGGAAATATAAAAGAGATAATAAGTTGCATCTAAAGCTTGATGCTATAGAAAATCGTATCAGTAAAGTTTATGAAAAAAAAATCATAGATGGAAAGGAAAAATCAGTAGTAAGATGGAAATCAAAGGAAGAATATGATCATGTTAAGTATTCCCTGGAATATGATGAGCATATATAAAGAATGGTGAAGCTTGCTAAATGTGGAGATTCAATTGAAGCTCAATTTGGAAAGATAATGGTAGGAGGACAACTATAAAAAATTATTCAGATGAGTGTTGTTTTTATATTTTTTTCTAGAGGGCGTCCTATGATAGACTACCTAGAATATAATAATTTATTATCTTTTTTGAGTGTTGCTAAATTTTGTAACACATATTGGTCAATAAAGGTTGGAAGGGAATGGGAAAGTTGTCTTGCTAAGGTGGAAAAAAAAGATTTACAAGAAAAATAAAAGATTCAACCTTCATTACATTATCTTTAGATAAATTTATTGTGGTAGATAATACTTATTGGGTATGTATGCATGTGTATATTATACACCAACATGTTTTTCAACCTCATCTACTCTATGTTCATAAAATGAAGGAGATTTTGACATTGAAAAATCTTTTTGTAGTAGTTAAGAAATATTTGAATGAAATTGGAGCTTTGGATGACTTCACAATTGCCAAAAATTTGTTGTGTATAGGAGCTAATGGAGCTTCAACAATCCAAGGTCATAAGAATGGTCTTTGAATAAAGTTACAAACTAGTTATTCACCATACATGATTTACGTTCACTAGATGGTCCACAGAATGAATTTAGCATTTAAAATTATAAGCAAATTTCCTATAATATCAAAAGTTGAAAATCTAGTTCGTGAGCTCTACTCAAACTTTTTTCGAAGTCCCAAACATTTTATGGAATTTTAAATTTTGTTGAGGGAATAACAGAAGGAAACAAGCTTCTTAATGATTTTGATACCAAACGGATCTCCTTGCATGGACCAACGCAATGAGTTTTTTTAGAATATCAATCCTTGATTGGAGTAATGTATGAACATCACCACATAGTCGACAAAGCTCTTGACCTCTTACATAGATTAAGTGATATAGAGACACTCTTAACTTTATTTGGTCTTCTACTCATGCTAGATGAAATGAACAACCTTGTGGAAAAAACCAAGATAAAACTATGAATATTAATAAATATACTAAACTATGAATAATGGCATTCACGACCCTTGATAATCTATATCTATCATATTATCTATTTCGAAGTCCAAAATTTATAAGCTGACAATTAATAGAGATTTGAACAATCCTAAAAAAAGATTACAGCTTAACATAAATGGGGAGTTATGTGTCTTTGTACTTGGATTTGAGATACCAATGCACTATTGTACGACGATCGGGTTCTCTACCAGAGAAGTACATGTTACAAAGGTAGCTTTTAGTGATATTCTTAAATATATAAGTGGCATTTTAAAATCTATTGTGAAATTTATTTCCTTGGAGATTATTAAATGATTCTCTTGAAATAAAATAGTTGAAGCCATGTCTATTGTGTATCCTCAATTTTGGGTCCCAGGCCACCGTCAGACACCATAATTATTTCATAGAAAATTAATTACCTTGGCCAAACACTTTTTGAAAAGTTTAAAATACAATGGACAAAAAATAAAAGGAATTATAAATGAAACTAAGCTTAGAGAATAAAATTTCTATTTTGCAGCAAGTATGATTGACCAGTTTGACTCCATGGAGAATCCTATGCAAGAAGGATCAATAGCAAGGGTTTGGGAAACCTTTGCTCAGAGTGAAATATTGTGTGATTCATTATCCAAATATTTCAAACTTATTGATTTATTTCAAACAATGATATTGGGGTCGGTGGAGGATGATAATTTTTAGTGCATTGGGGTTTTTAAAATCAAAAGATAAGAAAAAAACTAGACAAGAATTTGGAAAATTTCTTGAGAATGTATACAACTAGGTATGATATCCAAAGTTTTCCTTTTGAAAGGGCACTCACAATTTGGAATTCCATATGTGAAAAAAGAGGGTTGTACAACACTTAAATGTTAGTGGAAGAGGCACAAATGATAGTGACACAATGAATATTGAACTTGAGATGCAGTTAAATAGATATATGTAGGGTGAAGAAAACAAAGATCGGACTCAGAGTTAAGGCAACTCTCAATCTCATTGTCAAAGTGAGAACTAGGAGGTGAGTTATCAAATGCAAAAGATTTAGTACATTTTAGGTATTTATACTACATTTCATGAATCATATTCTAAACTATCCTTGATGATATTTTATATTGTATTCTATGAAATTATGAATTAGATTGAATAAATTAATGTACTACTATTTTCCACTATTCTAAATTTCCAATGTAGAATCTAGATTCTAAATTTTAACTATTGTCCAGGGATTTAGCAATTTCTAGGTATTTAAATTTCATACTACATTTCATGAATCATAGATTGATATTCCAAACTGTAATTGATGATAGTTTATATTTTATTCCATTAAATTATGAATCATCTTAAATAAATTAATATATAATTAATAATTTTATATTTTAATAATGTCATATTGATAATTTTTACATGTACTCAATGATTCATCATTCAACTCAATTCCTAATAATATATTAACAACAATAGCATTTACAACATTAGCAATCATTTAATGTGTATCTAGTAGTACAAACAAGATTTTGAATTGGGCAAATAAATAATACAATTATGTGACACATTAATGAGTTTGAGTTTTGTATTGATTTTTAAATGAAGGAATACAAAGAGGAAATGAAAAATCTTGGTTAGAGACAATTCTACATAGAGATGAGTTGGAAACTCATATTATCAAATCATTTTATCATCTTTTGTAACATGCTCCATTGTTCATCAGATGGAAGGGCCATTTGTTGTAACTGCTAGTGGTTGACTTGAAAATTTGTTAACAATTCATTATTGAAATTGGAACTTGACTTGAATGTTTCCATCAAATTTGTATTCAAGGTTACCAATGGTTTGATGGAATCCAAATAGCTCACCTCATTTGGGTTATGAGGAAACTGATTCAAATCAATCATCCTTGTATCATCCATCTTCTTTTTGAAAACATCCTTTCTAATTAATTGCTCTATTGTGTCAAAAACTGGGGGAAAACCAAGCTCTGCCAAGTTCCTTACCTTTTGATCCAGCTTGTTCATCTTTTTTGCAGCCTGATCTAGAAATTCATTTTTTTCACGTATTCTCAAGCACTTTTGAATGATAGATGACACCTTTATTGAGGCATCAATCTAGTCATGAATTCCTTTTGATTTTAATCCATTGTCATTGTCTTTGTAGACTGTTCGCAAAATTTGATTTGCAATTTTCTCTCTTGAAATCACATTTTTTGTGTCCACTACATATTTCTTGAGCTTCTTATTATGAACTATCAAATCATCAATCAATTGAAATAATTCATGCAAATTATCAAATCCTCTGTATTATTTCCTCCCTGATCTTTTATTTCATATGCCTCATTTTTTCTCTACAAAATGCAGTTAAGTAATTCTAACAGGACTTTATTTCATGTTTTGTTTCCCTTAGCTCTACCACCAATCTTTTACTGGTTTTTCTCTCTTCCTCCATTTTTTGTTCCTGATGTTTTTCTTTTGCTAGGTTTAATTTTAATTTTTTTGAAGTGGATTTTTTATTGTCATATTTATTTTTTCTCTCATCTAACCTTTGCTTCAATTCATTCAATTCCATCTTTGTTTTTTTATCCTCTTTGCTTGTAGATGTAGAGGTGAATTTTTTAATTCTTTATTTTTAATTCATTTCTCTTATTATCTATTGCTTCCTCTTTTCTTTCTCATTTTCTAGTCTCCCTATCACTTTTCTATTTGAATTTGTAACCTTTTTTTCTCTCTTTCTTTAGCAATGATGTGTACACCAATTCATTGTTCTTTGTTGATACATTAATTTTATCAAAAAAATGTATCTAGAAAAATTCAATTGGAAACTACTCACCTGAAATTCATAGCAATCCATCTGATTCTCTGGTTTATTCTAAATTGTGGGTAAAACAAAAAACATGTACTCCATGATTTTTGTGTTTGGGTTAAATGTGGGTAATACCTTGATTATTGCAGGCTTTGAAGTTATAGTAGATGTACTCTCTATCAGTTGCTTCCTTTCTTTTTTGTACAATTATGATTTCTTTTTAAATTTGTCATTATAATCAAAACCTCGAGTTGGAGACATAATAAAATGCTTGAATGGTGAAGGAATACTTGCAGTGATGGGAACATCTCCAATTATCTGAGATTGAACTTGAGGTTGAGGACTAGCCATTGTTGTTGCAGTCACACAACTAGAGGAGTGCTTGGAAATAACTCCTTTTGGGTGGAAATTAAGGTAGTGGTACTGGTAGTTGGACTTGGATCTATCATAATCCTTTTCTTCTTTAGAATTCCTTGATCATTGGGTGTTTGTGTAGTATCTTGTATTGTTGGCCTCTTGTGTGTAATATTTTGTTGTAGCACATGTTGACCACTACTAGTAATACTACCCATACCATCACCACTAGTGGCACTGCCAATTGCACTAGATTATCCACCATGTCCTAGTTGTGATTATATCTAACCATGAGGATTATGAATTGTTTCACCTATCTTTGTATTCCCTTGGGTTTTTTTATCAGCTCCAATACCTTGTAAATCACTAGGATTTATATGTCTTACCTCTATTGGTGACTAAATTCCTTATCCTTTGGACCCCAAACCACCACCTTCATAACCCATTTTTTTGGCTATGGTTGCTCCTGAAGTATATGTTTGTTTTATAGTCTCACTTAAACTAGATTCTACATTGCTTACATATTATATAATTTGTTCTTCCCTATCATCATCAAATTCATCGTCAAATTCTTGAACTTTAAGGGGATGATCTTTATTCCATATATTGCTAAACTCATAATCTTCTTGGATCTCTTCAAACACTCCACTAGTTTTTGGTTCACCTAGATCCTTCCTCATAGACCAAAAGGTAGTAATTTTTTATTATGTCTAATTTTATTCTCTACAAGCCCTTCTTAGAGAATCTAGTATTTTTACTTTAGTAGATGGTAGATCACTTTTTTCATAAAAATTAGTATAGCTCCTGATTTTCTTCTCTACTTCTCTCTATTGGTGCAATGACATAATTTTTGTTGACAATTGTTCAAAAGAAATACCTTTCTTAGCAACAATTTTCTTTGTTGCTATTTTGAACTCATCCCAAGAATCCTTTTTTTTCAAGTTTTCAAGCAAGGGTTTACTATGATGTTAAATTCTACTTGCAGCATTCTTATTGGCCATAATCCTTGATTTAATGATGTCACATGGATTATAATGCTAGTGAGAGACAACATCAAATTGATTTTTTTTAAAATTTCATGTACCACACTAAATGCTTTTCTCTTGAATGTGATCCCTCCACATGAAAAAGGTAAAGAAGTAAATATTCTCTCCTTTTACTGATTGGAAAAGTATAGTTGATCAATAATCTCCATATGCCATACATATTCCAATGTAAAAACTCTGTTTTTACATATATTGGAAGTTTGTATGGTTCTACACCTGATCCATAAGATCTTAGCACCGTATATTCTTCCATTAAGTAAAAATTAGTCAATTGTATTTCTTTTCTTAGTTGAATGTAATCTCTACAAGACATAGGCAATCTAGGTATTGGAGTATTTGTTATTGCTTGATACAATGAAGCCAAAAATTAGTCTAAAAAATGATTATAGTTACTTTGAGAATACTTCATCCTTATCTTAGTGTTCCAATCATATACTAGAGCCATTTTTTTCCTCAACATTTATATAGGGTTGAATTTGAAGCTTGTTGGTTAGAGACATTCCACTAAATTTTAATAGAAAAAATAACACAAGTAGGTTTTGAACCTAAATTTGTTAGTGGAGCCTCCTTTAATCATTAAAACATGTCTATGCATAGATTCTACAATATTATTAAGAAATTTATATTAATAGGTCACTTAGCATAATGGATATTAAATACCTTTTCAAGGAGGCTTGCACCCACTTCCCGATTGTTATCCAATTCGATGCAAAATGCTAGCATGGAAATAGTATCCTGAACCCATGGTTTAAAATTTTCCAAATCATAAGGAGGATTATGATTATTTTTTAATAAGTTACTATGAAAATCCTTGGCTATTTTAACTATAAAAGTATTTGTCTCCCCTTCATCGATTGCTTCATAATCACTAGCAAGCTTTTCTAGGTTAATGTGGGTGTTTCCAAAATATTCGATTGTAAACCCCAACACATTTCCAAATTCTTCTACAATAATGGATATAATTTATTCTCTTCTATCATTACTAACAATTACTTTTTTTATCATCATAATTGTGGGTGCATACCATGATAAATTCTGGGCAAGGGAAAACTTCATGTAACATCATCTGCCCCAATCAAATACCCATGGTATAGTGATACTATTAATTGATATTGTTTTATTATTGGTTGTTTTCATTTGCTTTACAACATTATTCTCACATGAAAATATAAGTTCTGAGGTAAGCCTACCATATATTTCAAGATCATGAATATCATGGTATTCATCCATGAAACTTGGGGTTTTAAGCACTTTGGCATAATCTATTTTTCTATTTGATTTTGTTTTTCCTTTCAGAACAATTGGTCTAATAGTGGTGGTAGACATTCTTGTACAGTGTGAACTCTCAAGTTCTCAACCCTAAACCTCGAGATTAAAAAATTAAGAAACGATGAAATGTAGGATTTGTGCCTTTCACTTACCAAGAATTTGATTCTTGAAAAGA
The DNA here is from genome assembly GCA_007115665.2 of Sequoiadendron giganteum. Classification (NCBI taxonomy): domain Eukaryota; kingdom Viridiplantae; phylum Streptophyta; class Pinopsida; order Cupressales; family Cupressaceae; genus Sequoiadendron; species Sequoiadendron giganteum. The sequence continues at coordinate 330,978,083 of CM021109.1, read as the reverse complement.
TGAATACATACACATTAGCAGGCATGGACTAGTTGTGTTGGAACCCAAAATCTCCTTGGTGCATTGCAATGAGAAATCTCCCTATGTCTTGACCCTCTCACTTAAAAATAAAATCACTTAGCAGTAGAAAGTTCACTTATTTTTTTATTTTTCTCAAATATTAAAGTGAATGAAATGTGTTACCTCTAGAATACACAATTAGTACATTACAATTCTATACTGACACTTCAAATTAAATCCAATATTTGTCTTGCATTTTTGTACCTTCTATTATTTGATCATTTTTGGCAAGAGGTGGCATCATTCAAATGTTCCATCTCAAATAAATTATCAACTATTTATCTTTGTAAATCTTATGGTTATAGGGTGATTTGATAGGTTTTATTTCACAAGCCTAGCACTCTATGCATTTCATTTCAGAATTCAACTACGGCCATCCATCAAACGCTCATTTAATGGTCGATTAATTTATGATATAAACTTGTGTGTTTTAAAGTTGTTTTTAACTTTAAAGTGTGCTAGGATATAAAATCCTCATGAGATTGTGCCACATGTGTCATCATTTTGTTGCTCATAATCCTATCCTTTGATAGAAAACCCATTGTAGACATTGAGATGAGTCCATGTTTCCTTATTCTATAATTCCATGAGTCACATATAGATCTTCTTGAATCATCATGTAGACTTGTTGGATCCCTTTACAAAGAATGGCATTGACACATGTCCCCTTTATGTGGTTCCATGATAATTAACTAAACCTTTATTAAACTATCTATGAACTCACATAATCATGCCAAAAGGAAATAACTAAAAAGGAGTCAAGTGTCAACCCTTCTACAGTTTCAAGGGTGTTCCATTCCTTAATGAAATACTTTATATGGATTAGTTGAAAGGCATAATAAATGATGGGAACCATATATTAAGCATAGGATCACCTTAAGTCATTTAATTAAGCACAAGAAAAATCTTCTTCTTAAGTGAGTGCTAGGAGAGGATAAAGGGGTTGGTAACTTAATGTTGCAAAGGACTTAATAAAATGACTAATGACACTAGGAATTGAGGGAGTGGGTCAATGATGAATTAAGAATAAAGTGCAAGGAAAAGAAAACTAGGTAGGGATTTTAGGATTTTTGAACCTAAATTCACATATAAAGAAAAACTTTAGTAAACCCTAGCAAGAGTGACAATATTTTTTATTTTTGCGGCTTAGGACTAAAGAAAATACTAAGAGCCCTAAAATGTGAAAATGTACTACCGGATTGTAGATATCCAGATACATTGATTGTGATTATAATAATAATAACATTAATTTTAATTACTTGTAATTTGAATAGACACTAAACACACAAAATAATTCTTTACTATAAATGAATAACAAAGAATATCACAACCATTTATTTTAGTTTATTACAATTGAACTACAATATTACATAGATTTTTAAAGATGAGTAGAGCATGCAAGCTCTTGTATAAATGACACATCACTTTACATCAGAAACAATTGATTCCAAGATGGTACTAGTAATCTAATAGTGGTGTTATGGGATACAAATCATATTCTCAAACCACAGAGCTTGCCAACCATGTATGGGATCTTGGGATTTCAAATAATAGCTCCAAGCCACCAAGAGAGCACATAATGACTCTAAAAATCCATAGGGCTTTCCTACCATGCTAGGGAAATGGGAGTTGTGTGTATAGAAGATGTACCTATCCTAGTTACCAATTGGAATTATGCAAAAGTAAGGCATAGTAAATCTACTACAACCCTCTTTGGGTAGCTCCAAGGCACCAAGATAGCACAAAATAAATTTAAAATTCCATTGTTCCTCTTTGAGGGCCTCTATCAAAATGGAGCATGAAAAATTGATGGATTTCAATTTGAACAAGATTAAAATACTTATGTGGCCGCACTCTCTATGAAAGTTCTTATCTCCATTAGAGCTCCTCATTCTAGTTCAAGACTTGGCTCAAGGGCCAGGTGAACCAAATCAACTTCTTTCCAATTCCACCCATTCTAAACTTGAAGGAAATGGGTCTCGCTTCTACTCTATAAATACATAATTGGAGGAAGGATAATTTAGAGTATCCCCAATAATACCACAGCATCATCTTATTCCTTATTAACCTTACAAAATTAAAATGCATATCAGAATTCAAAATATTGCACTCAAAAGTAAAACCATTTTATGGAATTTTAAGAATGATTTCATTTGAACTCACCATCCCTATTTATGGTCTATGACATTTACTCATGCATTGTGTGAGGTATAATTTATTTTTTTGGGCTAACCAAGTAACCAACTTTACTCATGTGAGAGCCACTTATAATGTTATTTTGATTGACGTCTGGTTATATGTAGACTGTACTTGTCACTTGAGAGTACATCAACTGATAAGCACTCAAGCGATATGAAATCTATTAAAATTCTTATTTCAATTGATAATTGGATTCATGACATCATATATAGTATGTCATGTAGTTTTTTATATCAAGTTATCAAATCAATACATTTCACTCGCTTCTGATCAAAAGAGGAAATTATTTCTTATCTTTTAAAAATTTCCCACTAACACATTAAATTAAGAACATCATGAAAGTACATATGGCATTAATATTCAGTTCCACAACCACGTTTTCTTCAATTAACAATAATCCTATGGAATTTTGAAAATCAATAAAAAGAAAATATGTGTCATATTTTTTGCCATTTTCATGGCTTCCTTCTTCCTTAGTGAATTTTACCTTGTGGATTAGTGAAAAAGTTTTACTAAGCGAGGGAAATCTATTAACCATGGTTTCTCTTAAGTGATTTATTTTCAACACATGCGAAAAAGAATTTTTAAGTGAGCATATGAAATCTATTACAAATCTTATTTTGATTGATAACTCAATTCATGACATCATGTATAGTACATTGTGTAGTTTTCAATATCAAGTTATCAAATCAATAAATTTCACTTGCTTCAAATTAGAAGAGGAAATTATTTCTTATATTTCCTGATGAAACATTAAATTAAGAACAACATGAAAGTACATGTGGCATTAATCCACAGTTCCACAACCACATTTTCTTTAATGAACAATAATCCTGCAAAATTGCGGAAATCAATAAAAAGAAAACACATTTCATACTTTCTGCTATTTTGTGACTTCTCTCTTCCTTGGTGATTTTTACCTTGTGGATTAGCGAAAAAGGTTTGCTAAGCAAGGGGACTATATAAAGTGTGGGTTCACTTATGTGATTTATTTTTAGGACATGTGGAAAAGTATTTTTCAATGAGTGCTAGGAAATAAACGGGGTCGAGGAATCTCACAACACAAGGGGAACATAAGGTTATGACTCATGGCACCAAAAAAGGTAATGAAGGATTAAACACGGGGCTAAAAGGGTAAGGTTTTTTATATTTTTAATAGCACATGTGAATAAAAGGCCAAATGTTGATCTTTGTAAATCTAATGGCTCTAGGGTGATTCTAGAGTTTTGAGTTTGCAAGTCTAGTGCTTCACACGTTTCGTTCCATAATGTAATTGCAATCATCCATTGAACGTTCATCGAACAATGAAAAATTTACATACATTAATTTTAATTTTGTATTACAACTTAAGAAAATGGGAACGGATCAAAGAATTCCATTGAAAGATGAATTATTTTTGTACATTAATTTGAATTTTTTGAGTATATATTTATTTTGATTCATAAGAGAAACCCAAGGTTACATGTATTATATTAATCCAAAAATAATAATCATGTTTACAAAAGCTAGATACATCATACAATTAGGGCCTAACCAAGCCCATGCACAAAAATATTGATCAGGACCTCCACACCATGGCAAATTTTTGTTGCAGATGATTAATAATTTAATACACAATAAACTTTATATTGAAATTGAAATAGTTAAGAAAAATATTACATCGATACAAAATACTAATTTGTATAACTCTCACTTGATCTTGTAAGATCATAAGGTGGCAGGTGGGTCCTCTTCAACATGCTTTTATGAGAAAATGAACTGAATTAAAAATATTATGACTCAAAATATAATGATTCACTATTAGCAAAACACAAATCATTCAAAGATCTACTAAAATTAGAAGGGTTGTCACCAACAAGTCCATTGACCATCACATATATAATTAAGACACTACTATGACCATTTAGTATCTTTTCCCTATCCAGAAAGCCACATGGTCCCACTGTGGATAAATCAAACCTAATATTGTAGCTCTCCAAAGCTTCAGATAGAGTAGAAAATGAGAAGATGGAAGGTTGGAGATCACTCCTAGTGAGGAACTTGACTAGTTTTATACACCAAAGAATATCCATTAGATTTAAAATAAATAAAGAAGCAACCTCAGATGGGAGAGTTGAAGGATTATTATGAAGCTAGTCTCTTCCAACCACTATTATAACAACCAACTCCACTTGATCACATTGATATGAGAAAACACGACATAGCTTCTCCCCTAAGAAAGGTAAATTATCTCTCACTTCCTAGTGGTGACAAGGGATAAACACTCTAAATTGGGACCACATTTCAATCCAAAAGAATAGAATTATAGAAATAGGAAAAAAGAACAAAAGCTTTGAACTAGGCAAAAATAAGGGTCGACCATGAAATATATAGCAAAAAATTTAAAGAACAAAGACATCAATAAGTTTGGTCGTAACACATGAGAAATTCATTGAAAATGTTATTTGCACTAACATCTGGCTTCACGTAGAGTAATTTGAAGCATTAAAAAGATAGAGAATTAAATGACTCGTTGTACCTTAAGCATTATCAATATCCACTAACAAGTCACAATAAATTTTGGTCACTTCTGATCAAAACTTATAAATATGTTGACACTTGTCTCCATTCCAAAGACTTTATGTAGTAATTTGGGTGTGTGGAAAATTCATCTCAAAATAGAAGTATAGAATTTGATATTTTTACCACCCACACTGATTTTTATCGTATACAAGTTTAATTCTAATAACATAAGAGAATTATTGAATTGTTACATTAAAATAACATAAAATAAAGTTGTAATAATATAAAACTAATATAAATAGAAATAATACAAATATACATGTTGAAATTTATATCTTTGATGTAGAAGTTGTTGATTCAACTCACAAAACCTAGAAATCACCTACAAGCAATAACCTATCACAATTGAAAAAGATCAACAAGCTTGATTATGCTTAATAGCCTAAGAATATTATTGATGCAAATAACCTATAAAATTAGAATTACAATGTAGAATCAATCCTTATGAAAAGGAGATAGAAACCCTAGATGTAAACCCTAGTTGAAGATTAAATTAGCTTATGATAAGTGTCGCCATCCTATGCAATGAGACAACATGTGCTTTTATTAGCCAATCTAATTATTAAAATGTAATTTCTAAATTTATCTTAAGTGAATAAAGTTAAAGGTGATCTAATTGATTAATCATGATTAATTAGTTAATTAGATGATTAGCCTATTACTCCAACACCCCCTAAGATGAACCTATGGAGTAGCTAAAAACCTAATGAAGGATGCATGAATGGGTCCCAGCTACTAGGCCATGTTAGGTACCCAAGTACATATGCAATGCAAAAGAAATCTCTCATAAACAAGGAAAAGGATAAAACCTAGTAAGATAAAACTCCTCCCCAAAAAGAGATGAAAGCATGCAATCAAGTGATAAAATATGGAGGACTCCATGAAACCCCCCAAGTACACCATCCATCACATAGATACATTATAAAATCCCCCCATAGGAGGGAAATACATGATGAAATAATTCAGAAGCTTTGTGTATCTCGATGTCAATGCCAAATTGTGACTAAAACTAATCCATAGGAGAAATTACCATGTAGATTCAGGAACATTAGCCATAAAATGAATAGCCCTCAAATTCAGATGTGACCAATGTGAATCAGATGCGATTCAAGATCATTAACCATAGGCTCTCAATTTGAGACATAAATTGATGTGAACCAAAATGTGTCAATTCATAAGAAAGATGTGGCCAAGAGAAACTATAGAATCCAAATACAACTCATGTGAGTTGTCATCAAGATGAATATGAGATCATAGTGCATTCCATGTGACTATACTCTAATCCAATTATTATGCATGTAGCCCCATGATGGAACTTTATTAAATTTCATTTATTACAATACCCCAAAAAAAGGAGAACATGCAAGACATGCAGAAATCAAAGAGAAAATGAAAACATAAAGCATGCAAAAAGGAAATATTGCATGTAAGGATTAATTTTCACACCTACCCCCATGAAGTTGGATCAATTTTTCCAAGAAATGAACCAAAAATAAATAAACTTGAGATATTATAAAAATAGTAGGTAACTAGTAAATATTATGGAAAATTTGACTTGAGATCTATGTAGAGGATGAAATTGGATTTTGATGATATAATTTTTTGAAAAATGGACCATAGATGCAAAAGTTATGCCTAATTTAGCAAAACTGGTCCAATTTGGCCTTTAGGTTGAATAGGGGGCTAAAAAATAGCATTTGGTCCTATGGCGGACTAGGGGGTTGATGGCTAGGGTTATGGGTAGAGTCCCTAGTTGCTCAGGTGACCTCCACAAATGTGGATGGGGCCAATGGGGCTATCATTGGGCTCTTGGTCACTAAAGTGATCTAGCAGTTGGGAGATAAGACCTTAGGGGCTAAGTAGTGATGGCAGGGTTTGATGTGAGCTTCACCGCTAGTGGTGTTTCTCCCCAACATCCATCCTAGTGGCCACTAGTGCTCATAGGCTGATTGTTGGTGGTGCTACCTACTTTAAATGGGCAGCGCTTTAAAAAATGTAAAAACATTTTTTTTATTGAAATTTTCATCCTACAGATGTCATACAGGGGTTGTACCAAGGCCCTTAGCAATTTTTTTTCCTTCTAAGCTTCTGAATCCAAAAGTAGGGGAATTTTATGTCAAATTTTATTTCTTCGACCTCTTGATCATGATGGTGAGGTTGATTTTTCTCTAGGCACACTAGAAAAAAGATCAAGTCCTGTGTAATGTCCCTTATAGAATTATTAATAAATTTTGTCTTTGACTTTATAGATTGGGATGTCAAGTTTTTCTAAAAGAGCAACTATAAATATTCATTACACTAGTATATTATATATATGTGAAGCAAAGTGGATATTATGATAATCACAATAATATCAATATTTTTATGTAAACATCTAAAGATAAATCTAAACTAATAATTTACTTAAGAATGCAAGTTGATAGTAAAAAAAATTGTTGTCTCTACTAGATCTCTCTAAACTCATGCGATAGAATACATTTAAAGACTATGGAATCAATATGACTATTATTTCTAGTTCATTCCTTCAAGAATATGTAATTGATGATTTAGGAAATTGATGCCTTTCACTATCTAAAATTGTGACAATGTGTTCATGTGAATCCCATTTTTTGTTGGTGTATCAAATTTATGCACTTATCTCATGCATCCAAGGCAGGTCAAGGCTCTTTTAGAGAACTTAGCTCTAGTGTAAAAAATATAAATACATCTGCAATTGATCAATGCCTTTCTTCCCACATTACAACCTTATTTAAATATCTTTATGCCCACATGAGAAAGGTGTGACTCTTGGAAATGATGGATTATTCAAAGTGATGCATCTCCTCTTATTTAACTAATATTAATTATTACCTCAAGTGCCACATTAGTGAGCCAACCATCATTATAATGGAGGTCAAATTTATAATTATTTTTTCAACAATATTCCCTATCATGTAATCGGTTATTGTCTTACTTTTGCATATATGGTCTCTTGTCTTTTAAGCCTTCTATTGTTGACTTGGCATAATAAGATTTATATTCTTTAGAGGTTTGTGTGGGTTATTACAGTCTCCCCTCCTTGGAAATGCTTTCCCACAAAATTTATGAAGTTAGTCTTTTGGAGGATTTTCTCATTTTCCCATATAGAAGATCTTCTATCAGTAAACCCTTCCATTTGATGAGGTATTTTTTGATTGACCTATTCCTTAAGTTTTTCTCCTTGAATATTCTCTCCATTCTTTTGGTTGAGATCACATGAGGCACTCCATCAGATAATCTCGTAAATACCACTTTCTTACCATCCACCTTGAACTTAAACTCCAAAGTTTGAAATTTTTGCAAGTACTTACCAATGGACATCATCCATTGGATACCAAGTATAGTGTTGGTATCACCTAGCTCCACAACATAAAAATCCTCGGTGATGGTGTAGTCACCAATTGTAATTTTTAATTTTGGTACCTTTGTTGAGCAATATATTTGGTAGCCATGAGCCAACATCACACAAAACCCTTCATGCTCAACCATTTGAAGTCCTTTCTTAGCAACCAAAGATGAATCAATAAAGTTATGAGTGGCTCTGCTATCAATTAATACTATTATCATTTTTCCTTCCAATACACCATAAATCATAGATGAGTTGAACCTTGGAGATCTAGTCATAGTGGCGATTATATCATTCTTACTTCCCTTAGGTGGAGACTCTTTTACCTTTGGAGATTCTTCCTCTATTTCATTTTGGTAACTCCTTAGATCTAATTCATCTTCTTCATTGCTATCAAACACAATTTTGATATAATGAATCTTCCCTTTACCAAGGCATTGATGCCTTGGTGCCCAAGTTTCTTTGCAAGTAAAACAAAGTTTATTCCTTCTCAACTCTTTCTTGGTTTCTTCACCCATTTTATTTTTTGTCCATTCCCTTGAGAAAGGTTGTTTTTCTTGGTCTTTCTGGAATGATGACCCTTTAGATGGCATCTTGTTCTTTGTTGCACTAAATTCCATATCCCTGTCCTTCTTAATTTCTTATTGTAGTGTGCTAGGGTTGAGGGCTTTGACCCAACCCCTTAAAGGGTCCATTAGGCCATCCAGGAATAGGACAACCAATCTTATTTTGGATATATTAATGTATGACATTGAAAACCTTTGGAAGTCTGCAATATATTCAACAATGGTTCCATATTGCTTCAATTGTGCCAATTCCTTAAAGTGGAGCTTCAAATCCTTGTTGTCAAATCTTTCTATTAGTTTCTCTGTGAATTCCATATACGAAGTGATTTGTTCATGGCCTAAGGTGATTATGCCATGATACCACCATTCATGAGCCACGTTGTCTAGATGTAAGGCAGTATATTTGATTGCTTCTCTTTCTTGCATGGGGTTGAGTTGTAAGTACGTATCAAAATTTTAAACCCAAGCTCATGCTGTGGACTTCCCCGAACCATCAAACTATGGCAAGCTAAGCTTACCAATTTTCCTCCTTAGATCATTATTATGGTCTCTATTACCCCTATTAGGTAAATGCTTCATTCTTATGTCCATGTAGTCTCTAAGGGACGTATGTGTTTGTAATCCTACATCTAACCAATCTTGGTGAAACTAGTCTTGTAACTCTACCAATGTAGGTTCATTACCTCCTTGTTATTCTACTCTAGGTGGAGAAGTAGGTGTCATGGGTCTAGAACTAGTTGTAGGGGCACGATGATTTGGATTCCTCTTCTTGCTTGAATTGTCTTCATGGCCTCCATTATTTCCAACTTTTTTGTTGTTGTTGTTTGCATTTATCATGATTCAAGACAATGTGTCAAATAATTGAGCCATCCTTTGTTGAGTAGCTCTTTGTTCAGCCATGAATTGATTCATACAATCGAGGAAGTCTCTATCTCCCATGTTTCTATCTCTTCATTCAAAACTATTGTGGATGCCTAAGATATTGAAGGTTTTTCTTCCTTCAAGAGCTCGGGCAAGTCCCCAACGTTTTCTTATCTCCCTATTGTGGTATCTTCTTTCCCTTTCACTCATCCATCTTCATAGGCTAGTAGGTTCTTTAGCTCTAATACCACTTGTAATGTCCCTTATATAATTATTATGATTTTTTCCTAAAAGAGAAACTATAATTATTGGTTACACTAGTATGTTATATGTGTGTGTGTGTGTGAAGCAAAGTGGATATTATGATAATCATAATAAAGTCAGTATTTTGATGTAAACATCTGAAGATGAATCTAAATTGATAATTGACTTAAGAATGCAAGATGATAGTAAGAAAAAAATTGTTGTCTCTATTAGATCTCTCCAAACTCATGTAGTAGAATATGTTTAAAGATTATGGCATCAATATGACTGTTATTTATGTTTCATTCCTTTAGGAACATGCAATTGATGAGTTAGGAAATGGATACCTTTCGCTATCTTAGATTGTGACAATGTGCTCCGAATTTTTGACATTGTATCAAATGTATGCACTTATCTCATGCATCCAAGGTAGGTCAAGGCTCTTTGAGAACACTTATCTTTGTTGTTAAAAATATTAATAAATCTACAACTGATCAATGCCTTTCTTCCCACATTACGACCTTATTTAAATATCTTTTTACCCATGTGAGAAAGGTGTGACTCTTAGAAATGATGCAATTATTCAAAGTGAGGAATCTCCTCTTATTTAAATAATATTAATCATTACCTTAAGTGACACATTAGTGAGTTAGCAATCATTATAAAGGAGGTCAAATTTTATAATTATTTTTTGAATAGGATTCCCTAGAATGTAATCAGCTATTGTTATACTTTTATATATATGCTCACAATAACAAAATAGGCAAATAGTGCCTAAAATAGTGTCGTATTTTAGTGTATTTGATTCCATCAATTGGACATGACTCATGGTGAAAAATTCAGTGCTAAAGGGTATGCTTATTCCAGCACCGGATTTTACGCTGAATTTAGCGCCCACTTTAGCACTGGAATTTGCATCGGAAAAATGGTGTCAGCAATAGCGTCTCCTTTAGCGTTAGGAATAGTGCCAGAAAATAATGTCAAAAATAGCACCTAAATTAGTGCCCAATTTGGCTTCCATTTTTTCTTCCAAGTTTTCTTTTGATTTTTCTTATGGTTTTACTTCATGTTTTGCTTCCAGTTTTGCTTCTAGTTTTGCTTCCAGTTTTGCTTCTAGTTTTGCTTCTATTTTTACTTCCAGTTTTGCTTCCAATTTTTCTTCTAGTTTTACTTCCAATTTTTCTTTCAATTTTGCTTCCAATTTTGCTTCTAGTTTTGCTATCAAATTTTGCTTCTAGGTTTGCTTTTGATTTTTCTTCCAGTTTTGCTTCTAGTTTTGCTTCCAGTTATGCTTCCAATTTTGCTTCCAGTTTTGCTTCCATTCTTGCTTACAATTTTTCTTCCAGGTTTGCTTCTAGTTTTTCTTCCAATTTTGCTTCCAATTTTGCTTCCAATTTTGCTTCTATTTTTGCTTCCAATTTTGCTTCCAATTTTGCTTTCAATTTTGCTTCCAATTTTTCTTCCAATTTTGCTTCTAGTTTTGCTTCCAATTTTTCTTCCAAGTTTGCTTCCAGTTTTGCTTCCGGTTTTTCTTCTAGTTTTGCTTCTGATTTTGCTTCCAATTTTGCTTCTAGTTTTTCTTCCAAGTTTGCTTCCAATTTTTCTTTCGATTTTTCTTCCAAGTTTTCTTTCGGTTTTGCTTCCAAGATTGCTTTTGGTTTGCTACTAGTTTGGCTTCCATTCTTGCTTCCTTTTTTGCTTCTAAAATTGCTTCTTGTTTTGCTTCCATTTATTAATTTAATGTTTTATTCCAATTTAATTAGTTAAATATATCATGCCTCTTAAATAGCTCATATGACTATAGAGTAATTAATTTAATTATTTAACTCTTATGATTAAATAACAAGATAATTATTATAACATGATCATCATCTATATTTAAAACAAGTGAGTCAAATATCTATAATTTAATTGAATTTGACAACATCCATCTTGAGCAGTAAATTAAAATCATCATACATAATAAATATCCATCCAAAATTAATCATTGACTACTTTTAATATATATAAATTGACAAGTCAATACTGATAAGATCATCATCATATATAACTAAAATAATTGAAAGTCAAATATGCCAGTAGATCAATAACATGTCAAAATGATATATGTCCAATAGTTGACATAAGTCAAAATGATACATGTACAAATGACATAAGTCAAAAATGATAAATTACGTAAGTCAAATTGATAAAAGTCAAGATGATACATGTCCAAATGATATAAGTGAAAATGATAAATTTCAATATGGTATAACTCAATAATATCGTATTGTAGGCCATCAAAATGATACATATGATAGTAACCATGAAAAGAGGCATCATAACAATATATCAGCAATGATCCATGATGAAGTCTATATGATCATGAATGTCACTGGGTACTACCAGCAACTGCCTCATCATCATCATCATCATAGCGATATACCAACAATGATCCATGATGCAGCCTATATGATCATGAATGTTGTTGGGTACTACTAACAACTGCCTCATCATCATCATCACCATTGTGATCATGATCATGATCATCGTCATCATCATTGTCATCGGCCTCAGTGTCTTTCGCATCTACAACATCATCATCCTCTACCATGTGATCTGTCTCGGCATAACCAATTTTTTTTGGATCTATATCATGATAAGGATCGTCTTGATCTTTTGGAAGACACATGTTCTACAAAAAAAAACATTTAAAATGAAAATTTATTATTTATTTCATGCAATAATTTATTTTTCTATTATATCTAATATTACAAAATATGATACAAAACCCTAATCATATTACATCATATCAAAGTGCACATACCATAATAAAATTTCAAAAAAATTACAGCTAATATGTCATTCCAATGATGTAAAACATGCAACAATTCTAATAAACGTTAGTAAAGATCATAAAAAGAATTGTTATACAATTTAACTATCAATTGTAAATTCTACTACATAGCCTTAAGTGCCAACCCTCTGCAAAATAATGAGGAGATTGCAAGAAGATTGGCTATAGGGGGAATTGGTACAAGAGATGGACATGGCTCTTCCAAGCCATCCAATGAGATGGTTTCGTACAAAAATGTGGATGATATCCCTATTTCTAGAGAGCTCATGATTCAGGTTGATACAAAAAATGATGCTGCTATGGTACCCATATATGGCATCATGGTTCCATTTCATGTAGCCACTATCAAGAGTGTTACAAGCCAACAAGATGGAGGGAATTCTTATATAAGGATAATTTTCAATGTTCTAGGTATCGGCTTTAATGCCAACATTGAAATTCCCTAGTAGTATTTGTGTTAAGGAAATTTCCTTTAGATCCAAGGATTCAAAGCACATCAACCATGTGGTACAAATGATTAAATCCCACAGATGATCTGTAGCAATGAAAGAGTCTAAAAAGGAAGAGAGAGCTACATTGGTGATGGGAGAAACTTCAACTTTCAAAAACAAAGTAAATTAGGCTGGAAGACTTGTGGATCAGGCCAATATTTGGTGGAGGAGGAAGAAAGATGACTAGAACTCTGGAGGCCCACCATAATGGATTTTAGTATTCAACCATGAGAGTAGAAGAGAAAGCTAATATCATGTATCAAAATATTAAGCATGCATTCTTCCAACCAGTAGAGAAGGAGATGATTACTTTGCTTCATTTTCATTTGCATAACCATATCATGGCATGGGAACCAATAAGACCAATGATGTACAGTTTTATGTGGAGGTAATGGATGTGGTCCAAAAATTAGGAGGGGCAAGAAGGTCAATGTATGATCTTGATAAAATTGAGGAAGAATAGTAAGAGAGGGATAGGAAAAATAAAATCAATGCAGAGTTTCAAGGATTTCTCAAGTGAGTAAGAGAGCTATGGGAGTAGCCTCATCTAAAATATTTTGAACTAGAGTTTGATATACCATTTAGAGAGCTTGGTTTTCATGGAAGAGGAAGAAATATGATTACTTTGCTTCATTTTCATTTGCATAACCATATAATGGTGTGGGAACCAAGAAGACCAAGGATGTCCAATTTTATGTTGAGATAATGGATGTGGTCCAAACTTTAGGAGGGGCAAGAAGGTCAATGTATGATCCTGATGAAATTGAGGAAGAACAACAAGAGAGGGATAGGAAAAATAAAATCAATGCAAATTTTCAAGGATTTGTCAAGCAAGTAAGAGAGCTATGGGAGCAACCTCATCTAAAATATTTTGAACTAGAGTTTGATATACCATTTAGAGAGCTTGGTTTTCATGGAAGAGGAAGAAAGAGTTGGTGGAATTACCTTTCTTAGTAATCACTATTAGTGAGATTGAGATTGTTAACCTTGAGAGAGTATGACTTGGGGAAAAGGCATTTGATAGAGCTATTGTTTTCAAAGACTTCAAGTGGGATGTACACTACATTGATGCCATTCCTCAATCTTTCCTTGATGGCATCAAGGAATGGTTGAACTCCATGAATATAAAGTATTATGAAAGCATAATGAACCTGAATTGGCAACCAATTTTAAAGACTATTATTGATGATCTAGGTAAATTTATTGAAGATTGTGGTTGGGAATTTTTGAATATAGAAGCTAGTGATTCTAATCCTAATAATTCAAAAGAGTCAGATCAAGGATATGAACCCTCTAATGTAGAAGAGGAATCAGAATAAGATTTCATGTAGCCACCATTAAGAGTGTTACAAGCCAACAAGATAGAGGGAATTCTTATATAAGGATCATTTTCAATATTCCAGGTACTGGATTTAATGCCAACTACATGCCAACATTGAAATTCCCTAGCAGTATTTATGTTATAGAAATTTCCTTTGGATCCAAGCATTCAAAGCACATCAACCATGTGGTACAAATGATTAAATTCCACAGACGATTTGTAGAAATGAAAGATTCTGAAAAGGTAGAGAGAGCTACACTGGTGACTTAGGAGAAACTTTAGCTTTCAAAAACATGATATCAATATGTCAAACATATGACTGTGTCTGATATCCATATTTCCCATTGAAGCAACCGTATGTCATTATTTTTCCTTCGGGGCATCGGCGGGATATTAGATGATATCTCCCCGATACCCCTTAGTCTCTCTGATATCATACCTTAGGCATGTAATTAATCACTTATGAAATTCTTTGTGTTATCGGCTCATCGAGGTAACTTTTTTTATATTCCATTGATAGCAATCATTCCTCCTGATACCCTTTTCTTCTGTCAGTTCATTGATGTATCGAGGAAACCATGGTTTTTTTCAGCCCGATAGGTTTGTGTCTCACTGATACCACTATGTAATTTATAAATAATTGTCTTCATCATGCCGCTGTATCAGTCCATCGATTAGATAGCATGTCATCTTTCCCTGATATACTTTGGTGTCTCTGATATGCTTTGCTCAGGCTATCGGTGAGACAACAATATGTGTTCTGGAGATATTTATTTCTTAATTTGATGAATCAAACCTTGTTAGCTCTATATTCCTTGTTGACTTGATCATTCAGTCACTAGTCACTTAAGTCATAGCAACATATCTTTACCGGCCCCCTTGCATAATTTTTTTGGTTGCTCGGTGCTATATCACCCCATTTAATTTTTCCTAAGTCGGGATTGTTTGTAAATCTTGGTTGTATATCGCACACCTCACATGACTTAGACAAGTTCTCTCCAAAATCTTGCGAGTTCTACAAATGATGAAAACATGGACTGTTTCATTTGCTTGGGAAAGGAGGTAGAGCCCATGAGAGAGGATGATATGGTCTCCAATCAGCAATTTTTCATTGGTTGATGAGGTAATGAACGAAGACAAAAAAAATTCAAACCATGTTGACTTGATCTTGATCATTCTCTATGCCATCTTGGAAAGAGATCAATGACTGCTATTCAAAATTGGATGCACTGCTAATTGAACCATTTGCTTCATGTGAGCGAGCAATAATGGTGGACAAGACACCCACAACTGGTATTCTTTTGTCATTAAAGCACATAACAACTTATTTTCCTTACAAATTCAAGATTGCAAGTAAATTCAAAGCCTTTAAGAGATCCTGCAAAGTATTTCAAGCTGCAACTAGAACAAATTAGGGTATCCTATGAACAAAAAAGTTTTAAGTCAAATTAAAAGCTTTATCTTTTAAATAATTTTGATTTAAGGCAGGTTTTCGCTTCTTTCTTTCAAAAAGGATTAGCTTGCATGTTTTAATTGCTTTGTTTTTCTTTCAAATTGTGCATAAGTGTGGTCTTATATTGTGCTTCAAAATTTGTATATCTAATTTGCACTAGTTATTAATTAAGCACTAGGTATTGAGCTATCTTGCATCAAAACCCTAACCTACTTTGAACCTACCTAATTTTCCATGGCTCCCAAAGCACAAGGGTTTGGTTCTAAAACCCCAACTAGGTTACTCAAGATATTTTTTGACCAGCTCAAACCCTCAACAAGTAAAAAAGCTCAAGGGTAGGTAATATTTTATGGTCCTTAGATTTATGAGGGGTTGTTGGATAAGCAACATTGTATCAAGGATGTTGAAACACCTTTCACTGGATGGAACATGTTCAAGAATTGGTTCGGAAATAGAAATTGTGGAGTTCCCACTTGCAATAACTGGAGATTAAACATGGGAAAACTTGTGGTACAAAATTTATATATGGATGTGGACTTGTTGAAAGACATTGCAGCAAGGTATGACCTCGTTTCTAGGGTAACTAGGGCATTTGATGGCGCTGAGATGGTCAAGATTACCAGAGAAGAAAATTTTGAAGTCTTTGACTTGTCTGAGTGGAATGAAGACATGATCCCTATTGACTTGGATGTTTTCGAGAAAGAGTATGAAAATACCAAGGTCTTCTTCAGAACCACAATCCTACCAATACATACTGCTACCATAGGATATGGAAAAAATAAGAGACAAATAAAGATTGGAAAAGATGAGTGGGAATATTTCCCTCTGAAATACTTTGCTAACTACTTTAAGAAGACCTTTTATTCCTTATGCCAAATCATTGGTTTTGATCCACCAGAAACTATGCCAAAAGAATATATGTACATGGAAGGACATATCCAGCATGGAGCTTTCAATGTGGTCTAAGATTATGCTACTTACTTGGTAGAGCATATGCACAAGGGTTTGGTTTCTCTTAAGGAAGGAAAGAATTGGGTTCAATTCTAGTGTTACTCCCTATTAATGCATATGTTTCTATACAAGGGAGGGAAATACTTTGGAAAATATGTCATTAAAGAAGAAAGAGGATGATCTTGAGCTGTCGATTCAGTGGTGGACCAAGATTCTAGACAAACATGATAAAAACATTGCTTATGTGGTCTTTCACAATGTGTTTTCCTCCAAACTGAGGAGATCCTTGATTCATGATCCACCAAGGATCCCAAAGGAGATTCATGATTTCTTGAGACCTATGGAAAGGAGGCCTGAATTGCAAATAACTCATAATTGGGGAGATATCATTCCCTATCCAAATACAACTATATTTAGGGTATATAGGACACATATCAATCTTTATGTGCTTCCAAGGGATGTATCTTTGAGGATTGTATTTATTAAAATAATGAGACAACTAGGAGCTGCACAAATGGCACATCTACCAAAAAATTAGAAGAAGGGGTCTTTCTTCCCTAAATGGACAGCCTTTGCAAACTTTGTGATGGTTAAGGGAGGGTGGAAAGCTTTTGTTAAGATCTTGGAACCCTATGACTTGAGGATGGTGCACCCTAGAAACCATGACCCTAAGGGTTTCAATGTTGCATTAAAGGCAAGGATAAGGACCGATGTATTTGTACATAACTTCTACTACCCTGAATATATTATCAGGAATATTTTGGATTTCAAGGTGCAAGAGGAAAAGAAGGCCATGTATCTTGCCTTCAAAAATATGGTTGAGAATTCCTTGAATTATGATCCTAGATATGACCCTTTGCCAAATATCAGGGGAGAATGGGGAAGAGTACAATATATTTTGGCAAAATTTAAAAGTGTTGTGGGTGTATTAAGAAGGGAAAGAATAATTGAGGATAAGGGGAAGTCATTGGTAGTAGAAGAGGGGCCATTTTCACATGAGGAGGAAAGACCTTCCTATGAGCCTCAAATAAATATCCGAATATATTCTAGGAGGAAGGAGATTGTTAAGAAACAATAGACATTGCCAACCCCTACTACCTCAGAAGTGTCAAGGGCAGCTTGTCTAGCTAGGTCAGTTTCATCACCTCCTAGACAAGCCATGCCTATTGTTATTGAGATTGATTCACCCCCAAAAGGACCTTCTCCATCAGAGTAGCCACCAGCCAAGAAGTAAAAATTTGAGGTGAGCAAAATTGTTGACTACCCGGACATCAAGGAAGAAGAAATATTAATCACTCCTGAGGAGATACAATAGGGAATGACTTCTCCTCTAAGGGAAGTTGTAGCAGATACTATAGAAAGCAGCCTCAAATTGGGAAAAGGGGAGTTGAGTAGGACAAGCTACTTGGATGACTCGAGACATGAAGCTTGTAAGGAATTTATGGAGGATGACTCTTTTATTAAAACAAGAGCATTCTGAGATTTTACTTGGAGGGCTAAGGTTCCAATTTATGTCGAGAATGTAGACAAGGAGAGGATTTTACATCTTGAACTCCCTGAGAATGTTATCCAAGAAAATGTAATTAAATCAATGAAGAAGGAATTTCAAAGTATTATAGTTTAGGAAGGAAGGGCGCTTGTGTAGAAAAGTGGAGTTATGTTATTGCCCGAATGGGAAATTGTTGATGTTTTTGTATTGGACACCATAAGAAGAGCTGAAAGGTCATTATTTCAAACTGAAGAAGAAGCTAGGTCGGCAATCAATGGATCAGAATTTAGTAAAGAATGGGATGCCTTGTTCATTTGGTCAGTTTCTATGAGATCTAGGAAACCAGTTATGGCAGAACTAGCTGAATTTAGTGGACAATTGTTTATAAGAAGAGTTGTTGACACTCCAGCTCTAGAGGCAACAAACATGATAGTGAATGTTGCCAAGTTTTCCAAAGCAACTATAGAAAGTTTAACTAGTGAAAGGGACTCATTCAAAGGATAGTATAATGATCTTTTGGTTGAATATAATAAGAGTCAACAAAGAGTTGTTGAGATGGAAATAGAGCTAGCACTTTGGAAAGGACAAGTGGAGACGTTGAAGTCGCAAGGATAAACTAGCTCAAGACAAGTTGCATCAACCATTCTAGTGGAACATTCCCAGCCTTCTCCTTTTTCAGAACAACCTATGACCATAATACCATACAACTAATGAGCTTACAAGGGAGCAACTACTTCAACAATTTGAGGTACATAATAAATTTCTTGAGAAAACTCAAAATACAATGTATGAGAACAATGCTAATATTTTTCATATAGTACTCAAACATATGAACAAGAGGATTCAAAGCAAATTAAATATCGCTCATGCAAATTACTTTCCAAAGAGGGATAGGGATATATCTATCCCAATCTTGGATAAGTGGATTCCAAGGGTTGGTGATTTGAAATTCATGGTGGTGGGGGCTAAATAGAAGGAAGATAGATACCCTAGAGTGATCCCAATCTAAAAATATGTTGATGGAATTAAGGAACAAAAGTTATATGAATATGCTGCTCCATTGAGCAGAGAATTAGAGAGTTAAAGGCTAAGTATGATGAGGCAGAGTTGAAATTACTGTTGGATATCCAACATACATACAATGAGGTAAACCCTCTATAGGTGTGGAGGACCAAATGGATATCACTATTGCCTCATGGGCAGTTCTGATTTGTGAACATGTTGATATTACTATATTGAAGGATTCTCTAGAGAAATTGTCTTTCATTATCAGTTTCTTAGAGGATTTCTATAAAGATTCAACTTCAATGATGGTGAGATATGCTCCATATAGAACAAATATGGATGAAATCATTAATTTCAATTGGCCATTTGATGATGAATATGAACAATGGAAAAATATTTTTATTGGTGAATTGGATCTAAGAGCACAAAGGCAAAGTACACATACATTTGGTCAAGTATAATACACATAAATTTTTGTCCCATAAGAGGGTGACATGTCTACAACTTGGCTTGAGACTTTCTTTTCTCCCTTATTCTATAAAAGGGAATTCAAGGCCAATTGTACAAGCCTTTTGTTGAATTCTGGAGCTAAGTATGCAAGTAGAAAGTATATCAATGGGTTATTTTTCAGGTGATGATTTTAGTGGATTAGATTAAATAAATAAAAACCCAAAGAAGTTATGAAGTAAAAAGAAAGAAACTAACAAGAATGATTATACCAGATATTCGTTGAAGCTTCCATGATTCACCTCCATCACACCTTCTAGCTTGCAGCGTATGATTGTTGCCCTTAGATAGAGTGTGTGAGCAATTTACCTATGACAATGTCCTATGCAAGTTTTGAAGGATTTGAATGACAAGAGACTATGCGTATGAAAATTAATCAAATTAAATAAGCCAAATGCAAAGTAAAATCTAAGCATAAAATGTCTATATTAATGAAGTGGCCTTTAAATTGTAAGCAAAATTGACATTTTATAGAAAATGCAATTTTGGATGGATGGACGAGATTAAAAGCTGACAAAGCCTAAAATTAGTGGAAAATGTTTCATGTGACAATCCCTAATTAGGTTTAGGGAAACATTAGGTCAAATTTGAAATGAATGGACAAGATTGATTTTTAGAAAATCAAATCAAGGGTTGACAATGCATGTGACAAGAGATAAGATTGGCACCGAAAAAGAGGTGGCTGGAGAAATCTAATAATAATAAAAAATTATTTAATTTCAGTGGCTAATGAATAATTAAATAATAAAGATATTATTTAATTATAGAAGAATATGACAAAGGGAATCTTTTGAATTAAATATAATGATTTAATTCAAAATTCAAGAGAGTGGACCAAATTAAATAAATAAAATTTATTTAATTTAGGAGAGAAGAGGCTAATGAATAATTAAATAATTATTTAATTATAGTGGAAGGTGGACAAAAATTAAATAAATAAGAATCTATTTAATTTTAGAAAGAAGACTTAATTAGTGACGTAATTAAATAAATAAAATTTATTTAATTAATCAAAGATGAATAAAGATAAAAGAAAATGAATTAATTAAATAACTAAATAATTAAACTTATTTAATTAATAGAATAATTATGACTCTAGAAAATAATTAAATAATTAAAATTATATAATTATCAAAGACAAAAGGGGAAATGATGGAGAATTTAGAAATTGCAAGCCTGAGACAATTTTTAGTGTACATTTTTTCCCTCTTTGTCATAATGCAGCATGTCGCATGGTGACATAGAAAATAAGTCAAAAATATGCCCCAGTGCAAAATAAGATAAGGAAGAATGATGAGGAGGGTAGCGGTATGCCCCCTCAAGAGGACAGATGGGTTCCAAGAACACGGGTGTGCTCTCGAAATCAATGAGAAGACTAGAATATGAAGAGACAAAAAAGTGTTAGTGAAAAAGATATGGATGATGATATGGATGAAATGCCTATATGAGATGAGTGAGAGAAGATGAAAAGACAGAAGGAGATGCATGTTAGTTCCTAGACCAAATCCTTCAAAACCTTACCACAGGATTTTAATATTTATTGCTCTTAATCATCATTGGGCAGATTATTGTAATGGCCAACAAACACCATGATATGACATTAATCAAGATGTGCAAGGTCATACCATCACATAAGATAAGCAATTTCAGACAAGGATGATCATGACTCATACTAAGAGCACAATTGCCCCAGTCTTTTTGTCATAACCAACCGCAAGCAGAAAAAGATAAGGAGGAGAAGCCATGAAACATCGTTGCCTCTCTAAATCCCGTTTCTAGGACATCCTCAAGAAACTAGCAACATGATTGCCAAAAAGAACAAAATAAATCCATTATCATGATACGTCGTTGCTTTTCTAAATCCCGTAGTCAGGACATCGCTGAGAAACTAGTAACATGAGTGTCAAAAGACAAGACAAATGTCATGAGATGTTGTTGTTTCTCTAAATCCTATTGTCGGGATCTCGTTGAAAAATTAGTAACATGAGTGTCAAAAGACAAGACAAACGTCATGAGACATCGTTGTTTCTCTAAATTATGTTGTCAAGATCTCGCTAAAAAAGTAACATGAGTGTCAAAAGACAAGACAAATGTCATGAGACATCATTGTTTCTCTAAATCCTATTGTCGGGATCTCGCTGAAAAACTAGTAACATGATGAAAAATCCAAAGACAAGTGCCAAATGTTTACCAAGTGTGTGTGAATTCTAAGTGTTTTAATGTCAAGATTTCTAGTTTGATGATGTCGAAACGCTAGGGTGACAATGACAATTCCTTGGAAGGATGCATCCTAAGGCATAGATGAGAGAGGTTTTTCTTCAGAAGGATACATCTGAAAGAACATTGATGTCAAGAAGAATGATCCTTAGATGTCGAGAGGATCCCTCAAAGTTTCAGATGATGGTGATAATGCCTAGGAAGGACACATCCTAAGGCATAAATGACAAAGGCTATTCTTCAGAAGGACACATCTGAAAGATAACCAAGAATTGACAATTTGACCGATTGTGACAATTTGACTTGCTTTGACTAAGTTTGATGAAAGTTTATTTGAAGTTGACTGCATGCCAATGTTGACTTGCTGGTGTGATTGTCGTGTTGAATAAGTGGTTGTCGTAATTCGTTTTAGGAGTTTTCCATGTTTGGAAATGATTTGTCCTTACTTGAAGACTTTTGGCGTGTGTGCCAGTGTAGTGCCATGAATCGTAATGGACTGACCTAGTGTGGCCTCAGGGGCTCATCGATTGATGGCCTTTCCCACATCGTGCACTCAGAGACCTCGTAGTTCGACATGACCAATGAACTTGTCCAAAGGACAGAAGTTTGAATCATGATTTTATTTTGACAAACTTAGAAAAACTGACCTAAAGTCTCGAGGATTCAAAGATGAATCTTTCCTATGTAGCAAATGCATAGAGACAATGTAGTTCGGACTTGGACAAAAGATTGATTGACATGACTGATTGGATTGATATGATAGACATTGACTTTGACTCTATTTTTGGGATGATATTGATTTGGATGTTTTTGTATTTTCTTAGGACATTTTAAAACTTTTTATGACTTTTTTCAGGACTTTTTCAGATTTTTATGACTTTTTTTTAGGTCTTTTTCATATTTTTTATTTTTTTCAGGACTTTTTCAGATTTTTATGACTTTTTTATTTATGCAGGATCATGTGCGACGCCCACTATAGTTACATGATAAAGGTCTTGCCCCTAGACAGATCAGGGACTACCCAAGACAAATGAGATGGAAATACGAGGCAAACGGCAAGGATATGCAAGGGGTGACATCAACCAAATGCTAACCATGACTAGAATCGACAGGACTTAGGATGAATGTCATGAATGTGTCAGGTTGTTGTGATTATGGAAAGTGGATAAGGGTCGATTAGAGTAATAGTAGATGGTGAAGCAATGATCGACTATGCATGGCACCTATGTGCCAAGTTTTCACAATAGTACTTATCCAAAGTTCTTATTTGCTAGGTTTTCACTATTGGACGAATATTTCTTTTTACTATTTTTGTAATTTTTTTTATTTTTTTTGTGTCACCAAGACGCTTATTTTCTAGGTTTTCATCAAGTGACAATTTTTTCTTTATTTTTCTATTTTTTTATATTTTTTCAGGTCCTTTTCCTAGCTCTCTGAAGCTAGGTATAGAATTGATAGATGCCAAATCCATAGACTACCTTGACGATGCCTCAATCCTGTGTGGATGACCATGTTGGATGAAAGTACCTGACCGGGATGAGGAGTACGAGTGGAAAATATGAAGGATGGTAGACGTGGTAGATGAAAGAGACTATGGTAGGATCCCTAATGTGCACACTACGTGGGCCATCAGGCTTCAACCCAAAAGGAGCTTGGGAAATTGATGAGCTAGAGTATGTGAAGGGGTTATCATCAAAGGTACATTGAAAGACTTCACCAACAGTGTGGTATGATTGATATGTGAGCATGGATGGATTGAATGAAATATATGGTATGAGTGAGAGTGATGTGGATGGAGACCTTGGATCAACAAGCTCTTTGTTTGACATTTTTCCTTGATAGATGCCCCCAATGATTTTTGATGGAGAGGCATACTTGGAGAGTGACTTTTTCTCATTTTCACTTCTGACTTTTATTTTTGATTTGTCCAATAGCTTTTTATTTTGGCTAAGGGACTTTTTTTAATCTTTCTTTCTTTGCATGCTTTCTTTTTATTCTGGAACTCCATTTCAAAAGGGCACTTTTACCTTTGATTCTTGAATTGCATCCTTTTTATTTTCGTTGGGTGATACTTGTTGATCCATGTCTACAAGGTGGATGGATGTGGGTGAGATGGTTGAGGTGGATGGAGTGATAGGAATGTTTAGTGGGCAAATGGGAGAGGTGATGCCATCAATGGAGTCTTTGGGACTGTCCTTTTTGGTATTGCTAACGTCAAAGGAAGCTTGCACATCCTTAATGACTTGGAAAGATTTCTTAGTAGATGTTACAATACAAGATTCATATCCTATCCCAGGCCAAGTGGGATAGAAGGATGATAATTGGGTATCCTTGGTAGGGTCGTGATCAAAGAGTGGGTTATTGTAGACAGCCTGGTTAAACATGGGGTTATCATAAATATGAAAAAATTGAGTGGAAGAAGATATGGTAAATGCAAGTGTATCATCAGGATCCCAAAAGGTTTCAATCCAAGAACAGTCATCTTTTTTTGTTCCTTCTGTAGCTTTCTTGATATCATTATTGGAATTTTGACCCTCCTCGACGACATTAGCAAATTCTTTTGTTGGTAAATTATCCATACGGTATTCTCCACATCTCATATCATGGATTTGGACCTTGGGACTTGATGGTGCAATAAATAAAGTGGATGCTTTTAAGGACTTGGGATCAACATATGCGTGAGAAGGAGGTGCTTCATAATTTCTTGGGATTGTGATTTCAGTTTTGGGGCTTAGATTATGGCAATACATGAAAGGGTTGGGATCTCCTTGTATTATGATTTCAACACCACTGTGTGGGAATTTAATACACTAGTGGTATGTAGAAGGAATTGCCTTTAGGGAATGAATCCATGGGCGACCAAGTAAAATAATATAATTTATGTCACGATCTAGGACTTGGCATGTTGTATCTATAATAAATGGTCCTACACGAATTGGAATTGTGATGATGCCTTTAGAAGCACATTCTTCATCATCATATGCCTTGATGACAATGCTCTTGGTAGCATCCACACATGCATCAAAGAATCCAAAAGCTTTAACCAATTTTAAAGAGCAGATGTTCAATCCTGCTCCGCCGTCTACTAAGATTTGTCTAACCTTATGTTTGTGGACAAAAACCTTGATATGAAGGGAATCATTATGAGATGGTTTGGGTGAGGAATATTCACTATCTGAAAAGGTAATGTGGTGAGGCGAAGTCAGATATCTGACCATGGTAACTTTAGGCCGACATGCAGAGGGACCTAGGATGATGACCTTGCCCTTATGTGTTGTTACATTGCATTTTGGGGTCTTTTTAATGGTAATAGTATTGACACACTTATCTTCATTAGTAGTGTGAATATTGTTAATGATGGTACCACCGAAAGAATTGAAGGCAGGATAGACATGATTGGCTTGATTATTGTTATCCTTTGTGCCAGACGAGGAGGGGTTACCAGAACCATGTGCCTGCAGTGGGTTCTTGTGGATTGTATGGTTTGCACTACATGCAAATGGTTGACCTCCTAACTCAATGGTATGGTTTTCAATAAGGTCTTGCACAAGATTTTGCAATTGGCGACAAGAGGAAGTTTTGTGCCCTTTAACATGGTGGTAATCAAAAAATGCATTATCATCCCACCATGATGGCTTGAATTGACCAGGGTCATACGGTTTAGGTTCTTCCAAAGTTATGACATTGTTTTGGATAAGTTTCTTTAAGATAATTTCGATAGGCTCACCTAAGGGAGTCTATGTGCATTTTTGAAATTGTCATGGTTGACGTGGTTGCCTTTGATTAAATTGAGAAGGATTATTTTGAATAGCATTGGAAGTTGGTGTGGGTGTGGTCATAGGTGCATTTTGATTTTGAACTCCCTTGATGGTTAGTACATGACCTTTTGCATTAATAGTTTTTGCATCAACCACACTATCATTTGTGATGTGTTTATTCTTGACCCAGTACTTAATTTTGTCTATGGGGGGATTTGTGTTTGTGTTTTTAGGACTGTATTTTAGCACTCCCTTTGCAATAAGGGCTTTCTCAATCTGGGCACCTTTTTTGACTAGGTCCATGAAATTTGTGCCATAATGCACCTGTACTGCATATTTTAGGAGACCTAGAAGTGTTTGTACGAACATGTCAACCTTTTCCTTTTCGGGTATGTCAATGTGACAACGACTAGCTAGACTTCTCCATTTTTGGAAGAATGGGATGGATGTTTCACTAGCATCCTCTTGTGTAAGATTGCATAAGCTAGTAATAGAGGTGTTTGTGTCTATGTTGTACATGTAATTTTTTATGAATTTGTGTTTAAGTTCATCCCATGCTTGGATATCCTTTTGAGTGGAGAACCATTCAAGGGCGGGACCTGCAAGACTTTTAGAAAAGAGTCTCATCAAGTATGTTTTTTCATAGGCGACATCCTCATAGTTGGTCATGAATTCTTAGACATGTTCGATAGCATTTGTCTTTCCTTTGTATTTGGTAAAATTAGGTGACACATATCCCGGAGGAAATGGTGGCATGTATAAGTTCATGTAAAGGGATATACGGATAAATAATATGACACCTCTGATTTATTACTAGATATTTGTATGTTTTCTATGGTCTTCTCTAGGCCCATTAGCTTAGCTTACAAGGCATCAATTATAGGGTCATTTGTGGCCCCATACATAGGATTGATTGGTACACCTTGGGTCCCCATTTGTTGTAAGTGGATGCTGGTGTGTTGTTGAGGGATATGTTGTTGTGACATGTATGATGTGTTTTGGTTTGTGTGTTGGTACTGAAAGTTTGGATTGGGGATGCATTGATGGGTATGAATATGGGGACGAATATGTCGAAATGTGTCCCCCAACCATTTGGGTCGATATTTGGGGAATATGGTGACCAAGAATATTTTGGTGTCTGATAGATGCCATAGGTTATGTGTTTTGATTGCCTTGTCGGGGTTGTTGGAACTGTCCTGGGGGGATATTCATGTTCTATCCTTGGGAGGGGTTGGTATTAAACTATGTGGATGTGTTAGCATTTGGTAGTGGTCCTTGAATAAAGAGATGATGTTTACCTCTATCCAAAGGATTAAGTGAGGTACCAATGAGAGGATACGATGAGGATGCACTCATGGTACTAGATGTAGTCATCAATGGAGGATTTGTATGGCTTGATGTTTCCCTGAAGGCATTTACTGAAGTGGTAAATAGAGGATTGGAATAACTTTCCCACATTGCAGAGGACCCAAAGGTGGCTCCAACCGATTGTGATGATGTTGTGGATAGTGTAGGCAATGTGATGGATTGTGTTCCTCTAATGGATGTAGTGTTGATTGAATTGGAATTGTTTGGAATGTTGGAGATAGCACTCATGGTTGTTATGACAGTTTGCGAGGTAGCATCAAAAAAGGTATTGTTTGTGTTGTTCGGAGGTTGACCACTATTGGACATGTTAGTCATATTGTTGACATTATGGTTAGGAGATGATGGTCTCAAAGTATTAATGTCAAACCCACGAGGTAATTTATCTCCTTGACTTAAAATTATGGCTAAATATTTGTCTTTGTCATATAAGACCATTTGTTCTATGAAGTAGGCAGCCTAGGATATTGTGCTACTACCTCTAGTTTTTCCTCAAGTATTTGTCCATATTCATCTTTATGTAAGAATGGTTCAAAAGGGGTGTTTGATGAGGATGCTATGGTCATAAGAGGTTGAGTAGTTTTTTCGCTAAATGGGTCATCAAAAGTCCAGTTTGGGTCATAAGTATGATTGGTGACATTGCAATTAGAATCTTGTCCAAAGTTTTCCATTTGTATTTTCTTTCTTTGGAGTCTAGTTTCCACCATAAAAGGGAATTTCTCAAATGAGAGTGATGAAAATGATGACTAAATGCAAGGATGACACTAGCCTATGTTTTTGTATTTTTGGATAAAGGATGACAATGCAAGACTATGTTTTTGGATTTTTGATAAAGGATGCTAATGCAAGAATGTTTTCTAAGGAACTGATTGATGCAAGATGACAAGGTTTTCAAAGCCAAAGTGTCAAATTAGGACTAAGATGATAATGTTGATTAAGGACTAAGATGATTAATGCCAAGTCTAGGTTCAAAATGAGGACTAGAGGTGGACAATGTAAAGTCTAAGTTTAACATGAGGACTAAATTTGAACAAAATTTGGAGAAAGGTTTGCCTAACCACTCTAAGATTGACTTATGTCTCAATTTTGGTTATCAAAAGGGACTTGTTAAAGGGACTAAATGACAAGGTCAAAATGACGAATGAACCTACATAACTAGACTATTGAGTTTGAGGTTCTCACAAAAAGAGCAATGACCGAAAAGAGGAACAATGACCAAGTCCCAAGATAACCTAGTTTTGAAAACAATGGTTTTTACAAAGTATGGAGAGTTGGCTTAATCCAAAGTTTTCCAAGATGAAACCTAAGGACAAATCTATGCAGAAAATGCCAATTATGATGCTTAGGGAATGCACCTAAAATTTGAAAATTTTAAACCTATGAGTAAAATGCAAGCTAATGAATGGAAATGATGGATGTTTCAAGCAATTTCAATTTTGGTTTTTGACAGAGGCTTTTTGAAAAAGATATTTGACAATAGGCTAAGATTTATGGATTTGAATTCTGGTCTGAGATAGTGGTTCATTTTTCGTCAGGCGATTGCATTGTTATAGGTAGAAAATGTGTTGCAGTGATCAAATGTAGTGCAGTGTTGCAAATGCAGCTTGACAAAAGGCAAATGTGGTTCAATATTGCAAATGCAGCTTTATAAAAGGCAAATGTTTTTCAAGACAGGCGAATGCGGTGTTTGGAGCAGCAAATACATTTTAAAAGAGCAGATGCATTGTGAAGTCTTGAAAATGTGGTGCGACAGAGTGATTGTGGTTTAGAAGATGCGTTGCAGGATGTAAAAAAGCCAAATTCTGATATTTGTGGTCAAAAGCCCAAATTGTTCAAAGTGAGACTGTGTGTTTCAAGATGTTTGAGTGTTGTTTGCTTCATTTTAGTATCTAGCAAACACTTGGCAAGCATGATATTTTGAAAATTAATCAAGCACATAAGAGAACAAGTACAATCCTATGGTTAAGCCAGGACAATATTCACTAGACTCCACATGGGTTTCCCCAACCACATATCAGTAGCGTGGGAATCTAGAAGCTTGGTTGCACAGGCTCCCCCTTATAGTGCACTCTCTTCTCAAGCCAACCAATCTTCCAAGCCCCATGAAAATCCCATGGAAGATTGATCACCTCTACTAAAGACTGTGTAGACGTGGAAGGCTTCACACAAACCAGTGTTGTACTAGAAAATAGAAGGTTTGGGGCTTACTACACAAGATTTTTTAATTCAGAACCCCCGTTCAAGTGGCCATACATGGGGTGCAAGATTAATCTCCATTTAGGAGGCACTCTAGCCTGAAGAGGTTAAGCTCAATAGGGTTTTGGGGAGTACTACTTGGTCCGTATGACACATCTGCACTCGTAATCTTAGGTTTTCCCTTAAGATTCACATTTATATACCAGTCGGGGGCAGCTCGGCTAAAGATCTTCATTGCCAGTTTGAGTCAACTTGGGGTGAGTAATTTTTCCCACCAAGGAAGGCCCAATTCCTAGAGTCAATAACAGTTTCTCTTACACCTAGGATCACACATGTGTGCAAGGGGAGAGGATACTTCTATTATTGAATCGAGGTGACACAAAAATAGATGGGTCTAGTTTTTTGATCACCTAGTTTGCACAAGGTGAGAGAATAATCACCTACCACCTTCAAGCACAATCAAGAGAATTTCTTTAACCCCCTAATTAAATCTATGTGAGACAAGCAATGGTTCTTTTTAAAGCACCAATGGAAGTGTTTGCTAATCTAAAACAAGCACAAATGGTTTCAAAATAAAATTCTTGGACAATCAAACCTACAAAACCACTTGTTAGTAGTCTTAAAAAGATGTATTGGACCCACAAAAATTTAGAGCATTTTTTTTCACTTGATCCAATTTATCATTTGAAGTGTTTATTTTTCCTACACATTCACAAAACCAACAACCAAGCCAAAACCCTAACAAGATAATTGATCATTAATATTAGAGGGTTAGCTAGTCAAAATAAATCTGATTTTTGAAACTATTTTTTGCATCAAAAATAAAAACACGGAGAAAAAACCCTTATTGAAATTTTGAGAGCTTTCCATAAATGTAAAGAAATCCGCAAAATTTGTTGTTTTACATCCAGAATTTTTTTTTTTATGAAAAATCATAAAAAAAATTATAAAAATTCAAAACAGGTCAAACAAATCTATTTTTTTATGATTTTAGCGGATTAGATTAAATAAATAAAAACCCAAAGAATTTATGGAGTACAAAGAAATCAAATAACAATAATTATTATACCAGATATTCATTGAAGCTTCCATGATTCACCTCCATAACACCTTCTAGCTTGCAGCGTATGATTGTTGCCCTCAGATCGAGTGTGTGAGCAATTTAACTATGACAATGCCCTATGCAAGTTTTGAAGGATTTGAATGACAAGAGACTATGCCTATGAAAAGTAATGAAATCAAATAAGCCAAATGCAAAGTAAAATATAAGCATAAAATGTCTATATTAATGAAGTGGCCTTTAAATTGTGAGCAAAATTGACATTTTATAGAAAATGCAATTTTGGATGGACGGACGAGATTAAAAGCTGACAAAGCCTAAAATTAGTCAAAAATATTTCATGTGACAATCCCTAATTAGGTTTAGAGAAACATTAGGTCAAATTTGAAATGAATGGACAAGATTGATTTTTAGAAAATCAAATCAAGGGTTGACAATGCATGTGACAAGAGATAGGATTGGCACCGAAAAAGAGGTGGCCGGAGAAATTAAATAATAATAAAAATTATTTAATTTAGGTGGCTAATAAATAATTAAATAATAAAGATATTATTTATTTATAGAAGAATGTGACAAAGGGAATCTTTTGAATTAAATATAATGATTTAATTCAAAATTCAAGAGAGTGGACCAAATTAAATAAATAAAATTTATTTAATTATAGTGGAAAGTGGACAAAAATTAAATAAATGAGAATTTATTTAATTTTAGAAAGAAGAGGACTTAATTAGTAACGTAATTAAATAAATAAAATTTATTTAATTAATCAAAGATGAATAAAGATAAAAGAAAATGAATTAAATAAATAATTAAAATTACTTAATTAATAGAAGAATTATGAATTTAGAAAATAATTAAATAATTAAAATTATTTAATTATCAAAGACAAAAGGGGAAATGATGGAGAATTTAGAAATCGCAAGACTGAGACAATTTTTAGTGTCTACATTTTGCTCCTCTTTGTCATAATGCAGCATGTCGCATTGTGACAAAGAAAATAAGTCAAAAATATGCCCTAGTACAAAATAAGATGAGGAAGAATGACGAGGAGGGTAGCAATATGCCCCCTCGAGAGGACAGAGGGGTTCTAAGAACACGGGTGTGCTCTTGAAATTGATGAGAAGACTAGAATATGAAGAGACAAAAAAGTGTTAGTGAAAAAGATATGGATGCAATGCCTATATGAGATGAGTGAGAGAAGATGACAAGACAGGAAGAGATGCATGTTAGTTCCTAGACCAAATCCTTCAAAACCTTACCATAGGATTTTAATATTTATTGCTCTTAATCATCATTGGGAAGATTATTGTAATGGCCAACAAACACCATGATATGACATTAATCAAGATGTGCAAGGTTGTACCATCACATAAGACAAGCAGTCACAGACAAGGATGATCATGACTCATACTAAGAGCACAATTTCCCCAGTCTTTTTGTCATAACCAACCGCAAGCAGAAAATGACAAGAAGGACAAGCCATGAAATGTCGTTGCTTCTCTAAATCCTGTTTCCAAGACATCCTCAAAAAACTAGCAACATGATTGCGAAAAAGAACAAAATAAAGCCATTATCATGATACGTCGTTATTTTTCTAAATCCCGTAGTCAAGACATCACTGAGAAACTAGTAACATGAGTTTCAAAAGACAAGACAAATGTCATGAGATGTCGATGTTTCTCTAAATCTTGTTGTCGGGATCTCGCTGAAAAACTAGTATCATGAGTGTCAAAATACAAGACAAACGTCATGATATGCCGTTGTTTCTCTAAATCCTGTTGTCGGGATCTCGCTGAAAAACTAGTAACATAAGTGTTGAAAGACAAGACAAACATCATGAGATGTCGTTGTTGCTCTAAATCTTGTTGTCGGGATCTCACTGAAAAACTAGTAACATGAGTGTCAAAAGACAAGATAAACATCATGAGACGTCGTTGTTTCTCTAAATCTTGTTGTCGAGATCACGCTGAAAAACTAGTAACATGATGAAAAAGCCAAAGACAAGTACCAAGTGTTTGCCAAGTGTGTCTAAAAATGCCAAGTGTTTTAACATGGACTAGTTAAACTAATTAATATGTAATAATTTACTTCTTCCTAGGAAATAAAAATATATATCATTTAACATATTAAATATACTTAGAAATGTACAAATAAAGGCTTGTAAATCTTTCTGGCCATTGTGATGCATGGCACAAAGTTTTTAAAGCCTAGCCTTAGAGGCCTTGTCCTGAAACATATACTAATTCAATTTAAATATGCACAAATAAAATTTAAAAATAGTTTAATAAATTTGATATAATCTTATGAGAAAATTCAAATACATGTGTGCTCTCCTCACCATACTTCCTTTGTGCATCGGACTTCTCATATGCTTTTACAAGCTCTTTCCATACTTTGACACTTACATCAAGCGACCTTTCTTTATGCCTTAGCTCAAGAGGGATTTTTTTTATCTTCTTTGTTTGGTCGCACCGAAATCTCTTGTAATTTTGGAACATTCATAGCTTTACCTTCTTCATAGACCAACCTATGCCAAATTCAGTCTTCATGTCATTGATAACTGATTTTTGCAGGTGTATGGGTATATTTGAGAATGGAAAATGTAGATGCTCTTTGAACCATTGAAGGCATGATGCATTCAACCTATTCAAAAAAGTCTTTTCCACCATCTGTCATTCAGACTTCCCTTGAAACCACATTGTATTCTATCTTGGTATTGTAGCTACCAATGCAAAATGCAAAACTTGGTGTGATGGAAGAATTTTGTGTCCCAAGAGTGGCTGGGATAGTGGAAGTCTCTGCTCCATGTTCTACATTCCTAGAGTTTATTGTTATTGATTTCCTCCTGGATCTTTTGCTCAATCCAAGATTGCCTAGGAAATAAATTGATTCCCTTTGACATGGTTGATTTGGTTTAAATATTTGAGGGGCTTCAATAGATCATTTTTCTATGTATCTGGAAAGCATTGTCCACTCCACAACATCCAATTTATTCACTACCTCTACCTCCAATATGGAAGCCAATGCCTCTTTATCTTTGTTAGTCTCATGTCCTTATATATATATATAATTTCTTCTTTTAAATTTAAAAATAAAACACTAAAAGCTAAAAAAGAAAGAAACAATGGAAACATTTACAAATCTATAAATTGATAATGAATTACCTCATTGTGGCCAGAGCCCGCTCCATTTGTTCTCTTCCCTCTAATGCTTAACATTTTGAGGTGACCTAGGGAAAATTATTTTCATCTAGTCTCTAGAGGAAAATGAATTACACACTACCAGGTATGAAAGTACACACTGTCAAGAAAAACAATCCAGATATGTTTGCAATGCAAGGAGCATTTTTATGCATAGCTACAATCAATCATTGTCAAGTATAATTCAGATATGTTTGCAATGCAAGGAGCAATTTTATGCATAAAAATGGCATTACAAAGGTTGATTAAAATTTTAATGAAGCAACATCACATGTATCAAGTCCAATCAATCAAGGTCTTAAAGCAACTTCGCATTTCCATCTACTATCAACATATAAGTGGTTTTTTTACTTTTCTTAAAAAATTCAAGGCCATATGGTGTTTCTCTCCTTTTTTAAAAGGATTTTTAAGATTTTAAACCCAAAAAGGTTTTTGACATTAAAAATCCCCAAAAAAAATTAGTTTACGGGTATATGGCGAGGACTACATATTTTTTATTTTCAGTATGCCTAGCCCTAGTGAAAACCTTACTTTTATGGTTTCCAATTATCGTTAGAGAATTTTTGTGGGACAAATAGCACAATCGCTCCTAAAGTATAACAAAATTATACATTTTTTGTGGATTTGAATGTTATGGAATATTTATCACTTCAAATGGCATTTGGCAAAGGTGCCAACACATGATTTTTGTAAAAATTTGACAAGAATGCAAACCAATGAGCACAAGATTCAAAATCTAGGTGATAAAAACAAATCACACTAGCTAAATGCAAAAGGACAATGTTTGTAATATTTATGAAGAATGCAAACCAACGATTTTAGGGTACCTAACCAAATTCAATTCATTTCAACACAACATACGGGTGAAATAAACATTAAATCTGCTAATTTTTTTGATAAAAGTGTCATATATACCTACCTACACTAGATGATTCCAAATACTGATGTGAATCACACATGATACAAGGGACAAAAATAAGTCACACTAGCAAGAAGTAAAAAGAAAATGCTTACCACGCGCAGCTCCAGCAATATCTTTACACTGAAAACTCCATGAAATCTCCAGATGCAACTTCGAGTTGAAACCCTATGGCGGCTAAGAAGAGAGCTTCCAGAAAGCTCGATTGAAAAAATGACATGTAGAAGAGAAAGCTCAATGGAAAAAATGACACGTTTTTCCAAAATTTTCAAATATTTTCGCGAGAATTTTTTTATTTTTCATTTTTGATTCATTAATTGGCACTATAGTCATCGACTTTAGTACCGAATTTAGTGCCAAATTTGAACCCTAAATGTAATCTCTTTGGGGCATTAAAGACAGCACAAAGTTTGCATAATTTAGCACCTACCTATGGAAAATGATGTATTTTTCATGGAAGTCGATAAATAAATACCATTATTTTTATTATTTAATTTTGAGCATTTATTTTAGTGGTTTTATTACTCTCAACTATTTATCCTAGGCAAGTAATATTATTTATTCATTTTGATTTAATTAATTTACTTGGGATATTTATGTGAGGCATGTTATTCTTCCTTACATAAATTCATGAACCAAACATTCTTAAACACACTCAGGTTTCATCCTTAGAGTTTATCGTTCTACATTAAGGTTATAAATCTAACATTTTTAAGTAGATATGATTCATTTTATACTTTATTAGGGCTTGGATGCACTCCTTATCTATGTTTCATTGCTACTATCTTGATTAGGGTTTTGGATTTTTTTGTGTAGTCTCTTTGATCCCACTAACCCACCCTTACTTAATGTACTATTGATAGATCATTCATCATGTATTATCATATAAATTTTTCTATTTCCTTTATCCATGCTTATATTACATATTTTGACATGTTTTTACACTTTGTTAGGTCTCATCATTCCATCCTTGATTAGATCTCATCATTCCATCCTAAAGTAGGTTTCAATCAAGAATAAGGAATCCAATCTCTAGTTTTCAAACAAAAAATATCTATGGTTTTAATGAATTTGTGGAAGAAGTGTAAGATAGAGAACCAACTAAAATTATTAGTAATAGGTTTTCTTTCATCTAGGATAACAAGGGACCATGGAAGGGATGTTCAGCTAAAATTATTAGTAATAGGTTTTATTTGTAGTTAGCTTGTAAATAAATTTCTTCATTATGTGAATTTGTAGTCATCTTGTAATCATAAGATTTGACCTCTAGTTGTCAAGATTTCACGTCTAAACTTTTTGTGAAGAGAAAAATGTTGCAATGTCCTATTTTTTTTTTCATAGTGCAACTTAATGAAAAGCGAGTGTATTAACAAGATAATTTTGACAATATTCTCTTGGTGCACAACTATTATGTGACTATTGTCATTGTTGTGTATTACAGGATCCAAAGGAGGCCATGGATAGAGAATGTGGATGGCGTAGAACTACTAAATCGCAGAGAGGAAAGTTGGTGGAAATAGATATGACAACGGAATCTACAAATACAATAGAGGTAAGAAGAGAAAGCAACCTCAACCAAAGGAGGAAGATTTTTATGAATTCACAAATGCTACAACATAGAGGAGATAAATTCATTTTTTTGTCCATGAGGCCTTTGAGGTCAAACTTATTGGTTGAAAATGCCCAGGAATGGTGATTAAATATGATTCTATGATCAAGGGAAAAGTTTGAAAATTAGGATGGCCAAAACATGATATCAATATGTCAAATATATGACTAAAGTGAGGTTTTGTGTTGGATAGCATATTTGTTGAAATGGTATAATTAGTGTACTAAACATTATTTACTATGTTGTGTATTATAGGGGTGAGACGAGGCCATGGCAACAGATCGTGGCATATCAAATGTGGACACAACGGATTAATCAGGACATTAGGTACTCAAATTTTGACTTAACTTAGGAAAAAATGATCTAATGGCATTTTGTGATACGTCCATATTTTTTCATAGTATTATTGATATTTATAATGTATTATCCAATCTTGAAATAAATTAATGCATGTTGTTGATTATTTTAGATGGAGATTGGATCAAATTCAGAGCCTGAGTGTTCAACTAGCAAAAGAAGAAGATATGTATGTGGACGTCGACCTAAAACTATTAAATCACGTAGATGACGGTGGGTGGAAGAGGATATGACAATGGATCATGCAGACACAAAAAATGATTACACTAAACAAGAGGTTGGTTAGGACTATAGTACATGGGATGAATACTTTGAGAAAATTATTGTTTGTGGATGTTTCGTATGTCGTGGAAAGAAACAATTCAAATGAGCAATTGTACAAAGACATTACATATATGATGAGCTTCTAGTTGGTAGTATGCCTCCTACAATTGATTCAAATCCAATAGGAATTATGGTAAGGAATTTTCCAATTTGATATAAATAACATGTATACTTCATTAAACATTGTTTTATATTATTTAAATAATTATTATTTTTCTTAATGGATATTTGCAGGATAAAGTTCTTGGTTTAAAGTTTCCTGGATCACTGACTTCCAGCCTAGAGGGAAATGATCATTTATCAGATGATACATCTAACAAAAATATTTGCCAATATACTAGCTCAGAAGATGAGGAATTGATAAAAACAAGTCACAGAACAAGAACTAGTTTAAAGATGCATAATATGCTTAAACACAGGGGGAAGGTGGACTACATACCCTATGAGAATGAATGTGATGGAGATGATGACTTGCCCCTAAGTTTGAGATCAATTTACAAAGATACATTTGATTGTTGACTATATTGTGCTTGGCCTAGTGATCAACAACTAGCTAGAGTGTATGAGGTGTTTCAATTTTGGGGATACATCTACATGATATGACCCTCCAATATTCATGGAGTGAATCTAGGCCTCTTTATTGTCCAAAATGTACATGTGGGATCTAAACATATAAATAATTCAAGAAAAACAACTAGGAGATTAATTCCATATTATGGTCCATCATATTACAGTGGTGAATGGAGAAGCCTAGCAGAATATAGGCCTAGCATGTCAGCATATGGTCTAAATTTGAATATGTATACACATCATCTCAAATTGGAAAGTGGAAAAGAAATTAATTGAGGTCATCTTATGTATATAGATGGACGTACATACACACAAAAAAATATTGCATGATTTACAAATAGTAGTAAGGGAAGGGACCCTACTGTAAGACCGAATTGTCAATTTTTTGAGGTTATAAATGATAAAGATGGAGATATGGAAAGAGAGGTTGATAGATTGATAATGGTTGGGGCTATTATGGAACTTACCATTGGGGATGAGTTATTGATTGATTGCCTCTTCTTAAAACACACTCCTGCGTGAAAGAAAAGGGAAGAATAAGGTCTCCCTAAGGATGTTCATAAGGACAGAAAACCAAAGAATAATAAATGAGTGTGGACTGATGTTTTATAAACTATGTTGTCAAAATTGGGTGTTATTTAAATTATTGTATATAAAAGGTAGTCTATAAAATAATGTTCCATTATTCAATTGATGTATATATGTTCATACAATTTATATTTTTATCTTTTAAGCCATATTTGATTGTATTTCTTTGAAATTGATACATTTATGAATTATCCAATTGTTGCCAAACATTAAATAATGCTTGCATTTGTTGATAGGTAGAAGATGTTGATGAAACACATACTAATACCCAAGATCCAACTAGGTTATTAAGATTTGGATGGGATGATCCAAACCATCCTTTAAACCATACTAGGGAGAAAAGAGCAAGATTGAAGAAAATGCTACCACCTAAGAAATTTGAAGAGTTGATGAGATCCGCATACACTGATGACATGCCACCTAGCCTTAATGATGATAATCATGGTACTAAAAATGTAGTGCATGAAGAATGATAGAATGAAATTCTTATAGATTTATTTGGGGATGGAAACAATGATGACAATAATGATCATATGGTTGATAATAGCAATGATAACAGGGGTAATTACGACCAATGTAATGTTGATGATAACAACCTAAAAGACTCCATCAAGCAAGCATCGAAGACACCCGTGTTCAAATCAGGTGCAATTAGAACCTCAAAATTGGCATGCACATTAATATTATTAGAAATCAAGTCACTATTTGGTTGGTCGGACAAAGGATTCACTACCCTACTAAAGTGAGTTGAAATCTATTTCTTACATTGCATTGTCAATTGGTGTACATAATTCGTAAACATTCATCAAATTTGTTTATATTTCTTTAAGGGGATTTTAAAGCCATATATTGCATATAAACAGTCCTAGTATAGATTGGCATATCAAACATGTTCATCATAAGTCAAAAATTCAATTGATTTAATCTTTGGAAATCTTATAGGGCACTAAAAACTAAAATATTCCCTAAAGAGAATCTGTTGCCATCAACTTGCAGAGGGGCGTTTTTGTTGTCGGTTGAGATGGGGATTGAATATAAGAAAATTTATTCATGTAAAAAATGGTTGTATTTTATATAGATATGAATATCAAAACAAGGTAGAATGCCCTGTATGCAAAGAACAAAGATATTGTATAGATGTACAGGGTCCTATATTTCCAAAGAAGGTTTTGTGTCACATGCCAATTATACCTACACTTCAATGAATGTTTCTTTGCAAGTCACTTGCACAATTAATGGATTGGCATGCAAAGAACAAGAGTAAATATGGATTCATGTGAATTCTAGCCAACACCAAAGCGATGAAACACATAGAGGGAAAATGGCCAAGAAAATTCAAAGATGAACCCCGTAGTATCAGGTTTGGTCTTGCAATGGATGGAGTGTTCCCATTCTCTTTCTTGAGCTCAAATTATAGTGTTTGGATAGTTGGATTGATAGATGAGTGTTAGAAAGGAGCACCTTATGCTGACTCTCATTGTTCCAAGAAAACATCAAGTTAAAAACATGGATGTTTATCTTGCACCTTTTATTGATGAGATGCAACTGCTATGGAAAGGTATAAGAATGTATGATATATCACATCCTCCATCAAATAGGTCCTTCATGTTGTATGTTGTGCTATGTTTGACTATTCATGATTTCCTAGGACTTGGTGTTTATTCTAGTAAGATAAAATATTTGCGTCTTTACACTCATAATTTATTCTCATCCCAACTTTCATACTTAGTTTTATACTATTTTTTTGATGTTATTAACATTACTTGTTGAATTGTAGGGCTTCAAAAAAAGGGGATATTTACATGTCCAAGATGTGTAGAAAAATTTCAAGGGCAGTATTCTAAATATCTACATAAATTTATTTATGCAAACAACAGGGGTTTTCTACCACTAGATCATAGGTTTAGAAATCTCCTGAAGAATCAATTTGATGGAAAAGTTGAAAATAGAGGCCCTCCCATGATTATGGGTCCAGGTGATTGGCTTAAGAAGTATGAAGATGTTGAATTGAAAGCTTGGGAGGATTTTTTCGATCGAGGTGATTCAACTGAAGAACCATAACAAGTTGTAGTTAATATGCCAAAAGGAATGAAAAGGAAATCCATATTTTATGAGCTCCCTTACTGGAAGGATCTATTAATATCTCACCTATTAGATCCTATTTACATCTTCAAAAATGTCCCAGATTCTATATTTTGACATATATCGGGCAAACAGAAGGACACCTTATCTTCGAGGAGAGATATTGCTCTTTCTAATATCACAATTGATAGAAAACATTTGTGGCCAAATAGGGAAAATGAAACATATGCAGAAGCTCCATGGATTTTGAAAAAAAAAAGAGCTAGACCAACTAAAAAATTTCATTTGTTCAATAAGGACACCTACTGGTTATGGGTCATCATTGGCTAAAGCTTTTATAGTTGATGGACATATCATAGGATTTAAAACACATGATTTTCATAATTTTATGAAGGTATTATATATCAGCATTTAACATTTACTAGTAACATTGATTAAGTACTAGATATATTTTGATATTTTGTTGTGTGAGAAAAACTTACTAAAGACCTTTTCATAAATGTGTTTGATAGCATATCATGCCATTGGAAATTAGGGGGGATTCTTGTCTTACAATTGACTTAAGGAATGCCATAAGTCAATTGTCAACATTTACAAGGTGTGTGGTTATATGAAATGTTCATTTGTGAGAGACATAGAGATATTATATTGCATTTTAATTTTTGACTAAAGTTTCATACTAATTTACTATTCTTATATTAGGGCGGTGACCTCCAAGGATATCCATGAATGTGAAGTGTCAAAGTGGAAGAAGGAAATTGCAGAAATTGTATGTGTATTTGAGAAGGATCTCCCTACAAATTTCATGGACCTACAAGTCCATTTAATTATACACCTAGTCGATGGCATTAAATTGGTGGGTGTCGCATCAATGAGGTGGATTTTTTTCTTTGAGAGATATACGAAAACTCTAAAAAGATATGTCTGACAAAAGGCACATCCAAAGGGTTGCATGGTTGAAGGGTATGTATTGAATGCAGCATTTTTCTTCCTGTGTGAATTCCTTGGTAAGGATTTTGAAGATGGGCCATGCATCTGGGATGAAGAATGAGCATCAGATATTATTGATGAAGAAAAACCACAATCTAATGGTGTTCAAGTAGAAATTAGTAAGTAAATTCATGATTAGTGTAGTTTTTCTTGCAATCATTAATTTACTCTGTAATTTATTTGTCAAATTAACAACATGACATTTTGAGTTTGAAATAAACATGTTGACATGTAATAGGTGTAGACGAAAGTGAGCCTGGGTGCTACCACAATAGTGGTTTACAATTTCTGGGAGATTTTGATTTTTGTTGAAATCACATATTTTTAGAAAATATAATGATTTAAGACTTTAAAATTTCCATTTTAAGGATTCCAATTGAAGATGGTTTGATCAAACCACCTTAGATCAAACCCTCTTGGATAGAACCTCGCTAGTTTTAAACCATACATATAAATGAGTCTCCTTTACACCTATCAAAATGCTGATAAAAAATCACTTTTGATTTACCTTTTGGGGGATCAAATGAATTTGATTTAAAATTTATTTGAAATGACTATGATAGTCCTCATAACGAGCTATCCAACAAATATAATTTTAATATTTTTTGGTTTTATTATGTATTCTATAATATAATCATCAACTAAATTGTTTTGTTTGGTCATGGCCAACTTGCTGAAATAATCTTCTTCATCCTTTAGTTCAAATCTATCAAGTATCATTTTCTTGAATTCATCGAATCTTTGTATTTGATCATGGACTAGAGTAGTGCTACCATGAAACTACCATTCATATACTTCTCCTTCTAGATGTAGGGAGGTAAGTTGAACTACATATTTCTCGGTCATAGGGTTGAGCATGAAATAGTTTTCCATATTTTGTAACCAAGCTCTTGTTGAGATCTTATTGCTCCCATCAAAACAAGTCGTTGCAAGCTTCTTCAACTTTTGCTTCAGGTCCTTGCTCTTATATAGTCCTTTCTTCTATGGTTCACACTTCCTTGCAGCTTCCATGTATTTTTCCCAAGAAAAATCTAATTTGATTTCACCTAGTAGAGATCGACATTCTCCATGCCACTTACAAATCTTTTCTGGATTGAAAGCACTAGTGTCTATTGGTTCAACCCTATCTTGTTCAATTTATTGAAGGAATAGATTCTTTGAGGGTCTTGTGGGAGCACTACTGGTTCTACCATCACCTTCACCATTTTTGGATGATGTTGTGCCTCTGTGACCATTTTGATTCACATTTCCTCTTGATATTTTGTCTGCCAAGATCTTCAAAACATCCCTTGTTTTTGCTAGGGTTGCGGGGATATCCTTTAACCCTCATGTGATCTCATAAATTTTAGTGATTATTTCTTTGATTCTTTCTTCTTCCTCTGCAATTTCTCCTTCCTTAGGATTTGGATCTTGATATTGATTTAACTTCTGATATCTCTTCTGATATCTAATTTCCCTATTGCTCAACACCAAAACATTAGTAAAGTCCTAAACCCTACAAGTTGGAAGGAACATGATTTGATACCATTGTAATGTCTTAGACATGTAATTTAATGCAAAATACTTATTTGTAGATTGGAATTCAATGATCATCAATGTACGAAACATAAACACTTGAAATCATAGATTGATAAGCCAATTATATCAACCAATTGGTGCAAATATACTTAGATCAAACAACAACTTCTTACAAAACTTCTTTGAAGCACAATACAGTCTTTGAGGTGAGAAAGCTCTCAAGAACTAAAGGGGTTTCATCCTTTGATCCAAATAATCACTAGGGTTTCATCCAATGACTATAACTCTTATAGGCTTTCATCCATAGAAAGGTTTATAACATAATGTTCAAATTATATAAAAAGAGGGAACATAATAATCAGATTCCTAGTATAGAACTCAACTCCCTATACATATATGCTACTAATTTCCTTAAGGAATAGGTTGGCTTGAGGCAAAGTGGCACCAAATCCCATAATTCAAATATCTACATGCTACACTTGGGTCGACCTTAAGACCTGGAGGCAATTCCAACTTAGGACCAACATATCCTACTGCGGACCTATCCACACACTCCCTGGATCTCCTCCCTTATCCTCTTGCTCCACAATTATTCTCGCACGCTCTAACACTCATCCCATTCGCTTGTGGAGTTTACTATTGGGAATTCAGTGCATGCATATTATGACAATGAGTTCTCACTGGGAATTGCTTTGTCCCTTTGTATGACAAAGCGATCTTTTGACAATGATCAATCTTCGGATATGGATCCTCTTTGCCTAAATTTTGGCTACACTAAAGAGATTGTGTTCCAAATTGCATGTGCCTAAACTCTTCTATTATGAAATACGACAGGACAACTAGGTCTCACTCTGTAACTGCCTATCCAGAAAAGGGGACATGACAATTTTCTATATTTTTCATCCTCCACATTATGAGATTTCATAAATTCCCGTTGCACATTTTAGAGTTTTAGGTTTTCATTTTATAAAAATACAATATAACATTGAAACTA
This sequence comes from Sequoiadendron giganteum, assembly GCA_007115665.2. Taxonomy (NCBI): domain Eukaryota; kingdom Viridiplantae; phylum Streptophyta; class Pinopsida; order Cupressales; family Cupressaceae; genus Sequoiadendron; species Sequoiadendron giganteum. The sequence continues at coordinate 330,934,428 of CM021109.1, read as the reverse complement.
TGGGAAAAAAGTTATTATGTGATCATAAGAAAATAAATCTACTCATTTTATGTTTTAAAGAGTATCCTTCAATTTTCAAATTTTTTAATAATTTTAAAATTGAGAAAATTTTAAAGTTCATAAATGTTGTTTTTTGATATTTGTATGGATTAATTGAATTTATTGAAAATATTCAAATTAAAATTTAGATCATGTAAAAAAATACCTTTCAAGATGAAAAGTGCCTATATAGAAATGAATTTATTTATCTTTTGGATGTGAGTGTCTTAAATTTTTATATTAATTTTCATGTCATAGTATATTGATCATTTTTGATAATTTTGTGTTAGGATGAGCTTGAGATTTAGTAATAGAGTAAATAAATATCAAAATTTAAATTGGAATAAGAACCATGTGAAGAGATTAAAGGGAAAAAAATATAAAAAAGATAAAATTAAATGTGGATCACATAAAATAAAATAAACATAATGAATACATAATCTATTTTTAATATTAAACATCCTTGAGAGGGATCATGAATAATAGTGATGAAAATTATCATAATTCATTCTTTGATTATTTAAATGTAATTTATTATCTCCCATTATATATGGGAGAAAAATTATCCAATCCATGTGGATTCAATACTTTTTTTATGACACTCTATGTCCTACATCTAGTAGGCCCTTACTATTGATTATTTTATCATTTGTATTTGATGTGTGTATGTGATTCTTTTCATGATTATTTTTTGTTAAAATAATTCTCATTGCATGTTATTATTGGTAATCACCATTCTCTTTGCATGATTATTAGTGGTTGTCTCCATTCTCTTTGTGTTCTATTATTGGTGGTAAATGTATTTTTGATTGATGTCATTGTTTGGTATAGTATTTGAAATGTGTTTTACCATTGGATATATTGTGTAATATTTGGTCTTGTATCATGCATATATTATTTTATGTAGTTTTTATTATTTCTTGATTGAATGCCTCCTAGTCAAAAGGAGTGGGCCTCAAGGTTCCACATGGTTGGGTGGTGTTTATCATTTTTAGGTCTAACTAAATCAAGGATGATATTCTGGAGAATGTATAAAATACTCTTGGTTCTTGTGGTCTTACATAAATTTATTGATGTATAATTGAGAGCTTTTATATCTCTACAATTTGAGTTGTATACTTGAACTATGAATTATCTTTTTAAACTTATATAAACTATCCAAATTTGGGATGGTAGTACCATTTTATTCTTTCCTTGATAATATTTTGGATCAAAATGGTGTCATGAAGTCAAATGAAAACCTAATATTTATAGATCTAGTTTTCTTTCAAGTTGAAATAAAATTTTGAAATATGTTATGTTATTGTTTTATGCTATGATTGCAAATAAAATCATTACTAGATGCTAATTTAAAGAGAAAAATGTGTTGATTCTCTTGTTAACTTAAGATCTCAAACCTTTATTAATAACTAGATAAGACTAAGATTCAAAAATACTATTGCTTAACCAATGATGTGCTTAATCTTATTTAATTCATGTATTTTACCTAATTAAACAATGTTTATCCTTAGAAAAAAATTACTACGATAGGAATAAAAATAAAAAATATTGAGAACAAAGAAGAAATTATAAAAACTATCACATAAATAGAAACATAGAATTATAGAGAGTTTGGATGGTAAATCTAGAAGAAAGTTTAGTCTACACATGCTATTGTATGAAAAAAATATAAAAACAATGTTCCTTTCTAGGTGCCAAATTTCCTACACATAGAGAGGACAAGCACACACAAAATAAAACATAGAACATATATCTAGAAAAATATATAGAATAACGATAATATGTTTTTAAACTAGATTTAACTTAAATAAAAATAGAATGACAAAATATCACAACCTCTTCCTAATGGAACTATAGAATTTTATAATTAATACTATAAGTAATAATAAAAGTATTAGTTAATTAATTAATTAACGAATAATGATAATAATAATTAATTATGATAATAATCATAATATTCGGTCTGGGTCACATTGACTCGTTCTTTTATGCTTCTTCAAGTTGGCGATAACTTATGGGTATAGGGTAATCATGGTTTGTTATGCAAAATATGTTACTATGAATTTTGGATTTCATTCAACACGTATGAGCATTTAAGGGAGTATTATGTTTTAAGTACATGGTTCCTAGCTCATTTGTTCATAATGATAAAATTTTCTTTAAATTCATAAAGTAGAAGTGGTTATCAGTGTTTTCATTGCAAACACAATAGTATTCACAACAATCTATAACATTATCTTGGTTGTGCATGCTTTGGTTTTAATCTGGCAATAGATAAAATGGCGCTATGTCCCTAGAATTATAGAGTTTATTTTCTAGTTAAGCTATGGGAAAAGCCCATTGAAGAGTATATCACACAGGAGATATTGAATTCCATGTTCATAATTGATAGTGCAAGGGTGAAGGAATGCATTCAAATTGTCCTGGGTATTGAAGTTACTAGTTCTCATGCTCGTCGTCTCCTCTTCCCCTCATAGGTGATCTCTATTTTTATCTCCAATGCTTTGGATTTGTTTCAATCTTTGAATGAAATCAAAGAACTGGATAGGAATTACATTAAGTTTCAATTTCGCATAGAAAATTCCGTTCTTAGAGTTGTTCAGTAGTATAAATTTTATAACATGGAGAAGGATTTATTGGGGGTCTCTTCCCCAGAAGATTGGTACAAAATTGCTAGGGTATTGAGGAAATTTTCTATGCCATTCAGCTTGCTCTTCAACACAATTTAATGAAAACATTTTGTTGCGAGCCTTAAGGAAAAATAGGAGTGTGTGCACATTAATGGAACTGGAAATTAAGGACAAGTTCTATGCTCTATCTTTTATCCATGCATATACTCCGTGACCTACTAGTCAAAGTTTGCAACTAGACCTGCAATTGTGGGTAAACTCTTCAAACCGAATTCCAAATCATGGCCAAAATGCACAGAATATTCAAATGCCTTCCATTGCAAGAGCTTCATCTCATCTGTCACTGCACATGGAGCCTCAGGGTTCTCAATACAATGCTTGAAGGGTTTTTGATAGAAATTATATGCAAGAAGAAGGGATGGATGAAAATTCGACAAACGAAAAAAGCAACAGATTGACAAATGTAATAATTTTATAATGGGATTTTGTATATGGGGTTTATGAAATTTGTAATGGGTTTTTTAGGGAGCTAATTGTATTAAACAATGATGGGTGTAAGGGTTGAGTTAATGATCGATGTTTTGTAAGAGTTTAAATGTTTAAACAATGATGTTTGTAAGGGTTGGGGTACATTTCAAGCTAATTTGTAAGGGTCAGGTAATTGAATATTTTGAGTCAATTCATAGTTAAAGTTGTACTTAGTAGAATTTGGTCGGGGTTGGTATTGCTTTAGTAGGTCTGTTATAGGTTAGCTTGGTACAATGTTGAATTTTGAATCATCAACATTCTTTGTACAAACAATCTAAGTGGTCTATGCAACTTTTTACTTTTTGCTTGCTCAAAACTATAACTAGAGGTTTTCTTACTAGTTCTTTCTCGTCGGTATGCTCCCCAGAACTAGATTTTGTAATCCTTTATTTAATATATAATAAAATATAATAGTGGCTTGCCACTTTCACCCATATAAAAAAGAGATAATAATCATAATATCTAATATTATCATGTTTATTCAAAAATAAAATAAAGTAAAATAAATAAAGATAAAATAAAATAAAAAATAAAAAATAAATTTGATAAAGCTAATTTTAGAGGATTATTTTAAGTGAATAAAATTAAATACTAGTTGTTTTCCCCATCTAAACATTATTATTAAATTTTATATTAATATTTACATGTAGATAATTTTAAATTTTATTAATGTGATAAATATCATCATTCTTTATTTTAATTTATTTTGATTTAACATTATATTATAAAATAATTTCCTTTTTTTTAAACATTAAATATTTTTTAAAATTTAAGGTAAAAGGTAAGAGTTTTGTTAACACATTCACACCATTACACTGCACCTTTTATTTCCATTGTAGAATGCCTCTAGTATTAATAACAAAAAGAAAAGGGATAAAATAAGATTTAATTAAAATTTTAATTATCTACATTATTCTAATGCTTGTTTTTAAAATGAAATAGAGATCAAAATAAGATTTAATAATAAAATATTTAAAATAAAAGAATGAAAGTAAACTATAAATAATATGAAAACAAAAGGAAATAGATAGTAGGAATAGAAGAATAAAATTAAGAAATAACGTAATTTGAGGTTTTTAGATCTTTTGTAATTTTTTATTGCACATTTAAAGAATGAATAAAACCTAGTTTTTTTTTTAAGATAAGCATTATCGAATAAGGGGGTAACACCCACCAATTTTGTGTAACTTGTGTAATGGATGATGTTCCATTCGCCCACTTTTCCTATGCATAAGAGATTTGAGGTTTGTGTCATATTATTAGAGCCCTTGGTTCAATTTTATTTAATTCATATTTTTTATTTTGGTTAGTCCTTTCAAGCTTAAATTATATTTGAAAAATGAGTTATCCAATCTTTATTTTATCTCCCAGCATCTGCGATGTATTTCCCATTTTTTATTTGGCATGCCTTAAATTATGTGGCGTGTTCCCTTGTCAACTGTAGTGTGTGTTGGTGGTGGCCATGCTGTCATTAAGGAATGTGTAGTTAATTCACCTTGCCACCCATCCTTATGATTTTTGTGCTATATTATGACGTGTTCCTCTTCGCATGAGCCTTACTTCCTTTCAGTATTGATGGTAATTACTTACCCATTATTTTTGTATGTCATGGCTTGCCGAGGAATAATTATTTTTTCCCTTACTCATGTGTTCCTATACTCAAATTCATTTAAGGAGATTCGGCTTCTCCCCATATGATTTCACATGTTATGGATTAAATAAGACTGCATTAGATGGGAAGTCGGATCAATAGTTTAGAGTTTACATCTTCAATGGAGACTCCTATTATGTTAACTAATGACTATAGCCAATTAGCTTTTCTAGGCTACATTACTGATAAACGTTTGAAACTTGTGTTAGTTGAAAGAGGGTTATTGACCATGAAGGCAGTTCAACTCATTTTAGGGAAGAAATTTCTTGTTTCTAAGGAGCGCCATCAAGTTAATATGGATATACCAGCCCACTTTGTGGCGTCTCTCCTTGATCTGAGAGTGCCCAACGAAGTCATTGGCCAATTGGCCCACAAATTATTTTTCCCTTATTTACTTGGAGAGCTAGACGTTGTTTTGAATGTTTCTCAACTTGGGATTGGAATCCCCCATCCCTGAGATCTTCATTTACTAGTTGGGGTTCCATGCTATTACTCATTTTTGTCGGATATCAAGGATGCAGAGCTCTTGGTTCATCATGGGTGCACCCTGATTTCCTATTAGTTCCTTCACAAATTATACCAATTGGATCCCACTAAACACTTTGATTGGCTCGATGAGTTTGAGATCTTTGAAGAATTACTAAAGTTGTGCTTCCATATTTTGGCATAATCCCAGATAAGATATTCCAAGGATATTTTAGAGGGTTAGGAACAATTTAGGCTAAAAAAATTATAATGGGTATAATGTAGGATTACAGTTTTGGTACAGTTGCATCGTTTATTTTAAAGAAACTTTTGTACATATCTCTCTTGTTTGATATTTTGAGGAGTCCCTTATTCATATGGGGATGAAACTGTTGGATGTTGTGGTTGTGTTGATGATATGTGGTTGTCATTGATGTCAACACTATTAGCATTGATGTCTTTAAGGCTGTATATGTCGAGGATATTAAGAAAATTTTAATAAAATAAGTTGTAGGTTGTCGGTGAAGCAGTGAAGTTCAATATGTTGATGATCAAAATTTTTAGATTAAAGGGTTTTTTGTCAAGCCTATCTTGTTTATTCTCTAAAATTTTCAGAGGTGTGCATGAAGATTTGATCGAGTTATGAGTTTCTGTGTTCTGATAGCTATTCTGTTACTATAGTTGGTGCTCTTGGAAGAAGATAATGTGATTTTGGTAATCTGAGTTGTTGCATATGATCCTATGGTGTTTATTGATGTTTCTAGATTGTGCTTTATCTGTGTTGCACATCTACATTGATCGTTGTGCTCCCGATTGAAGATTTTCTCTTGCGTGTTCATGTTTTTCATGTTCATGGCTGATAGGGTAATTGAAGCGTGTTGTGGATCTTTGAGAAATAATTTTTGAATGTGTTTCATATTCAAGGATGTTTTTTGGGGTCTTCATAATGTTGTGGCTGACTTTGGTTGATTCACATTAATAATCTTTATTGTTTTGGGCCGAAAATTTGTATTCATCTTATTATTTTGTTGAAGCCAACATGAAGCGATGTAATTACTTGTTGCGGATATATATAAGCAATTGATTATCTCATTTGAGACATGTATGATGCGAAGTGTGCAAGTGCTATGTGCGAATAAATTTCAGATCATTTGAAGGTAGAGAAAAGTGTGAAGAAGTGTGAAGAAGAGTGAAGAAGTGTTCATGTGGTTAACCGAAACTGTAATTAGGCATTAGCAGATGCTACTTTCCCAATTCAAAATATTTAGATGGATTTAATCTAAATGTTTCTATAAGACAATGAGTCTTCCTTTATATTTGAGCAGTGAGCTCTAGGAAGTGTGCTTGAATGCATGTGCATTCCTTATTTATTCTTCTTATACTTCTAACATAGTATAAACTTGTGGATTAACCTCCACTGTGGTTTTTCCCCTAACAGGGTTTCCATGCAAAAATATTGGTGTTATGTGTGTTTTTGATGTGTTATTGATTTATGATTTTATGGTTATTAATCAGATATGAGAATAAGGGTTAATAAGTTTAATAAGTCTGAAATTCTGAGACAACTATTATGCAAGACATTTCATCAGTCTGTGCATTCACAGTCATATCTTGATTCAGATTGATGTTGTGGTGGCTGCTACTCAGGGGGAGTAGTCAGATGTTTCAGATATGTGGTTCAGATCTTGTATGTACTTTTTCCATTGATGTCAAAGGGGGAGAAGTACAATTTGAAAAATTGGGAACTATCTGAGGAGAAGAAGTCATGAGAAAAGAGTCAAAACCTAAGGGGGAGTGAGTGTTGGAGTTAGTTGCGTTGATGATGTTTTTCACATTATCTGTTACCATTAATGACAAAGGGGGAGATTGTTGGATTTTGTGGTTGTATTTCTGATATGTGGTTGTAATTGATGTCAACACTATTAACATTAATGTCTTTAAGGCTGTATATGTCGAGGATATTAAAAAAATTGTAATAAAATAAGTTGCAAGTTGTCTGAGAAGTAGTGAAGTTCAGTGTGATGGAAATTTCAGTATGTTGATGATCAAAATTTGTGGATTAAAGGGTTTTTTTTTAGCCTATCTAGTTTATTCACCAAAATTTTCAGAGGTGCACATGAAGATTTGAGCAAGTTATGAGTTTCTTTGTTTTGACAATTATTCTATTACTGTAGTTGGTGTTCCTGGAAGAAGAGAATGTGATTCTGGTAATTTGAGTTGTTGTGTATGCTCTTGTGATGTTTATTGATGTTTCCAGATCATGCCTTATTTGTGTTGCACATCCGCATTGATCGGTGTGCTTGTGATTGAATATTTTCTCTTGCGTGTTCATTTTTTTCATGTTCATGGCCAACAGGGTGATTGAAGCATGTTGTGGATCTTTGAGGAATAATGTTTGAAGTTGTTTCATGTTCGAGGATGTTGTTTTGGTTCTTCACAATGTTATGGATGACTATGGTTGATTTGCATTAATAATCTTTATTGTTTTGGGCCAAAAATTTGTATTCATCTTATTATTTTGTTGAAGCCGACATGAAGCAATGCAATTACTTGTTGCAGATATATATAAGCAATTGATTATCTCATTTGAGACATGTATGATGCGAAGTGTGCAAGTGCTATGTGCGAATAAATTTCAGATCATTTGAAGGCAGAGAAAAGTGTGAAGAAGTGTGAAGAAGAGTGAAGAAGTGTTCATGTGGTTAACCGAAACTGTAATTAGGCATTAGCAGATGCTACTTTCCCAGTTCAAAATATTTAGATGGATTTAATCTAAATGTTTCTATAAGACAATGAGTCTTCCTTTATATTTGAGCAGTGAGCTCTAGGAAGTGTGCTTGAATGCATGTGCATTCCTTATTTATTCTTCTTATACTTCTAATAGATTATAAACTTGTGGATTAACCTCCACCATGGTTTTTCCCCTAAGAGGGTTTCCATGCAAAAATATTGGTGTTATGTTTTTTTCTGATGTGTTGTTGATTTATTCTTTCATGGTTATTAATTAGATCTAAGAAAAAAAGGGTTAATAAGTTTAATAAGTTTTAAATTCCGAGACAACTAATTCACCCCCTCCTCTTAGTTGTTTTCCCTTGTGTTTCCAACAGTTGGTATCAAAGTGGGTTCCTTGGAAGAATTTTAATATCTTGAGGTGATCTAGGATGGCGACATATAAGAAGGATAGTCTGAGATTTGATGGAACAAACTATTCTTTGTGGAAGACTTGAATGGAGTGTCATCTCAGATGCATTGGTGAATCCTATTGGAACATTACATGTAATAGGTATGTTATCCCTCAAAATGGTCCTGCTACTACTACTAAGATTAAGGATGTTGAATACAATATTAGGGCTAAGGAAGCATTGTTGAGTGCTTTGACTGATTCTGAGATGACAAAAGTAATGAAGCTGAAGATTGGTTATGAGATCTTGAAAAAGTTGGAAACTTTGTATGAAGGTTATGCTAATGTGAATATTTCTAAGCTTCAAATTTTGAAAGGGAAATATGAATTGTTGAAAATGAGTGATGATGAAAATATTACTACTTTCATGCAAAGAGTGAATGAACTTGTGTGTGGTATCAAATGTGTTGGTGGATAGTTGGATGAATAAGAGATTGTTGCTAAAGTGCTTAGATCCTTGCCTGATGCATACAAAGTCAAAGCTACAGCTATTGATGAGCTTTAGATTGTGACAAATATAACCAGAGATATGTTGATTAGTAAACTTACTACTTTTGAGTTGAGTGAATTCGGTGATGCCCTTCCTAAGACAAAATCTGCATTTAAAGATACTACCTCTGGAAGAGATAAGCAGAGATATGATCTAGGTGAAAGTTCTTCTAGAAAGGTATTCAGGTATTAGGAAGAAATGAGATAGATTGAAGAAGAAGAAAGAGAACTAAATGAGCTTGAAGCACTTATTGTCAAAATAGAAGCCATAGGAGAAGGTAAGTATAAAGGGAAATTTCCTATTAAATGTTTTTCCTGCAATAAGATAGGTAATTTTTCATCAAGGTGTCCGGAAAGAGTTCCTAATTCAAGACCTTACAAGCCTAAATTTCAAAAAAAGTGTTATTATGTTGTTGATGAAGGTGTGATAAATGATGAATTTGATAAAGGGAATGCAAGTGAAGATGAGTTTGTGTTTATTTCTATCAAGGAAAATAATCTCGTAGTTGTACAAATGTGGAGAAAGCCCTATTTGCTCAAGTTGAAGAGAAGGATGAATGGGTAATTGATAGTGGATGTTCACATCACATGGCAAGTGATAAAATAAAATTTGTAAGCCTGGAAAAGTATGATGGTGGTGTTGTTGTAAGATTTGGTGATAACAATGGTGGTATAATCCATGGAAGAGGATGTATTTCTGTTGATGTTCTATATGTTGAAGGTCTGAAGCATAATATTTTAAGTGTTGGACATATGGTTGAAAAGGGATATAATCTTCAATTCAAGGATGGAAAGTCCAAAATATTAGGGAGTTATGGAAATGTGATTGCATCTAGTACTAAAAAAAAAGGTAAAATATTTCACCTGAGTGTTGCTAGTAAAAGTTGTCTGATTGTTGGAGTTGATGAAAGTTGGTTGTGGTATAGAAGAATATGTCATGTAAAATTTGACAATATTATCAAGATAAGTTCTACTCAGGTAGTGAGAGATCTTCCTAAGTTGGTAAAGCCTACTAATACTATATGCAAAGAATGTTAGTTGGGGAAGCAAATTAGAGTATCATTAAGAAGCAAACAACATTGTTCGAAGGGAGTATTGGAGCTTGTGCATACTGATCTATGTGGTCATGCTAGAATCAAAAGTTTACAAGGAGACAGGTATTTCATGTTACTTGTTGATGATTATTCTAGACTGACATGGGTCACTTTCTGAAGGGAGAAATATAAATCTCTAGAGAATTCAAGATTTTCAAGGCTAAGGTTGAGACAGAGATAGGTCTAAAGATTAAGTATCTAAGATTAGATAGAGGTGGTGAATTCACTTCTGGTGACTTTAATTCTTTTTGTGAAATGCATGGGATAAAGAGACAATTATATACTCCATGGAACCCTCAGCAAAATGGAGTTGTGGAAAGGAAGAACATGAGATTTCTAGATGCCGCTAGGAATATGATGCTGGAAGGAAATGTCCCTCATATCTACTGGAGAGAAGTTGTGAGTACTGCTATTTATACTCTCAATAGGGTTCATGTTACTAGATATATTGGTAAGACCCCTTATGAGCTATGGTTTGGTCATAAGCCTACTATTAGACACTTCAAAATCTTTGGGAGAAAATGTTATATCAAAAGAGATGAAGATATAGGAAAGTTTGATGCTAGGAGTGATGAAGAAATCTTTCTTCGTTATTCTACTAAGAGTAAGGCCTATTGGTGCTACAACAAGAGATTAAAGAAAATGGTTTAAAGTGAAAATGTTAAGGTTCATGAAGACATTGCTAGACCATATAGAACTTTTGGATATGATTCAAATGATCAAAATGTCAGTTCAGTGACTCATAATCAAGTTCAGATCAATCTAGTGAATCAAGGAGATCAAGAGAAAGGAGTAACTAGTGAAAGTGCAGAAGAGAGATCACAAGAGTTAGAAGTTCAAGAACATTCTAAGACTCCAAGGTATGTGAGATTAAATCATTCAAAAAAATAGATTATAGGTGATAAGAACAAAGGTGTCCAGACTAGGAGAAGAATTGTTGAAGAGTACTATTTGATTTCAAAGACTGGGCCAAGTAATTCCAATGAAGCATGCAAAGATGAACATTGGATGAAAGCAATGAAAGAAGAATTACATAAAATTGAGAAGAATGATACATGGACTCTTGTTCCTAGACCTAAGGACAAAAATGTGATTGGAACTAAATGTGTCTTTCTGAATAAATTGAATGAGCATGGTGAAGTTATCAGAAACAAAGCAAGACTGGTGTGTAAAGGATATTATCAGATGGAAGGAATTGACTTTGAAGAAACTTTTTCCCCTGTTGCTAGAATTGAAGCTGTGAGACTATTTCTTCCATATGTTGCTTACAATAACTTCAAGGTTTATCAAATGGATCTCAAGTCAACATTTCTAAATGGTGAACTAAATGAAGAAGTATATATTAAGTAGCCTGATGGATTTCAATTAACTGATTAGGGACGCATGGTTTTCAAATTGAAGAAAGCATTGTATTGACTTAAGCAAGCACCAAGAGCATGGTATGACATATTGGATAAGTATTTGTTGAAGCTTGGATTTAACAAAGGTAATGTTGATAGTAACTTGTATTTTAAGATTGATGATGATAAAGATTTGATTGTTGAAGTCTTTGTTGATGATATCATTTTTGGAGGAGATGACAGTTCGTGCATGAAATTTGCTAATCAGATGCAGAGTGAGTTTGAAATGTCAATGATTGGAGAGATGAAATTCTTTCTAGGATTGCAAATTACTCAGTTAGATAAAGGGATATTTATATCTCAGTCCAAGTATGTGAGAGAATTGCTAAAGAAGTTTGGTATGGAAGATTCAAAGCCAATTGGTACACTTATGGTGACCGGATGTAAGTTGACAACAAATGATGATTCTTCGAAGGAAAATCAGACTACATAAAAATCAATGATTGGTGGATTACTGTATTTGACTCAAACTAGACCTGATATCATGAATGTTGTATGTATTGTTGCAATATTTCAAGCTGATCCTAAGGAATCTCATGTGACTACTGTGAAGAGAATTTTCATATACTTGAAGGGAATAGTTGATTTTGGCCTATGGTATCCTAAAGATGATGACTTTACTTTTAGTGCTTTTACTAATGCTGATTGGGCAGGAGATGTGAATGATAAGAAGAGTACTAGTGGTGGTGCATTTTTCTTAGGAAAGAAGCTGATTTCATGGTTAAGAAAAAAGTAGAATGCCATTTCTTTGTCTATTGCAGAGGAAGAATACATTGCTTCTACTAACAATTGTACTCAAGTAATGTGGATGAAATAGATTTTGAAAGATATCATAATTGTGTATGATGGACCTATTTCCATATTTTGTGATAATTCAAGTGCTATTAACATTTCTAAGAATTCATTGTTGGATTCGAAAACTAAGCATATATCTATAAAGTTTCACTTTTTGAGAGACAAGGTGAATGACAAGGAAGTTAGACTAGAGTATGTGCCTACTAAGGAACATATTGCAGACATATTTACTAAGCCTTTGTCTAAGAATAATTTTAAGTATCTTAGAGGGAAGTTAGGGGTGATTACCCCTCCTAATAAGAACTAAGATGCAAGACATTGCATCAATCCGTGCATTCACAGTAATATCTTGTTTCAGATTGATGTTGTGGTGGCTACTACTCAGGGGGAGTAGTTAGATGTTTCAGATATGTGGTTCAAATATTTTGTGTACCTTTTCCATTGATGTCAAAGGGGGAGAAGAGTCATGTAAAAAATTATGAAAGGGGGAGAAGAAGAAATATGAAAAAGTACAAATTATCTAGAGAAAAGAGTCAGAACTTAAGCGGGAGTAAGTGCTAGAGTTAGTTGCGTTGATGGTGTTTTTCACATCATGTGTTGCCATCAATGACAAAGGGGGATATTGTTGGATTTTGTGGTTGTGTTACTGATATGTGGTTTTCGTTGATTTCAAAACTATTAGCATTGATGTCTACACTATTAGCATTGATGACTTTAAGGCTATATATGTCGAGGGTATCGAGAAAATTATAATAAAATAAGTTGCAGGTTGTCGGTGAAGCAGTGAAGTTCAGTATGATGGAAAGTTTGGTATCTCAATGATCAAAAGCTATGGATTAAAGGGTTTTTTTTCGATCCTATCTAGTTTATTCTCCAAAATTTTTAGAGGTGCGCATGAATATTTGATTGAGTTATGAGTTTTTGTGTTCCAAAATTTATTTTGTTATTGTAGCTGGTGTTCCTAGAAGAAGATAATGTGATTATGGTAATCCAAGTTGTTGCGTATGATCTTGTGGTGTTTATTGATGTTTTTAGATCGTGCTCTATCTATTTTGCATGTCTGTGTTGATTGGTATGCTCACGATTGAAGATTTTCTCTTGCGTGTTCATGTTTTTCATGTTCATGGCCAACAGGGTGATTGAAGCGCTTTGTGGATCTTCGAGAAATAAATTTTGAAGGTGTTTCATGTTTGAGGATGTTGTTTTGGGTCTTCACAATGTTGTGGCTGACTTTGGTTGATTCACATTAATAATCTTTATTGTTTTGGACTGACAATTTGTATTCATCTTATTATTTTGTTGAAGCCAACATGAAGCGATGTAATTACTTGTTGCGGATATATATAAGTGATTGTTTATATCATTTGAGACATGTATGATGTGAAGTGTACAAGTGCTATGTGCAAATAAAGTTCAAATCATTCGAAGGTAGAGCAGAGTGTGAAGAAGTGTGAAGAAGAGTGAATAATTGTTCATGTGCTTAACTAGAACTATAATCAGACATTAGCTCTTAGTTCAAAATCTTCAGATGGATTTAATCTGAATGTTTCTATAAGACAACGAGTCTTCCTTTGTATTTGAGCAGTGAGATCTAGGCAGTGTGCCTGAATGCATGTGCATTCCTCATTTATTCTTCTTATACTTCTAACATAGTATAAACTTGTGAATTAACCTCCACAGTGGTTTTTCCCCTAACAAGGTTTCCATGCAAAAATCTTGGTGTTATGTGTTTTTCTGATGTGTTATTGATTTATGATTTCATGGTTATTAATCATAATTGAGAATAAGGGTTAATAAGTTTAATAAGTTTGAAATTCTGAGACAACTGATTCACCCCAACCCCTCTTAGTTGTTTTCCCTTGTGTTTCCAACAAAAACTTTATTTTTGATTTAAGACAATATATTGAAAAAAATGTTTCCTTAAGGTTGATACTCTTATAAATATATGGATATGATATTAGTATCTTTTCCTCTCTATGGTTAATTTCTTCTTGTACTATTGTATGCTTCTTTTTAGGTTAATTTGACTAATCTTGAAATTTTACCTTATTTAACATGGTTTAATGTGATGTCTTTGGACCCTTTAAGTTTATAAGGCTACCTTATCAGTTTAAATTCCATTCAATCCAATTGATTTGCTGGGTTTTTTTCACCTGACTATGGCTTCATTTTAGCATAAATTATTTTCTTTTTCATATCCGTGACTAATTTATTTTCCAGTCATTCCATCTTCCATATTGGTGATGTACCACCTACACTTATGTCTTTTAATCTTGAGCCATCCCATAGGTGTGATAAGATTATCTTTTGTTTGTACAATGCTTTTAATTATGCCTCTTTCCTTGAGAGTGATTATTTTACATTATGTGTTTCCCTGAAACGTTCATGATGGTCCAGTGGTAATGAGAAACAACCCACTGCATGTGCACGGCGTTCTGGATTTTTGGGCTCAACTTCATTAATGTTTGTTATTTTTAAGGGGCTCGTTTATTTTTCATTTGTGTGTACTTGTTTCATCGCTGGTTGGGTAGAATACTAGTTATAGAAAACCCCATTTTTTCACCTGTACTAGGGCTCAATTGGCATTCCTTGGGCCAATCTCTGATAAATGCTTAAAAGGTTTGTTGCAAAACCCTAATTCCCTTACCATTAAGGTTGTGAAATGGTGTTAGGGAGGAGGTTTGTAGCCACTAGAAAGAGGTACTGAGTGAATATTGATATCACCTCTCATTTTGTAGCATCCTTACTAGATCTTCATGCCAATAAAGAAATAATTTTACAACTGACACAAAGGGTTTTCAAAGTTTCTTTTCTCTAAGGTTTAGACACGGTGTTGGGCATTGCTCGCTTGGGGGAGGGGATTCCTCATCCCTGCAATTTTTTTCTTCTAGAACATGCCACCACCCAACTTCTTCCTCTTTTATCCAATGCTAATGAGTTGAATTATTGGGTACATCGATTTAGTATGAAAAATGCTTATGAATTTCTCAAGGGTTTATATCAGCTCCAACCTATGAATGATTCGAAATGGATTGCACATTTTATTTCTTATGAGGCATAAGGAGCCTAGTTTCCTTCCTATTTTAGCATGTTGTAAATAGTAGTTTAAATACTTCTTAAGTATTGGGTTACCCTAAAGACAAGCATTTTAGTTTCAATTGATCATTTATGTGCCAAATGTATGGGTGATTTCCCTTATAAACAATAATTTTTTGGATGTTTTCTGGATGTATTTGTTATGTAATTCAGGTGTGTTAGGAAATATTTGGTAGATTAAGCTTCTTTTGTAACTTTAATAATGATATCACTTTGCCAAGTGTGCTTTTTAAGTTTTCTATTCTTGCTAAAGAAAGGTGTTATCAATAAATTATTAGTTAATTACTTGGAATAATCTATTTTGGGTTTCCACTTTTTGATTTGATGAGAGGCTTTGTTAGCATTTACATGTAATTCATATTCTTTTGATGCCTTGGTAATAAAGAATACTATTTCCTTTTGGAAAAGTAAATGTATGCTATGTTCTATTTGAGGATGAATTAGTCTTTGCTATCATGTGTGTTTGATTCAAATTTTTATTTGAATGTTTCCATCACATGTAATTCTTTTTGGACCAGTTATTAACCATCACTTAATTATATATTTGAATATGAGATTTCCTTTATTTTCCTATGGTTACACCTAATTCCCATTCTTTAATCTAAATTTTCCTTTTTAGAACCAGACTAGTAATGTGAGTTATAGTTCATGGGTGTGTACCTTTGTCGGGTGTTACTTACCTAGGCCCTTATACTTCTTACCATACTTTTTTCTTGACCCTTGCTATATTATTGCTTGTTCACTTGTTCAAAGCCTATTGCTTGATTTTCATGGATAATTTCCTCCTTGTGTTCTTGTATTATTCTTTCCAACCCTTTCCATAGACTTGCTTGGTTTCTTGTCTTGATATTGATATTTTGATCAATTCCTTGATTTGCAAGTAGGTCCACTACTTCATTTGCCTCCTGAAAAGTATGTTTCACACTATGAACCTCAACTTCTTGTATTAGTTCCTTGATTCAATTTAGTTTGGTTTGCATACTCCAATCTCCTATTTTCCACTTAACATAACATTTATGAATATTGTGGAGTCACATTCAATCTCAATACTCCCAAGTCCTTTTGCTTTGCACAATTATAGCCCTTGTAGTAGTACTATTTTTGATGCATTGTTAGTTATTGTCGATAATATTTTTGATAGAGCTATTACTAGGTTTCCATGTTCATCTCAAATTAGAAATCCTTCCCCTACTAAGTTGGGGTTTCCCCTTGACACTCCATCTGTGTTTAGTTTGTCTCCCTTTTAGAGGGGCTTCCATTTATTTTAAGTCTTTTACTGCTTGAGTCTTTTGCTAACTAGAAGAAAGGTGATACTTTTAATTCCTTCCAACTTCTCATTAATTCATTATCCCAGATAGTGAATTTTTCTTTCTTTTGTGTTTTTATATTTGTGTTCACCCATTCAGATATACTACCTTCTGTCATTTGCCACACTTATTTTTATTCTTTATATTTATCTTGAAAAGTTCATTTGTTATGTTCTTTCCAAATATTCCATATAAGGATTGATGGGGCTATTTGCCAAATTTGGCCCCAAAAAGCCTTCTTTTTGTGGGTGGGCCAACTGGTAAAGAAATATATCAATTTGTTGTCCCTTGGTGAAACCCACCCCAAATTATTTGGTAACTAGTCCTAGCTTTGTGAGGTAAATAGGTAGTTTAATAATAGGTGGTATGCATCTTCAGTACTAGTTTTGCACATGACACACCATTGTGGTTCTTCAATGTCAATTTTTTAAACTTGTCACCAGTTAGTATTCTACAGTGTAGAGCTGACTACACAAATGATCCTGATTTTGGTAATATCCACTTTCCCCAGCATAGTATTTTTTCCAATTGCTTTCTTCTTGTTTGATTTAGATCAGGTAGCCCAATTTTTCTGTGTAGTTTCTTGATTTTTCTCCACACCAAAAAATCTTATCTCATTGGCTATTTAAGCACACTTTTCTTTCTTTCAAAATTTCTTTTAACTGAGATTTTATCCCTTCATTTATTTTATTATCTTCAAAGTTAAACCAACTATTTGTTCCATTCTTTTCTACTTTCACATAGTTTTGGACTGCATCCCCAAATTTTCTACTTATATCTGCAATGTGGGGGACCAGTTTTAGATATTCTATAAAAGGCTTGTGGCCTCCCTAAGAATCTCTTTAGAAGTCTACTCTATACCCTATGTTAACTTGCCATGTCAAATGGTTTGTTACTAGATGTCTACAGTTTGATATGAAATTCCATATATGCAATCTTGTCCCAACATTTGCAATTGTTAAGATTCAATCTGATTTTAGGTTGTCTAAGTAATTTCTCTATAATACTTTACACCATAATAGTGAAGGCTTTTGGTACATTTTCTACACTAGCTTTGCTCCCAAGGCTAGGTTTTGTACTTTAATGTTCCTAATACCTGTGTTGCCTTCCACTTGTGATTTTGATACTATGTCCCAGTGAATCAAATGGATTTTATGATCTTCATTTGATCGCTCCCATACTTTTTTTTTTAGAATTATTTTTGTTCCTAATGCTACCTTATTTGTTAGCTGCATGCATGACATTGAGTAAGTAGGAATAATAGAGAGGACTGATTCTATCACAGTTTTTCTTCCTTCTAGAGTCAACTACTTGTCTCTCCAACTTTGGGATTTCTCTCTACAAATTTCTTTAATTTATTCCCACATGGAGGATCTTATGGCCCCTTTGAATAGAGGTAACCCTAGGTATTTTTATGGTATTTCACGAATGGAATACCCTAATGTTTTGGCTATTTTTTTTGCAATACCTTCTTTGTGTGGAAGAAATAAATTTTGGACTTTTCCTTATTTATTTGTTGCCCTTAGATGTTTATGCATTCCTCCATGCATACATTGATTGTTTCTACTTCTTTGATTGAAGCTTCCCCATATAGGAGTGTATCATATGTGAACTATTGATGTGTTATTTCCTCTAGCACTAGGGAATATTGAATACCTTTCCATATCCTTTGCTACTGGTATGAGTGTATATGTTTGCTTCAATCTTTAGCCATTATGATGAAGAAAAAAGGGGAAATAGGGTCCCTCTGTCTTAATCTATTTTTGTTTTCAAATAATCCACATGAGCTACCATTGATTAGGATTGAGTATCTTATTGAGGAGATACATTGATAAACCATTTGAAGCCAATCCTTGCAAAATCCATTTTTTTCCATTTCTCTCATTAGAAATCTCCATCTTACTTTACCATATGCCTTACTCACGTCGAGTTTTATCATCATACTTGGTAATCTTTCTTTGTTGATAGTATGCATAGCCTAATTTTCCAATATGATACTATCCACAATATCCCTCCCTGGTGTGAATCCACTCTAGTTTGGAGATATTATTTTTTCCAATAGATTCTTTAGTTTGTTTGCTAGTGATTTAAATATTATTTTGTAAATAGTGTTATAGAGGGAAATTGGTCTATAATCTCCAAATGTAGAGTAATTATCTTTCTTAGGGATTAGGGCCACCATTGTGTTGTTTATATCTTTCACAAATTTCTTTTTCTTTTTGAAGTCTTTGCATATTTCCCAAATCTCCTCCTCTAGGAAATTCTAGAACTTGTGGTAAAAGAAGGTTGGGAACCCATCTGGTCTTGGTGCCTTATTTGGATGTAATTAATGTGTTTCAACTTTAATTTCTTCTCTCGAGAAAGGTTATGTTAACATGATGTTTTCTTTTGAAGTTATTAGCTTTGGTATATTAGCTAGTATTCTTGTGTCATTGAGGACATCATTGTCTCCTTTTGGGGATGAGAGTTGTTTATAAAATCTGATTTCTTCCTCACTTATTTCTTTGGGATTCTCTATTATGCTTCCATCTGGGAGTTTGATTTCTACTATTCGCTTGTGTTTTCTTTTGATTTTTGTTGTATTATGGAAGAATTTTTTGTTGGCATCGCCTTATGCTAGCCACAATTCCCTTGATTTAGTTCTCCAGTATTCTTCCTCTCTTGTTAGTAATTCATTGTATTTGGCCATAAAATCTCTTTTTCCTTTAGGTAATATTCTTGGTACATTCCTATTTCCATTACTTTTCTGTTTAGTTGTTCCAATTCTTTTTCTAGGTGTTCTTTTTTAGAGAACATGTTTTTGAATATTTCCTTGTTCCATGTTTATAGGTTGCCTTTGATGTACTTGATCTTATTTATGAAATTAAATCTCTTTGTTCCTCCAAATTTTGGAGTAGTCTTCCACATTTTTCTATCTGTTCCACAAGCCCTTCTTTTTGAAACCACATTTTTTCCATCTTGAAATAGGATTTTATTTTTGGTTCTTCTTCAGATATTGTTAGCCCTATAGGTAAGTGGTCTGATATAGCTAGTAGAATTATTGTTGCTTCCATATTTAGTTTTTTGGCGAGACAATCTTGGGAGTAGATGAATCTATCAATATTTTCTTGTATGCATCCCCCCCCCCCCCTGCTCTTTTATTTGACCATGTGAAGGAGCCATTCCTTGTTTGTACTTATATCATATTGTTATGTGCCAAGAAACACCCAAAGGATTCCATTGAGGGAGTTATCAATCTCCTCCCCCCAAGATTTTCTTCTATCTTAAGGACTACATTATAGTCTCCCCCCATTATTATCCTCTTACCCCCTAAATTAGCAATACTTTGGCTTGGGTTATTACATAGAATATCTTTGTCATGAATTCTTATTGGGCTATAAATATTGAATAGATAAAATTTCTTATTGTTTTTTAGAATCTTCACTTCGCATAGCAGCCAATTGGTCTCTTTTATCATTGTACTTACCATAGCTAAGTTTGATTTCCAAAGGATTCCTAATCCTCCTACTGTTCCATATGCCTTTGCAAAGGAAGCCTCCCAACCTCTTATCTGTATTATCTTTTTGTCTTCATCTTCAATTTTTGTTTCTTATATTAGTATGATATATGCTTTTGTTTTTTCTATTTGGTGCTTTATTAGTCACCTTTTTTTAGAGGCATTCAATCCCCTAACATTCCAAGTTATTATCTTCATAATTCATCCTTTTGGGAGTGATCCTCTCCTATTTTCATCTGAAGAAAGTTTTTGATAGTTTTAATTCCCTTTTCTTGTGCGAGCTCTTCTCTTTTTTGTTTATTTGTTTTCCTCCCCTTTTTCTTTTTCCCTTTTAGTATTATTGGATCCAACGTCTTTGCTGCTATCTATGATATATTTCTATTTTCAATTATATATAGGTCCTCATAGTTTTTTTTCTCAATTTCAAAAAAAAATTCTTCTTCTTCCTTTCTTATTTGTTTATTTAGTTCATCTTGTATTGCCAATAGATTCATCTTCTTTTATTTTGGAATTTCTACCCTGTTCTTTGTTTCCTCTGTTTGACCTCCTTCATTTTTGTACTCGAGGTAGAGAGTCCCTTTATTCTATTCTTTGCAATCCATTTCTTTTAGAGCTACCTCTTTCCTTTCCTCTGGCACCTTCTTCATCTAGATTTTTGTCATCTTTTGTTGAGTTTTACAATCTTTTATTTTATGGTCCCTACAATATAATTTTTTTCTCTCAATTTCCACTATTTGTTGCCAAATTCCTACTTTGGATTTTAGCATGATATTCTTTGGAATTTGTTTTATTGCTACTATTTTAATTCTGGCATAGAGATAGGATTTGTCTTTCAGTAGTTTAGCATCAATTTCCACCAGAGTTCCAAGTGTGCTACCGATCTTCTCTAAACGTTCTTCTGACTAGTATTCCATCAATTGATTATATAGTCTTATCCATATGGCTTCGTTGTAGGGTGTCAAAATTGTTGGGTTGAATTTTGGTACCCAATTCTACATAAAGATTGAGATTCCTTCATATTCTAGAGGACCTTTTTCCAGTATATGATTCCTATCTTCTTCCTAAAGAAAGATGGTTACAAAGTAGCTATTTGGTAGGAATTTTAATCCATGATTTTGATCTATTTTTTTTTTTTTTCATTTCTCAATTGCTTCTCTTCATTTCCTTGGGCCAATAATTGTGTAAATTTTGGCTACTTTTCATAATATTTTTGTATCTTTTGTCGTCACATCTTCTAAATCAATTTCTATTAAGTTTTCTTGGATTTTTTCCTTTCCCAATGTTACTTTTCTTTTCACCTGCTTGGGTCTGGTTTTCTTTTGATTATCGACCTCCCTGTTGGAAGGTTGCTTTGTCATTTTTTCCATGAAGGTTTCATTTTTTCTTTTCTCCTTGTTCTTGAAATTCATTGAATTTTATCCCTTTGTTGTTGGGGCTTTTTCTTGTCTTTCACTTTCTCCTTGCTAGCTTTTCTCTCACTTTTCTCCTTGACTATATTTGATTGCTTTCATTTTTTAGGGTTTATCTCTAGGTTGTTGGGCCAAGTGATATAATGTGGTGCTTTGAAATTGATTCTTGGCTTGTCTCTTTCTATTCTTCATCTCCCTCTCTAAAAAAATTCAAAATAAAATATTTCTTTTTTGTTGTCTTGTTTTGCCTTGTTTTTTGCTCTTCTTAATTCATCTTGGTTTTTCATCCTGAACTCTTTGCTTTTTATTTTTGATTTAGCAAATTCCGATTTTCATGATTTTATTTTCACTTTTTGAAATTCATAATTTGCATTCTCCAGGAGAGCTATTACATACTTTTTTAAACATCATTATTATACCTAAATAAAACCTAGTTTCAAAATTAAGTTAATAGTCCAATTTAATTCTTAATTTTTTTGTGCATTATATATCTTAATGGAAAATAAATAATATTTTAAATTACATTAAAAGTTTATTTTCTCTATAATTTTAAAAATAAGATAGATATACTATATGTATGCATGCCTTCATGTTTATATATTTATATATAAACATGAAATTCAAGGAATGACTTACAAAAATCATCTTACAAAAATTTGTAGGAGGCTAGCAAGATTCAAGAACTTTTAGGAAATAAATTTGGAAAGTGACCCTATGGAGGAAATACTATGCAAACAAGTTGTGATTGGAAGAATTATGGGGAATATCCTCCAAAAAGAGAAAGTATCTTTTTGTATCTCTCAAACTTGGGAAATAGAAGAGCTCCTCTTTATTCCAAAGCATTTCTTTGTAGAAATATTTGATTTTGAGCCCCTTCATGAAGAGATTATCGATAAAGGGATTTGGTATTCAGGTGAATCTCCAATCTTGATTTAGAGGTGGATTCATAACTTTGGTTCAAATTATTTTAACCCTTAGGATGGCTTTCACTAGACCAAGCTTTACAACTTATCACTAGAGTCTTCAATAAAGGATAGACTTAAAAAGATCAATGAATATTTTGGGTTGTTGGATTATGTTGAATCTAAAATTGAGGAAGGTAATTCTTGAAATTCCTACCTTAAGATCCTTCCAATTTGAAAAAACCCAAATGAATCCCTTAGATCAAGAGGAAGATGTTGGAAGAAAAAGGTTGTGGTGGAAGAAATAAATTTCTTTTATCTCAAATATTGTAGCCAGGTTCATTTTAAGTATGGATGCCTTGGAAAGACTAGGATTAAAAGGAAATGGATAGTTAAGAGAATAAGCATATTTTTCCCCTCTTTAGAGGAATTTTTTTGAGAAAGAAAGGCCTCTAGAGAAAGGTTCCCCCAAATCGAAGAAAGTTATAATAATTTATAATACAATATTAATAGGAGAGGGGATATTTCTAAGGTGGATTGCAAAGAGGAGTTTTTTGATTTTGATGAGGAGGAAATGGATGAATTTGATTCTATTGATCTTATATTTATTAGAAAATTCACCTTGTATATTCATAAGGAAAATATTGGTTTCAAAAGGAAGCAAGGGAGGAAAAAACAAGCAAAAATGAGAGGAATTAGCTTTGACGAAGGGATAATAGTCAACTAATAATTACCTGATAATATCTAAGGGAGGAAACAACTACCTTAGAGGGAAATGAATATAGTCTCATGGAATGTGAGGGGCTTAAGTTCCCCCTAAAAAGAGACACTTGTTCAAGTACCTTCTCAATAACTCAAGGGATAAGATTATCATGCTTCAAGAATATAAACATTGATTCGATGAAGCTAAGAATTTTTTAGGTTATTACTTTGGTTGGGCCAGTCACTCAAGTTGTTATTGGAGGCTGCTAGTGGGCCTGGTATGATGTGATATACTAGTAAATTTTCTATTGATATTTTTTACTATTCTCATAGTTGGATGGTTGGGTTGGCTAGGATCCTGCTCTCTAGTAACACTTTCCTTTTAATGAATATCTACAGTACCAAGAAGATGAAAGATAAACCAAAATTATGGGAGAATATTACATGTTTTTCATATTTTTTCTTAGATACAAAATTCATTCTAGGGGGTGATTTAAATGCTATCTTTTCTTGTAACAAAAAATAGGGTGGTGCCTCCTACCCTTTGTAGGCTCAAATTCATTTCTAAAATTTTGTCTCAAAGTTGGCTCTCATAGATAAATTTACAATGATATTTTTCTACATTCCAATATTATTTTTGAATCATCTATCACTCCTTTTTTGAGATCAAATAATTTACACATCATGTTATCTCTGTTGGAAGATCACCCATCTCCTATTTCATCTTTCAATTTTGAGCGGATTTGGTTAGTGAGTGAGGAATTTCTTGGTTTAATTAAAAAATTATGGAGTAAAGGAAAGGTCCCTAGAGACACCATTTTTTCTATTCAATAAGAAAAAAGTTTCATCAAACCCCAGTTGCAAGTATGAAATCAATCCTCCTTCAAGAACATTTATGAGTAGAAAAAAAGAATTGATTAGGAACTGTAGGCTTTGAACAAGGTGGTTATATCATGTGGAATATTTCAAAATTATTTTCTTAAAGAGAAGGAGCTCCTTGCTTATGTCTTAGAGATTCTAGCAAGGGAATGAATTTATTGGCATTCTAAATCATGCAATATCTAGATGAGAAAGGGTGACTTGGATTTAAAATTCTTTAATAATTTGGTCAAAGCTCAAAGTAGGAACAAATTTTTTTCTATCTCTATAGATGATAGAAGAGCCTTAAAAAATCCTAAGGACATCTAGGGTAAGGTTGTCTCTTTCTTTTGTGACTTCTTGGTTATAGATGGCGCCTTTGACTTGTGAAATATGAGCTCTTTCATTGATAATATGTTGTCTTTGGTTTCTTCAAAAGATAACAAGATGGTTTGAGACCCTATCTCGATGCAAGAGGTTAAACGAGCTATTTTTTAACTACACCCTAATAAATCCCTGAGACTTAATGGATTTCTTGTTGGCTTCTACCAATTTTTTTTGGATGTTGGTAAAGGATGTTTAGGATGTGGTGGAAGCCTTGAATCCAAATAAAAGACAATTCTAAAATAATTCAAAAATGCTAACATACCTCTCATCTCAGAAAAACCAAATTTATCTTCCTTTATTGACTTTTATCTAATCATGTCATGCAAAAAAATCTACAAAATAATTTTAAAGTTTATGGCCAATCGACTAAAGATTCTACTCCCAAAGGTTATTTCTCTTAAAAAAATTGGTTTCACCCCTAGTTTCTCCATTACTAATGGGGTAGTGATTGGTCATAAATCCATTCATTTCATCACCTCCTCTCTTCTTCAAGATCACAGTGATCAAAATTGACATCAATAAGGCATACAACTAGTCATGTTGGCTCTACCTTGTACATGTTTTCATAAGGTTTGGTTTTTGCCAAAATTGGTTAGACTAGATTTTTGGTTACATCTCTTCTATTAGATATTCAATTATGATAAATGAATATCCTTGTGGCTTCTTTGAATCTACTAATGGATTGAGGTGGGGAGATCCTATCTCTCCTTTACTTTTTTTTTTATGACAATTCATTGAGGAAGTTAATATATAAATCAAGTTGCTTATAGGAACTAGTTGGGAATGCAGGTGGCAAGAACTCTTCCTACGGTCACCCATTAGTAGTTTTATAATGACACCAACATATGGTTAGGCTAATTTAGAGGTGGTGATTTCAATAAAGATAACCTTAGAGTCTTATGATTGTGGCAACTAATTAATGACAATAAATTGATCATATTCTTCTTCAATTTTAGGATACTAATTCATCATATTTTTAATCTCCTCAAATTTTCAATTTTTTCCATCCCTAGAAAATACATGGGGGTCCCTCTTTTAAACGGAATTTCCTACACTTTTAATGGGATTCCACTATTGGTGCTTCCAAGGTGAAGATGAAGGTCTAGAATGTTAGGTGGCTAACGTTCACTAGTAGAATAGTAATGAGAAAGGTTGTTCTTTCTATGGTTCCTATCTACTTAATGCCATGCATCTAAATATCCAAAAATGTTCCCCAAGATTTGAATGGTTTGTGTTTTGTGGTGAAAAGAGAATGGTGATTTAGACTAATGAATTAATCTAAGTGAATCTATCCACCCAAATACTAGAACATAAAAAATCAACCAAGAGGTGGTGCTTGGTTATTGTCCTCAGGGAAGAGACAAGTAGGTTGGTTGGGGTTTTGGTTCCTTTGTTGCAAGTGAAAGGATTGAGGGATGATGTGCAATGAATTAGATTAATTATGAACAACTGAATAAATTTAATAGAATATAAATTCTACAAAATAAAAAAATAGAAACAAAAAGTAGTTATGAGAAGACAATACAAAGAGGAACTTGGAACAAAAAATTAAGGTTGACTATCGAGGACATTAGTGCACTGGATGAACACCAACATGTCATGTTGTAGTTTATAAAATACAAAAAATTAGGGTTGTTTTCTTATACATATCCAAAACAGTTTGCACACATGTAATAGAGGAAATCAAAAATTAGTATGTAAATCTACCCAAATAATTAAGATACCCTAATTTATAGTGACAAAATAATAAGGAAAAGGGATAGGGTTTTAGGAGTCTCCAAATGAGTTGAGATGTCAAATCTTCCTTTCACAATAGTGGCCTATACTCTTGGAAAATAGAAAGAGGAAAAGGGTTGTGTTGTATGGGGGCTTTCCTCAATCAAACCCATACTGTTATTCCCACCTCTACAACAAAAATGAGAATGATTATAGAGAGTGTGTGCTAGTGACGAGTAGAGGTAAAACAAATAACAAATAAAAATGATAAGAATAAATAACACAGTGATAAATTTTACCACTTAGATCTGAAACCCTTGTTGGATTGATGTAGGCACACAAATCACACACAAGGAGGAGGAAGAGGCTTCCTTGAGATCCTACAAGTGTTATTACATATGATAATGACAATAATAATAATCATTAATAAAGAACATCCAAAAATATTTGGATAAATATTCTTTATGATAAAAGAATAAAGATTCATAAAATTGAACTAGAATAGCACTTGTAAACTTAGAAAGGCCTTAGAAGACTTGAAAGTTTCTAGAGAGAGAGTGAGAGTCCAAAGAGAGAGGTGGGGTTGTTTATATAGGAAACTAAGCACATCCTCGATTAACCATTTTGGTGAGGTTGACCATCAAGGTCATGTCCCTTAATGGAAGATCAATAATTTGAATTTGGATCCTTTTGGCATGCACGACTAGGACATTAGTGTGTCGTACTAGTTTCTAGGCATAATTTTCTCTCAAAGGGCTCAGTAAAAAATGAATCAACAAAATTTTCCATAAAGGTGATGAAACAAGCACATTACAAATATATTTACACATATGCCAAATTGAGTGCCAAACCTAACTTGAAATTGTAAGGTGATAATTTATGATGCTATATTTAGCCACCACTTTACTGAGGGTATGCACTTACATTCATACCCATAATAAATTATGGAGAATCCAAAGTCCTTTCATCAAAAAATTTGAGCTTGATAGGACAACAATAAGTTGGGAGATGCAATAGACCCCAATATTAGGATCCTACCAAAATATAATGTTAGGATAAAAAGGAATACACACACGTCACAAGAAAAGGACTACACACACACATATATCAACTATGGTTATACATAGAGCATACACGACAAACAAAAGAATATAAGTTATGGACTCTTGGAATAGTAAGATCCACAAATTATTACTAGGATCCATACTAAAGAAAACATTCATAAGTCATAGTCTAGAAAATTCTATTGTTTTCCAGGTGGCTCATGAATAAGTGAAGGCATCATAGGCTAGTAAAATTCACTTTTTATTAGGTGATCTTTGCAAGTAGCAAAAGGAAAACAACACAGGCTAGTAAGATCCATAGATTTACTAGGTGAGTCTCATGCCAATAATATAAAAATTTCAAGCCAATAAAAATGTTTTGTTTGTTGGTCTGATGAAAGCAATCATGTTATCAATATTGGTTGTCAAGAACCTCTATAATTTATCTTTTGTAACCTATTTATTATATATCAATATATATCGTCTTAATGCCTTTTGCCAAAAAATGTTTTGTTTGTTGGGTACTTTTGATAAAGTTCTACAAAGATGATCAAGAGGTGTTCCAATAGCACAACCAACTTCATGGTGTGTGAACAAAGTGAAGAACATAGTAGAATGCATTCCCCCACACCTTAAAGTAATTGCTAAAACCAATCAAGAGCAATTTCCTTTAAGGTAGAAAGAGAAATACATATGGAAATAGGCATGAGAGGATTCTTGAATCCATATGCCAAATGATATGTTCCCAAAAGATACACCATGACAAGAAATATCATACAATAGAACATAAGGGATCCAAAAACCTAGGGTCAGTATGATTGTATGATAAATAATGTATATCAAAATAATAATCTTGAACATACATTATTCCCCAAATACAATGAAACTATAATGTACGAAGGAAGAAGAGCAAATAATTTTATTTTTTTTCTGGGTCAACATGGAAAAGAGACCTAAATGTCTTGATGCTTTGCATCATCCCTGAAAGGCATAAAAATTGCATTTATAATAAATGGAATAATAAAGATACATAAAGAGGAATTCCACAATAGATTCATTCCCTTTATATCTTTGTGCCAACAAGAGCATCACAAGTCATCCAAAGAGAAATAATAAAAAAAATACATACCAAGAAAAACATTATAGGGATAACAATACATGCAAGAATAACACAAAGACAAAGGTTACCACCCTTATGAGTTGGTCTATAGAAAACCGTTTACATCCTAACCTTACTTATTATAAATAGATGATGGGAAAGATGCTAGAGGGATTGGAGAAAGCTTAGTACAAGGAGAGGTGCTTGGTTCAATACATGATAGATCATTCACTAGAGAAGGAACATCATGCATGCCCATAGAAGCCAAGTCCATTGATTGCATAAAATTCAAGGACAGATTTTCTAATGGTTCAACAATGTCAAGATATAGCTATATAGAAGAAGTATTATTAGGTGAAGGTTCAATTTTTATGGCAAGTTGGTGAGCCATAACATGTCACCTCTTGTGTTCTTTCACATTTTGTTTTCATCGTATATGATTCAAAGCCTATGTAGAGGAACCTAGATGTTTCCTAACATTGGTTCCTTTTATTCCTTTGTATGAGGAGGAAGAAAAGGAACCATCAAAGGTTGGGAGACAATAGGAGAAGGATGTTTTTGCACACTAGACTACTTTACTCTAGACTTCAAAGAGACAAGAGGAACAAAAAGACCCCTGAAGTATGAAGAGGTCTAGGTTGTGCTAGGAATTTTCCTCGTGGTCTTGGATAGGATGAAAGAGATGGAACCTCAAAATAGGCACCAAATACTTGGGGTTGGGGGAGGATACCTAGTTTGGGTTGTGATTCAGTCACTCTTTATGAAACAAGATGACCTACTATTGTATGCATCATAGACAAATGGGCCTCAAGGGTAGTAACCAAAATGGTAGACAAGGGGTTACTAATAGACAACTGAGAAATTAGGCTAGCTTTGAATTTTTATAACAGAAAAAGAACATCATCATGAGGTCAAACAAGATCAAGTGATTATTTCCAAAATTAATCAAGTGAAAAGTTCCCATGAAGGGACAAGGGCCTAAACACACTATTGCATGTATAGTGTGCACCTATCATTCAAATGGAAACTTTAGACACTTATGGATTATGAATGAGAACACACTCATGGAAGTGAGTCACGAGTGACCCAAATTCACGTGAAATTGGTTTGAGGTTGGAATTATGGAAAAATATATATCCACGATTTCTGGTCTGGCCTAGATATGAAGGGTCAAGACACCAATGGTAGGGCAAGCAAACCTATCATGTGATCTAATTGAATATTTTTATTTCTTGTAATTTTATTGTTACAAATCATGCATGTAGAGGAACTTTGTAACTACATTCACTAGGCTATAGGATTAATGTGAGTACTCCCCATGTGGGTTCGTCATTAATTCTAGCAGTAATATAAAGAGGACTATAAGGTACATGAATAGAGGCATCAATGTGGGTGAAGGAAATATCTAGAAGGATTTTATCTTGTTCTTGGTGAGGGTGAGCATCTATTATGGTAACTATGTTATCTAAGGGTTTTATTTTATGATTGGAGGTTATTGAAGGTGACACTATATCAATAGATGGCTCTACTAGGTTAGTTGAATGATTAGGTAGTAGGTTGGTATAGATTTGTAACTTTTGATTTAGAGGTGATACAGATTTATTTCCTTTGTCATTCACACTATCAACTTAAAAAATATTAGAGTCAATGAGGTCCTGCACTTCATGCTTAATAAGCATGCATCACTCAGTATCATGCCCAAGTGTTCAATAATCACAACAGCACAATAGGAAATTAGTGCCTAAAATAGCACCATATTTTAGTGTATTTGAGTCCATCAATTGGACATGGCTCATGGTGCAAAAGTTGGCACTAAATGTATGCTTATTTCGGCACTAGATTTTGCATCAGATTTTGTGTCGAATTTAGCACCCACTTTAGCACCAGATTGTGTGTCGTAAAAATGGTGCCAGCAATAGCATCTCCTTTAGCACCGAAAATAGTGCCAAGAAATAATGCTAGAAACGACACCTAAATTAGCACCCAATTTGGCTTCCAATTATGCTTCCAGGTTTGCTTCCAATTTTTTTTGGTTTTGCTTCTAGTTTTTCTTCCAATTTTCCTTCCATTTTTGCTTCCAATTTTTGATTCCAGGTTTGCTTCTAGTTTTGCTTTTGGTTTTGCTTCCGATTTTGCTTCTAGTTTTGCTTCTGGCTTTGCTTCCAATTTTGCTTCTAGTTTTGCTTCTAATTTTGCTTCCATTTTTGCTTCTAGGTTTGCTTCTGATTTTGCTTCTGGTTTTGCTTCCAGTTTTGCTCCCATTTTTGCTTCCAGGTTTGCTTCTAGTTTTGCTTCCAATTTTTCTTCTAGTTTTGCTTCCAGGTTTGCTTCCAGTTTTTCTTCTAGTTTTGCTTCCATTTTTTCTTCCAATTTTGCTTCCAAGTTTGCTTCAATTTTTTCGTCCAGTTTTTCTTTTGGTTTGCTCCCAGGTTTGCTTCCAATTTTTCTTTCAAGATTGCTTCTGGTTTTCTACTAGTTTGGCTTCCATTGTTGCTTCCTTTTTTGCTTCTAAAAATGATTCTTTTTTTGCTTCCATTTATTAATTTAATATTTTATTTCAATTTAATTAGTTAAATATATCATGCCTCTTAAATAAATCATATGATTATAGAGTAAGTAATTTAATTATTTAACTCATATGACTAAATAACAAGATAATTATTATAACATGATCATCATCTATAATTAAAACAAGTGAGTCAAATATCTATAATTTAATTGAACTTGACAACATCCATCCTGAGTAGTAAATTAGAATCATCATACGTAATAAATATCCATCTAAAATTAATCATCGACCACTTTTAATATATATAAATTGACAAGTAAATACTGATAAGATCATAATCATATATAAATAAAAAAAGTGAAAGTCAAATATTTTAGTAGACCAATAACATGTCAAAATGATACATGTCCAACAGTCGACATAATTCAAAATGATACATGTACAAATTATAAGTAAAACTGATAAATTATGTAACTCAAATTGATACAAGTCAAGATGATATAAGGAAAAATGATACATGTCAATATGATACAACTTAATAATATGGTACTATAGGCCGTGAAAATGATACATATGATAGTAACCATGAAAAGAGGCATCATAACAATATATCAACAATGATCCATGATGTAGTCTATATGATCATGAATGTCACTGGGTACTGCCAAAAACTGCCTCATCATCACCACCACCATCATGATCATCATTGATCATCATAACAATATACCAGCAATGATCCATGATGTAGTCTATATGATCATGAATGTTGTTGGGTACTACCAGCAACTACCTCATCATCATCATCACCATTGCGATCATCATCATCATGATCATCATCATTTTCATCATCATTGTCATCCACCTTGATGTATTTTGTATTTGTTTCATCATCATCTTTTCCATGTGATTTGTACTAGCAGAACCAATATTTTCTGGATCTATATCATGATGAGGATCATCTTGATCTTCTGGAAGACCCGTGTTCTACAAAAAAAACATTTAAAATGAAAAGTTATTATTTATTTCATGCAATAATTTATTTTTCTGTTATATATCTAATATTATAGCATATGAGATGAAACCATAATCATATTACATCATATCAAAGTGCACATACCATAAAAAAATTTCAAAAATGTTACAACTAATATGTCATTCCAATGATGTAAAACATGCAACAATTCTAATAAATGTTAGTAAAGATCATAAAAAAAATTATTATACAATTTAACTATCAACTGCAAATTCTATTACATAACCTTAAGTGCCAACCCTCTGCAAAAGAATGAGGAGATTGCAAGAAGATTGGCTACAGAGGGAATTGGAATAGGAGATGGACATGGCTCTTCCAAGCCATCCACTAAGATGGTTTCATACAAAAATGTGGATGATATCCCCAATTCTAGAGAGCTCATGATTCAGGTTGATACAAAAAAAGATGTTTTGGTACCCATATATGGCATCATGGTTCCATTTCATGTAGGCACCATCAAGAGTGTTACAAGCCAACAAGATGGAGGGAATTCTTATATAAGGATAATTTTTAATGTTTTAGGCATCGACTTTAATGCCAACCACATGCCAACATTGAAATTCCCTAGCAGTATTTATGTTAAGCAAATTTCCTTTAGATCCAAGGATTCAAAGCACATCAACCATGTGGTACACATGATTAAATCCCATAGATGATCTGTAGCAATGAAAGAGTATGAAAAGGAAAAGAGAGCTACATTGGCGACTCAAGAGAAACTTCAACTTTCAAAAACAAAGGCAATTAGGCTGGCATACTTGTGGATCAGGCCAACATTTGATGGAAGATGAAGAAAGATGACTGGAACTCTAGAGGCCCACCATAATCGATTTCAGTATTCAACCATGAGATCAGAAGAGAGAGCTGATATTATGTATCAAAACATTAAGCATGCATTGTTCCAGCCAACGAAGAAGGAGATGATTACTTTGCTTCATTTTCATTTGCATAACCATATCATGGCATGGAAACCAAGAAGACAAAGGATGTCGAGTTTTATGTGGAGGTAATGGATGTGGTCCAAAATTTAGGAGGGGCAAGAAGGTCAATGTATGATCCTAATGAAATTGAGGAAGAACAACAAGAGAGGGATAGGAAAAATAAAATCAATGCAAAGTTTTAAGGATTTGTCAAGCAAGTAAGAGAGATATGGGAGCAACCTCATCTAAAATATTTTGAGCTAGAGTTCGATATACCATTTAGAGAGCTTGGTTTGCATGGAAGAGGAAGAAAAATGATTAATTTGCTTCATTTTCATTTGCATAACCATATCATGGCATGGGAACCAAGAAGACCAAGGATGTCTAGTTTTATGTTGAGGTAATGGATGTGGTCCAAACTTTAGGAAGGGAAAGACGGTCAATGTATGATCCTGACGAAATTGGGGAAGAACAACAAGAGAGGGACAAGAAAAATAAAATCAATGCAGAGTTTCAAGGGATTTTCAAGCGAGTAAGAGAGCTATGGGAGAAGCCTCATCTAAAATATTTTGAACTAGAGTTTGATATACCATTTAGAGAGCTTGGTTTACATGGAAGAGGAAGAAAGATGATTAATTTTCTTCATTTTCATTTGCATAACCATACCATGGCATGGGAACCAAGAAGACCAAGGATGTCCAATTTTATGTGGAGGTAATGGATGTGGTCCAAAATTTACGAGGGGCAAGAAGGTCAATGTATGATCCTGATGAAATTGATGAAGAACAAGATAGGGATAGGAAAAATAAAATCAATATAGAGTTTCAAGGATTTTTCAAGCGAGTAAAAGAGCTATGGGAGTAGCCTCATCTAAACGATTTTGAACTAGATTTTGATATACCATTTAGAGAGCTTGTTTTTCATGGAAGAGGAAGAAAGATGATTAATTTGCTTCATTTTCATTTGCATAACTGTATCATGGTGTGGGAACCAAGAAGACCAAGGATGTCCAATTTTATGTTGAGGTAATGGATGTGGTCCAAACTTTAGGAGGGTCAATAAGGTCAATGTATGATCTTGATGAAATTGAGGAAGAAAAACAACAAAGGGACAAGAAAAATAAAATCAATGCAAATTTTCAAGGATTTGTCAAGTGAATAAGAGAGCTATGGGAGCAGCCTCATCTAAAACATTTTGAACTAGAGTTTGATATACTATTTAGAGAGCTTGGTTTTCATGGAAGAGGAAGAAAGATGATTACTTTGCTTCATTTTCATTTGCATAACCATACCATGGAATGTGAACCAAGAAGACCAAGGATGTCCAGTTTTATGTGGAGGTAATGGATGTGGTCCAAACTTTATGAGGGGCAAGAAGGTCAATGTATGATCTTGATGAAATTGAGGAAGTGGTGCAGGAGCACCTAGTTCTCAAAATTCTTTCAAAGAGAAAATTTATAGAAATTTGGATTTTTAAATGTAAAAGCATTGTAAAGGTCTTGAGAAGACATGAATAATTTATTTAAGGTCATAAATAGGTCTCTAGAGGGTTAAATGTGTCAATTTGGGAAAAATGCTATTTTGTAGAACAAATTGCAAAAGTTGTAATATTTATAAAATGCAAGAAAGGACAAGAATATGAAGATTCATCTCATTGTAAGAGGTAGTTAGTTAGTTGAAGGTGAAGGGGTAGGAATTATATATGAGATAAATTTATATTTAAGACTTGGTGAAGGCGAGAAAAGAGTCATCGATTGTAATCTTTAAGAAGATCTAATAAAAGAGTACCCTGTTTCTTGAAATCAATGTTTTCTTCTTGTTGTTTACCAGTATTTAGACTTGTACAACAATACTAGACTTAGTTGTTAATTGTTTTTGGTAGAATAAGGAATGAAAATTCTTTTAAAATCATTTTGAGGGCATTTGAATAAGTAAGATAGTTGTTTGAGTCCATTTTTTGCACACCACTTTGTGAACCCTTAAAACAGGGTTTGAGAGTCTAGAGGGAAATAAATGGATATTCCGTTGAATTAGATAGTGTAGATCAGTGAAGTAGATTAAAATTGGTTTTTTTAGGTTGGTTTAAATTATTTTGTGTGTTGGAAAGATAGGGGAAGATATAAATCAAACGTTGGTGATTGATTTTCTCAAAATTTCTTGAGTTTTCCATTGTAAATTGGTGGCTCCAAGTTGAAAACGGTAGAAAATGCATTCAAGAAGGAATGGAAATAGTTAATAAAGCTTGTGTAGACATTTACCAACATTTTTGAGGTAGTGGCAGAGAACTAGAAGGTTTGGAGCATACTTTTCCAATAAACCCTCATGCATTTGAGCATTGTCAAGCCTATAATCAAGGGTTTCAAAGTTTAATGCTTGGTTGGACTTCCCAGTCCCTAGAAATGGTGGAATATGTAGTTATGTGACCTAAATCAATGATTCCAAGGATTTTTTGATGAAATCACGTTGAAACATTGGTAGTGGCTTTGTAAATTTGACCTATTTGGTGCACCTAGGTTGTGGACAGGTTATTGATTCTTATATATTTTACAAAACAAGTCTATTTGGTTTTGAAGTATGTAAATATATGGAAAAATGGGTTCCTTAAAATGCATGGAGTGTGTGGATATTGAAGATGGGTCAGGAGATACACACATTTTTCTCCTAAAGGACTTCTACTAGCATTTGATGCCTTCAATGTGAAGATTGAATAAAGTGATTGATTCTGAGTTGCCTAACCTTGTTCTTGCTTTGATACAGTCATATTATGGATGTTGAAAATGGTTTTGGGCTTGATGTGTTTTTAAGAAGCTAATCTGGTGATTTGGTGTGTTGGGTGTCATTCTTGATATCAAGTGAAATAGTGAAATTGACTTTGTGAGTTGTTGTTGATCAAATTGGTGATTTAGTTGTGATTCTTCAAGAATCTTAATCTTTGTAGATGCCTAAAAAATATTGAGTAAGAATTTGGAGCAGTTGGTGAGTCTTGGTGTGCTGTGACAAGAGGTGATTATGCTGAAAGTTGAGTGAATTTTGGCTTGAAAATCCTATGGAACTTCTCAACTTGAGTTTGGGTTCTGAAGTACCCTTTTGAATGATTGGAGTTGGTGGTAGCTTCACATCAGTTTGGTATCAGAGCCCAGAAAGATCTGGTCTGAGAAAGAATTGGTAAGTTTTTGGTTGTGGTTTGTGGTTTGTGCAGGTTATGAAGAACCGGGTTGCTACCAAAAGACTAGGTTGTGGAAAATAGGAAAGGACCTAGGTGAGGCAGAGATAAAGTTATGGAAATATGAGTGGAAGCAAGGATAAGACTTGCTTGGATTTGTTGTGAAGGAAAAGGAAATATTGCCTAGAAGGGCAATGAGAAAGGACAGTCTTGTGTCCTTTGGTGGAGAAAATTTGGAAGAGAGTTTGGTGCTATGAAAGGGCAGTCTTGTGTCATTTTTTCTGAGGAGACTAATTGGTGAAGGTGGATATAAAATAACAAGACAAATAGAGACAAGAAGAATCAGGGATGAAGGCAAAAGATTGAACCAAGAAAAAGGCAAGTGGAAGATTCAAGAGAAAAGGAAGACAAGGTGGTAAGAGGGTAAAATTTTGTTTGCAGGTATGAAGACTAATCTACATCAACATATTTCCAAGGGACTTGGAAAAGTTTCAAGGCTGGTTGTATGGTGCAGGAGCACCTTGTTCTCAAAATTCTTTCAAAGGGAAAATTTGTAGAAATTTGGATTTTTAAATGTAAAAGAATTGTAAAGGTCTTGAGAAGACATGAATAATTTATTTGAGAGAATAAATAGGTCTCTAGAGGGTTAAGTGTTTCAATTTGGGAAAAATGTTATTTTGTAGCACAAATTGCAAAAGTCGCAATATTTGTAAAATGCAAGAAAGGACAAGAATATGAAGAGTCACCTCATTGTAAGAGGTAGTTATTTAGTTGAAGGTGAAGGGGAAGGAATTATATATGAGGTAAATGTCTATTTAAGACTTGGGGAAGGTGAGAAAAGAGTCATTTATTGTAGTCTTGAAGAAGATCTAATAAAAGAGTACACTATTTCTTGAAATTAGTTGTTTCTTCCTATTGTTTATTGATATTTAGACCTATACAATAGTACTAGACTTAGTTCTTAATTTTTTTTGGTAGAATAAGGAAGTAACCTTCTTTTAAAATAATTTTGAGGGAATTTGAATAAGTAAGATAGTTGTTTGAGTCCATTTTTTGCATACCGGTCTGTGAACCCTTAAAACAGGGTTTGAGAGTCTAGAGGGAAATAAATGGCTACTCCAACGAATTAGATAGTGTAGATCAGTGGAGTAGATTAAAATAGGTTGTATTAGATTGGTTTAAAGTATTTTGTATGTTGGTAGGATAGGGAAAGATATAAATCAAATGTTGGTGATTGATTTTCTCAGAATTTCTCGAGTTTTCCATTGTAAATTGGTGGCTCCAAGTTGAAAATGGTAGAAAATGCATTCAAGAAGGCATGGAAATATTTCCTAAAGCTTGTGCAGACATTTACAAATATTTTTGAGGTAGTGGAAAAGCACTAGAAGGTTTGGAGCATACTTTTGCAATAAACCCTCATGCATTTGAGCATTGTTAAGCCTAGAATCAAGGGTTTCAAAGTTTAATGTTTGGTTGGAATTCCCAGTCCCTAGAAATGGTGGAGTTTATAGGTATGTGACCTAACTCAATTCTTCCTAGGGTTTTTTGATGAAATCATGTTGAAACATTGGTAGTAGCTTTGTAAATTTGACCTATTTGGTGCACCTAAGCTATGGACAGGTTATTGATTCTTATATATTTTCCAAAACAAGTATATCTGGTTTGGAAGTATGTTAATATATGGAAAAATGGGTTCCTTAAAATGTATGGAGTGTGTGGAGATTGAATATGGGTTAGGAGATACACCCATTTTTCTCCTAAAGGACTTCTACTAGCATTTGATGCCTTAAATGTGAAGATTGAAGAAAGTGATTGATTCTGATTTTCCTAACATTATTATTTCTTTGATACAGTCATATTATGGATGTTAAAAATATTTTTGGGCCTGACATTTGTTTAAGAAGCTAATTT
Source organism: Sequoiadendron giganteum (assembly GCA_007115665.2). Taxonomy (NCBI): domain Eukaryota; kingdom Viridiplantae; phylum Streptophyta; class Pinopsida; order Cupressales; family Cupressaceae; genus Sequoiadendron; species Sequoiadendron giganteum. The sequence goes on along the minus strand of CM021109.1, from coordinate 330,896,609 downwards.
GGTGATTTGGTGTGCTGGGTGTCATTCTTGCTATCAAGTGAAATAGTGAAATTGACTTTGTGAGTTGTTTTTGATCAAATTGGTGATGTAGTTGTGATTCTTCAAGCATATTAATCTTGGTAGATGCCTCAAAAAGATTGAGTAAGCATTTGGAGTACTTGGTGAGTCTTGGTGTCTTGTGACAAGAGATGATTATGCTAAAAGTTGAGTGAATTTAGGCTTGAAAAGCCTATGGAACTTCTCAATTTGAGTTTGGGATCTAAAGTACCCTTGTGAATTATTGGAGTTGGTGGTAGCTATGCATCAGGAAGAACATCAAGAGAGGGATGGAAAAAATAAAATCAATGTAGAGTTTCAAGGATTTGTCAAGCGAGTAAGAGAGCTATGAGAGCAACCTCATCTAAAATATTTTGAGCTAGAGTTTGATATACCATTTAGAGAGCTTGGTTTTAATGGAAGAGGAAGAAAGATGATTAATTTGCTTCATTTTCATTTACATAACCATATCATGGTGTGGGAACCAAGAAGACCAAGGATGTCTAGTTTTATGTTGAGGTAATGGATGTGGTCCAAGCTTTAGGAGGCACAAGAAGGTCAATATATGAGCTTGATGAAATTGAGGAAGAATAGAAAGAGAGGGATAGGAAAAATAAAATCAATGTAGACTTTCAAGCATTTTTCAAGTGAGTAAGAGAGCTATGGGAGCAGCCTCATCTAAAATATTTTGAGCTAGAGTTTGATATACCATTTAGAGAGCTTGGTTTTCATGGAAGAGGAAGAAAGATGATTACTTTGCTTCATTTTCATTTGCATAACCATACCATGGCATGGGAACCAAGAAGACCAAGGATATCCATTTTTATGTGGAGGTAATGGATGTGGTCCAAAATTTAGGAGGGGAAATATGTTAAAAGTATGATCCTGATGAAATTGAGGAAGAAAAAAAAGAGAGGGATAGGAAAAATAAAATCAATATAGAGTTTCAAGGATTTTTCAAGCGTGTAAGAGAGCTATGGGAGCAGCCTCATCTAAAATATTTTGAACTAGAGTTTGATATACCATTTAGAGAGCTTTTTTTTCATGGAGTTCCTTTCAAAGCCTCTACTTTTATTGTTCCTATGGTAAACTGTTTGGTAGAGTTTGTGGAATTACCTTTCTTAGAAATCACTATTAGTGAGATTGAGATTGTTAACCTTGAGAGAGTAGGACTTGGGTAAAATTCATTTGATATGGCTATTATTTTCAAAGACTTCAAGTGGGACGTACTCCGCATTGACACCATTCCTCAATCTTTGCTTGATGGCATCAAGGAATGGCTGAAATCCATGGATATAAAGTATCATGAAAGCATAATGAACTTGGACTGGCAGCCAATTTTGAAGACTATTATTGATGATCTAGATAAATTTATTGAAGATGGTTGTTGGGAATTTTTGAATATGGAAGCTAGTGATTCTGATTCTGATAATTCAGAAGAGTCAGATTAAGGATATGAACCCTCTGATGTAGAAGAGGAATCAAAATCAGATGAATCTCTTGTGGAGTCAGATGAGTCCGAAGAAGAAGAAGAAGAAGTGAAAGAGGAGGAAGGTAAAAAATGGGATGAATTAGAAGTTGAAGCTAGAAATGCAGATAAGGAAAAAGGAGATGAGTTTAACAATGAAGAGGAAAGGCAGTGACGACAGGTAAAAGCTATAAGGAAGTCTTAGGCACCTGATATTAGAGATTCAAGATGAATGCCTGCCAAGAGGCATAAAGTCGGTTGAATTGAGTTCATCTACATCCTTCTACTATTTATTCATGGACATAAATGGTTTAACTATTTATACAAATAATGCATATATGTTAACTTGATCAGTGTTGTTACTTCGATAGTTTGACTTCTTTGACAACCAACCGTTAGGCCATTGTGTGCGGGAGTATGTTTGTGTTTTTAGTTAGCTTTTTTAGATAGCTCTACTAGGTGTTAAGGAAATTCCATTTATCTTTTGAATGTTAATAAGTTTAGTATTACATGTTTCTCTATGTTGATCAAATCAGGTTGTAGGTTTTTTACTATTGATTTCTTTATTTATGGATTTTTTTTAACTTGGAAGACAAGAATTTACTACCTTTTTTTAAATTAGATGGAAAAATTAAGTGGTTGGTTAGCTACGCCAAGTGATGTAGACTACAAGGATATGTTAGATTTATAGGATTCCTACCAATATGCATCAAAAGATTTGTACATGTTAAAAGAATGGCAACATCATGAGGAAGGATGACAAAGATACATGTGGATCACTTAGTAGAATGGCAACATGAATTCCAGGAAGCACTCCTTGAGATACCATGTTTGAGAGAAAAGAAGATAAATAAAATCAACATGGGACTAAGTTACTCAAATGATACACCTCATAAATTAAATGAGAACACTTAAGAGATATTAAAAGACCATGGTCATTATTTAAAAGATGCGATGAAAATAAGGCATGAATGCCACCCACTATCCTTTAAGGAAAATAATATTTTTTCCTCAACATGAAATAATGGGACAATTGAGTGGGATCTAGGGCCAACAAAGAAGCACTTTAGAACTCATCCTACGCATCAATAAAGAACTCAACACAAGAAATGAAAATTGACATATTAGCTCAACAATATCCAACTAAGTTATTGAAAGTCAACTATTGATACCTCATTCTCCATCGAGATTAAAAAATCATCCCACTTTTTTCTTTGCAACTTTTTATTTTCATTTTTTTTTGGATGCTGACCATATTTCTCCTCCTATCAAAACATGGCTCATGGACTAGTTAAAATAATTAATATGAAATCATTTACTTTTTCCTAGGAAATAAAAAAAATCATTTAACATATTAAATATACTTACAAATTTACAGATCAAGGCCTGTAAACTTTTTCTGGCCACTGTGATGCATGACACAATTTTTTTGAAGCCTATCCTTGGAGACCTTGTCCTCAAACATATACTAATTCAATTTAACTATGCACAAATAAAATTTAAAAATTATTTAATAAATTTGATATAATTTTATGAGAAAATTCAAATACCTACGTACTCTCCTTACCAGACTTCCTCCATGCATCAAACTTCTCATATGCTTTTGCAAGCTCTTTCCATACTTTGAGACTTACATCAAGTGGCCTTTTTGTGAGCCTTAGCTCGGGAGCAATTTTTTCATCTTCTTTGGTTGGTTGCACCAAAATCTCTTGGAATTTTGAGACATTCATAGCTTTACCTTCTTTATAGACCAACCTATGCCAAATTCAGTCTCCTTGTCATTGATAAATTCTTTTTGCAGGTGTATGGGTATCTTTGAAAATGAAAAATGTATATGGTCTTTGAAACATTGAAGGCATGATTCCTTCAACCTATTCACAAAGTATTTTCAAGTATCTGTCATTCAAACTTCCCCTGAAACCACATCATATTCTATCTTGGTATTGTAGCTACCAATGCAAGATGCAAAACTTGGCGTGGTGGAAGAAGTCTTTGTCACAGGAGTGGCTGGGATAGTTGAAGTCTCCGCTCCCTATTCTACATTGCTAGAGTTTATTGTTAATGATTTCCTCCTAGATCTTTTGCTTGATCTAAGACTGGTTGGGGAATCAATTGATTCCCTTTGACATGGTTGATTTGGTTGCAATTTTTGAGGGGTTTTAATAGATCATTTTTATACATATATGGAAAGGATTTTCCAATCCACAACATCCAATTTATTCACTACCTCTACCCCCAATATGGAAGCCAATGCCTCTTTATCTTTGTCAGTCTCATGTTCCTATATATATATATATAAAATAAATTTCTTCTTTTAAATTTAAAAATAAAAAACTAAAAAATAAAAATGAAAGAAACAATGGAATCACTTACAAATCTATAAATTGACAATGAATTACCTCATTGTGGCTAGAGTCTACTCCATCTGTTCTCTTCCCTCTATTGCTTGACATTTTGAGGCGACCTAGGGAAAATTATTTTCGTCTAATTTGTGGAGGCAAATGAAGTACACACTATTAGGTATGAAATTTTTCATCCATTTTGTGGTATGAAAGTTTTACCTTGAACGAATCTCTTTCTAGATTTAAATTCCTATGAATCAATTGATTGCACACCTGTATAGAATATAAATATATTTGAAAGATCATAAATATATGCAAAATGAAACAAATGTATTGTAAAAAAATAAACACTTGCGCACCTATATAGAATGGTAATCATTGGGGGATAAAAAGGGAACAAAGTGTGGTTTTATTGAGAGTTAACATGGATAGGTCCCATGCTCGAGTCACATCCGCTGATTAGAAAGAAAATGAATGTGTGTGCACAATCAATTTGAAACCACGAGCTCATTTTTTTGTACAAGAATAAGTGAAAATTAGTAATAGCTAATTTAAACCCAAAGGTCTCACAAATTTGAGGAAATGATCTATTATTCAACTGTCATCTCAAAATATCTATCTCCTTATATTGTCTCGACCAACCTCTGTTCCCATGAGACCTAGCTATAGTGGGTGGATGCAGTTTAATGACTTGTCTCGAAAGCTTGGGATGGGAATGATAAGCGAACTGGGGCATTGGGGTTTCAAAAATGTGTTTTTCCCTTTTTTCTCCTCTCTTCCTTTGCACAACGCTTTTCTCCTGTAATCTCTTCCTTGATGTGGGAAGTTTTTAATTTTTGTTTTTGATTCATTAGTTGGCTCCATAGTTAGTGTAGTTAACATTGACTTTAGCGCTAACTTTCAGCCCTAAATTTGATCTGTTTGGGATGCCAAAGGTGGCACAAAGTGAATCTAATTTAGTGCCTAGTAGTAAAAAATGATTTATTTTTCTTGGAAGTTGATAAATAAATTGATTCTAAATTGACTTCATCTTCATATGTTCCAAGGGAGCAATCATTGTTCCCTATTTTATCTATTCCTTATCCCATGTCAATTTTGTGGGTGCAAAACTAATAGAAGTTAGATTTGTGAACTCATAAATGACCCCTAAACTTTTAAATTTAAATATAAATGGGCCCTTGTTCACCCTATACAACTAGATGAGTCATCTAAAGTGTGAAATATTTCAAATTGCATGTTACATATTTGTATAAAAGGAAAAACTTTAATTCATTACTATCATCTTAGATATAGGGCTTATTGGGGTATTATAAAAAATCATCTATGAGAACTAAATCATTATCATGTGATATTGACATTGCATCAACATCCTATATCTATTGCATGCTTCCTAGAGAGATTTGAGCTCTAGTTGTGAAGATTCCACGTGTAAAATTTTTGAGAAGAGAAAAATGTTGTAATGTCCTATTTTGTTTTTCATAGTGTGTCTTAATGAAAAGAAAGAATATTAACAAGATAATTTCAACAATATTCTCTTGGTGCATAATAGTTATGTGACTATTGTCATTTTTGTGTATTATAGGATCTAGAGGAGGCCATGGAGATAGGACATGGATGGTGTAGAACTACTAAATCACAAAGAGGAAAGTGAGTGGAAATAGATATGCCAATATAATCTATAAATACAATAGAGGTAAGAAGAGAAAGCAACCTCAACCAAAGGAGGAAAGTGTTTATGAATTCAAAAATGCTACAAAATAGAGGAGATAAAGTCATTTTTTTGTCCATGAGGCCACTGAGGTCAAACTTATTGGTTGAAAATGCATGGGAATGGTGATTAAATGTGATTTTATGATCAAGGGAAAATTTTGAAAATTAGGATGGCCAAAACATGATATCAATATGTCAAATATATGACTAAAGTGAGATTCTGTGTTGGATAGAATATTCTTTGAAATTATATAATTGGTGTACTAAAAATTATTTACTATGTTGTGTATTATAGGGGCAAGACGAGGCCATGGCAATAGATCGTGTCATACCAAATGAGGACACAACGGATGAAGCGGGACATCCAGTACTCAAATTTTGACAACTTAGGAAAAAATGATCTGATGGAAACTTGTGATATGTCCATCTTTTTTCACAGTATTATTGAAATTTATAATGTATTATCCAATCTTGACATAAATTAATGCATGTTGTTGATTATTTTAGATGGAGATTGGAGCAAATGCAGAGCCTGAGCATTCAACTAGAAAAAGAAGAAGATATGTTCATGGACATGGACCTAAAACTATTAAATCACGTAGATGACAGTGGGTGGAAGAGGATATGACAATGGATCTTGTAGAAACAACTAATGATTCCACTGAACAAGAGGTTGGTCAAGACTAAAGTACATGGGATGTTTTGTATGTCATGGAAAGAAACAATTCAAATGAACAATTGTACAAAGACATTACATATATGATGAACTTCCAGTTGGTAGTATGTCTCCTATAATCGATTCAAATATAATAGGAATTACGGTAAGGAATTTTCCAATTTGATATAAATAACATGTATACTTCGTTAAACATTGTTTTATATTATTTAAATAACTAATTTTTTTCTTAATGGATACTTGCAGGATAAAGTTCTTGGTTTAAAGTTTCCTGGATCACCAACTTCCAGCCTATAGGGAAATGATCATTTATCATATGATACATCTAACAAAAATATGTGCCAATATACCAGCTCAGAAGATGAGGAATTGATGAAAATAAATCATAGAACAAGAACCGGTTTAAAGATGCATAATTTTCTGAAAGACATGGAGAAGGTGGACTACATACCCTATGAGAATGAATGTGATGGAGATGATGACTTGCCCCTTATTTTGAGATCAATTTACAAAGACACATTTGATCATTGACTATATTGTGCTTGGCCTAGTGATCAACAACTACCTTGAGTGTACGAGGTGTTTCAATTTTGGGGATACAACTACATGATATGACCCTCCAATATGCATGGATCAAATATAGGCCTCTTTATTGTCCAAAATGTACATGTGGTATATAAACATAGAAACAATTCAGAAAAAAACACTAGGAGATTAATGCCATATTATGGTCCATCATATTATAGTGGTGAATGGAGAAGGCTAGCAGAATATAAGCCTAACATTTCAGCATATGGTCTAAATTCAAATATGTATACACATCGTCTCAAATTGGAAAGTGGAAAAGAAATTAATAGAGGTCATCTTATGTATATAGATGGATGTGCATACACACAAAAAAATATTGTAGGATTTAAAAATAGTAGTAAGGGAAGGGACCCTACTGTAAGACTGAATTGTCAATTTGTTGAGGTTATAAATGATAAATATGAAGATAGGGAAAGATAGGTTGACAGATTGATAATGGTTGAGGCTATTATGGACCTTACCATTAGGGATGAGTTATTGATTGATTACCCACTCCTATGAGAAAGAAAAGGGAAGAACAAGGTCTACCTAAGGATGTTCATAAGGGAAAAAAACCAAATAATAAATGAGTGTGACTGATGTTTTATAAACTATGTTGTCAAAATTGGGGTTTATTTAAATTATTGTATAAAAAATGTAGTCTATAAAATAATGTTCCATTATTCAATTGATGTATATATGTTCATGCAATTTTTTATTTTTATTTTTTAAGCCATATTTGATTATATTTCTTTGAAATTGATACATTTATGATTTATCCAGTTATTGCCAAACATTAAATAATGATTGTGTTTGTTGATAGGTAGAAGATGTTGACGAAACACATACTAATTGCCAAGATCCAACTAGGTTATTAATATTTAGATGGGATGATCCAAACCATCCTTTAAACCATACTAGGGCGAAAAGAGAAAGATTGAAGAAAATACGACCACCTGAGAAATTTGAAGAGCTGATGAGATACACATACACTAATGACGTGCCACCTAGCCTTAATGATGATGATCATGCTAGTGAAAATGCAGTGCATGATGAAGGATTGAATGAAATGCTTACAGATTTATTTGGAGATGTAAATAATGATGACAATAATGATCATATGGTTGACAGTAACGATGATAGTAGGGGTAATTACCACCAACATAATGTTGATGATAACAACCTAAAAGACTCCATCAAGCAAGCATGAAAGACACCTATGTTGAAATTGGATAAAATTCAAACCTCAAAACTGGCATGCACATTAATATTATTAGAAATCAGGTCACTATTTGGTTGGTCAAACAAAGGATTCACTACCCTACTGAAGTGAGTTGAAATCTATTTCTTACTTTTCATTCTCAATTGGTGTACATAATTCATAAACATTCATCAACTTCGTTTATATTTATTTAATGGGATTTTAAAACCATATATTGTATATAAACATTCCTAGTATAGATTGACATATCAAACATGTTCATCATAAGTCAAACATTCAATTGATTTAATCTCTAGCAATCTTATAGGGCACTAAAAACTAAAATATTCCCTAAAGTGAATGTGTTTCCATCAACTTGCAGAGAGCCACATTTGTTGTTGGTTCAGTTGGTGATTGAATATAAGAAAATTCATTCATGTAAAAATGATTATATTTTATACAAAGATGAATATAAAAACAAGGTAGAATGCCCTGTATGCAAAGAAAAGAGATATCACACAGATGTACAAGGTCCTACAGTTCCAAAGAAGGTTTTACATCACATGCCAATTATACCTAGACTTCAACAAATTTTTTGTTGCAAGTCACTTGCACAATTCATGGGATGACATGCAAAGAACAAGACTAAAGATGGATTCATGTGAATTTTGGCTAAATCCAAAGCAATGAAACACATACAGGAAAAATGGCCAAGAAAATTCAAAGATGAACCCCGTATTATCAAGTTTTGTCTTGCAATGGATGGAGTGTGCCCATTCTTTTTCCAGAGCTCAAATTATAGTGTTTGGCCAGTCAGATTGATAGTATACAATATTCCCCCATAGATGAGTGTTATAAAGGAACACCTTATGATGACTCTCATTGTTCCAGGAAAACATCAAGTTAAAAACATGGGATTTTTATCTTGCACCTTTTATTGATGAGATGCAACTACTATGGAAAGACATAAGAATGTATGACATATCACATCATCCATCAAATAGGTCATTCATGTTTTATGGTGTGCTATGTTGGATTATTCATGATTTCCCAAGACTTGGTGTTTGTTCTGGTAAGATAAAATATTTACGTATTTACACTCATAATTTATTTTCATCCCAACTTTCATACTTAGTTTTATACTATTTTTTTGATGTTATTAACATTACTTGTTTAATTGCAGGGCTTCAAAAAAAGGGGATATTTGCATGTCCAAGATGTGTAAAACAATTTCAAGGGTGGTATTCTAAACATCTACATAAATTTATTTACGTAAACAACAGGGTTTTTCTACCACTAGATCATAGGTTTAGAAATCTCCTAACAAATCAAATTTGATGGAAAATTTGAAAATAGAGGCCCTCCCATGAAAATGGGTCCAGGTGATTGGCTTAAGAAGTATGAAGATGTTGAATTGAAAGACTGGGAGTATTTTTTGATCGGGGTGATTCAATTCAAGAGCCAAAACAAGTTGTAGTTAATATGCTAGAAGGAATGAAAAGGAAATCCATATTTTATGAGCTACCTTATTGGAAGGATCTATTTATATCTCACCTATTAGATCCTATGCATGTCTTCAAAAATGTCCCAGATTCTATAATTTTACATATATCAGGAAAAGAGGACACCTTGTCTTTGAGGAGAGATATTGCTCTTTCACGTACCAACTTCGATAGAAATATTTGTGGCCAAATAGGGAAAATGAAACATATGCAAAAGCTCCATGGATTTTAAAAAAAAGGAGGTAGACCAACTAAAAAATGTCATTCGTTCAATAAGGACACCTATTGGTTATGGGTTATCATTGGCTAAATATTTTATAGTTGATGGACATATCATAGGATTTAAAACACATGATTTTCATAATTTTATAAAGCTATTATATACCATCATTTAATATTTATTGGTAACATTGATTAAGTACTAAATATATTTTGATATTTTGTTGTGTGAGAAAAATTACTAGTGACCTTTTCATGAATGTGTTTGATAGCATATCATGCCATTGGTAAGTAGGTGGGATTCCTGTCTTATAGTTGACTTAAGGAATGCCATAAGTTGATTGTCAGCATTTACAAGGTATGTGTCTATATGAAATGTTCATGTGTGAGAGACATAGAGATATTATATTGTATTTTAATTTTTGACTAAAGGTTCATACTAATTTACTATTCTTATATTAGGTGGGTGACCTCCAAGGAGATCCACGAATGTGAAGTGCCAAAGTGGAAGAAGGAAATTGCAAAAGTTGTATGTGTATTTGAGAAGGATCTCCCTACAAGTTTCATAGACCTACAAGTCCATTTACTTATACACCTAGTCGATGACATTAAATTGGCAGGTGTCATATCAATGAGGTGGATGTTTCTCTTTGAGAGGTATATGAAAACTCTAAAAAGATATGTTTGACAAAAGGCACATCTAGAGGGTTGCATGGTTGAAGGGTATGTATTGAATGAAGCATTTTTCTTCCTGTGTGAATTCCTTGGTAAGGATTTTGAAGATGGGTTATGCATCTAGGATGAAGAACGAGCATAAGATATTATTGATGGAGAAAAACAACAATCTAATGGTGTTCAAGTATAAATTAGCAATTAAATTCACAATCACTTGAAAGAACAAATGAACATTGACAATGATACATTGGATGACATTGTAGTAGACAATAATGTTAATGAACAAGACTTCTAAATTTTCAGAATTATTTGCAATCCATGTTTAAAAAAGGATGATTCTTATGGCCTAAACTTTGAAATGCTTCAGTAATCTTATTTGTGTCGATACAAATTACCTATTGCAATATCCTTAAATTTTTCAATCTTTGGTATGAATCGTTGGTAGAAAAAAATAACATTACTTGGATGCTTCTTCCATTCATTTTGTATCAACATATGTTTGTGAAGACATACAAAATAATAAAATATGAATGCACGTAACTCACAATTATTTAAATAAGCAACTTTTTAAACTTTATTATTTTTAAATAGTTTCTATTTTTATGTTGAATATGTAACAAGGCAAAATAAGCTCAAATTTTCAAAAAATTAGCAGCTCTACCAACATACACAATAAATCTTTTACTATATCAGCATATTCATTCACATAATCATAGTATTGAGGCTCAATAACTAATATTCATTCAAATATAAGAAGAAATAAGCATGGAAAACATAAGAAAAATATAGAATGATAACACAATCATGGAGAATCTCTGATAATAAGATTTTCTCCATTATATTGCTTAAATTGATATAAATTAATAACATAGTCTTCAAATGATGATGATGATTTAAAACTAGGCCTTGGTTTCCTATTTATATAGGAAGCAATAGGCTACATGCCTTTTACAAAAAGAGATGACCTTTCATAACTACTTCTTTTACTAACAACTATTTAATTAGCATAATTAAGGAAATAACAAGACTTAAGAAATTTTGACATATGGTTTCATTATTTAATGTAGAAGACCCATGATCATTGATTTGGACAATTCTTCCTCTCCATGATGAATGTCCAAATGATCTCACCTTAGTGTCCTATTTTTCTAAAACCAACAACTATTTAATTAGCATAATTAAGGAAATAACAAGAATTAAGACATTTTGACATATGGTTCCATTATTCAATGTAGAAGACCTATGATCATTGATCTAGAAAAGTCTTCCTCTCCACGATGAACGTCCAAATTCTCTCATGTCAGTGTCCTATTCTTCTGAAACCAAATAATTTTCATCCCACTGATACACCATAAAATATAATGGCCACTTATATTCTTGGATCTTTGGCATGACTGGAAGATGATTTTTCCATCGACTATCTAGTAATTCCTTTGTATCATTGACAAACTTTAGGTATCCTACATCAATAATAATCAAACCATCTATGATTTGACTTAGCCTGTGAAGATTGGTATCGTCATCCTCCTATATATGAGTTATGCACTTATGAGTAAACTGACTGAATTATTTCTTCCACTTATCCAAGTCCTTAAACTGATCACCATCTCTCATGATTTTAGGTATATACCATTGTTTCAAGGTATGGAATAAATCTATTCGTGTTAAAATATTTTTATCTTCCCCTTGTATATACTGAAATTCATCAATAATCATCTTCATAGTTTGTTCAATTGGCTTTAATGTTGTGGGAGCATCAAGACTTCTTTGTAGAACTTTGCATAACTTAGCCAAAGTGTGGTGAATAGGCTACCACCTTTTGAAAAAATAATCTAATACAAGCATATGTGTCTTTACTTGATCCATTGCATGCTAAAGTATTTTATAACTATCATGCACATTCTCCAGTTTACCCATAACTGAGTTTATCCTATTCTCAAGAATATTTTCCATAACTTCACAAATTCACCTTTTCACTTCATCTTGGGTTTGATTGCTGGCCTTCTTTACATCATCCACTTCGTTGTCTGGATTTTTTACCTGTTCTATATAAATTTTCTTCACAATATCCATTGGAGCAATAGGAGGCATGTATAACACCATCTCCTTGCTTTGTGAGGGTCTTGCTCCCCTTAATTATTCTTTCAATTTGACATTCTCCATGAAAAATTTATTAAATTCATCATTTAGGAGCCTTTGTTCCTTTTCATACTCCTTCAATATGTCTTCTAATCCCTTAACAATTGCTTGAGTGAACATGGTTGAATACATGGTCATTTTGGCTGCCTCCAAAGGGTTGGTATCTTGTATTGTCCTTACCATTTATGCCCCTTTCATCCCTTGAATTACATCTAATAATTTTGGCTTCTATGTATTTTTCTATTTGATCCATATGGCCAGGGTTTCAATCTATGGGTTATACCCAGTTCCACTCTCTCCTTCATCAGAGTCAAATTATGCAACTAGAATTGGATCTTCATGAGCCTACACTTGATCAAGCATAAAAAAATTCTTTAATTCCAAGCCAAGGAAAATGAGCATATTTCTCTTCAAGACCATTTCTCTAGCCTTTTGGGGGCTAATGTCAATGTTGTCAACTCTTAATTCTTGAAAAGTCTATGCTACCATTTGATTTTTCTCTAATTCTTCAATTCCTGCTTCAGCTGATGCCATCCTCTCTTCAAATTCTTTTATCTTCATCTATGTCCAAAAATCTCTAAACTCACGAGTCTTAATGAATTCATCATCTTCTATGAATCTCCTGGCTGCAATTTCCCTTTCATCTTCATGTACCTCTGTTATTTTTTTTCTTCACCACCCATCATTTCCTCATGTTTATGGGCACTGGTCTCAAGGATGGGTTGATCAACCTCAATATCACCTTTCAATTACTATAGTACTATAGCCACTTCCTCAATATCACCCACCTCTTCACTCTCCTCATAAGGTACTGACTGTTCAATGCTTTATGTCTTTTGTCTTTTGGGAGGTAATTTCTCCATGGGAGGTTTAGAGGTCACCTAGGGTATGCTATGTAGTTGCACCACTATCATGTTCTTGTAGATATGCTTCCTTCTTACTGTACAAGTCTTTAAATTTACCCATTATCAAATCTATCATCTTGATGGGGTCCTTTTCGTCAAAAAAGTATCCTAGGAAAGTGGGTGACCTCTGCTTTTTCCTTTCTTCAAGCTTCTTCATATATTCCCATTTTTTCCTTCTACAAAATACATCATTATAAGTAATGCAGTTCCTTATGACATCTTCTTCATAGACCACTTGGTGTGCCATTGCCATTTTGGTAAGAAGATTGTGCCTTCTGTTGTTCATGTGATTTTCAGGGTCAAAGGCTCTTCCTTTTGCAAAATTCAATGCATATCTTATCTTCAAATAATATTGTAACTCCTCTAGTGTGTTTGATCCTATAGTCCAATCTTCACACTTGATAGTGTTTGGCTGGAAAGTGTCTTTCCTCTACTTGTGCATTGCATCTTTCTCCATCCACATCATTTGCCACATAAATTCAAGAAATTCTAATCTGAGGAGCACAAATTTTGGAAGTATGTGTGGAGCAACATGGCATCCATAAGCTCTTCTTATTGTAACTTTTGGGAGGAAGAACCAATCTCCAAAATTGTGTGTATGACCCTCCTCTAGTCTTAAATCCAAAGGTCTCAATAGTTGCAACATTTGGTTGAAAATATTGGTATTGTATACCCAATAACTTCAAGGATTCTATGTACAAAGTCTTCATAGAATACAACAAAACTTGAATTCTTACATCGACTGTCCCAAATATAACACCATTTCTGGATAGGAGTGGGATTCCCTTGCTCATCTACTCTAGCCAAGTTCATTATTTTAGTCCAATGGTCCCTATTATGGTACAATATTAGATGAGACATTAGGGAATAGTGTTTGAAAGTAATCAGTGCTCTATCCTCTATAACTTGGGAGAATTCATCACCTAACACCTTCTCAAGGTATGAAGCAAAGTCATATTCAATATTATTTTTAGGGTTTTGAATTATCATGGCCATCATCTTTAGGCCTATTGGAATTTTATCTTGAGCATCGATCCCCAACACTTGGAAAAGAGGTAAATATGTATTCACAAAGTAATACTAAATTTTTTTCACAGTAAATGGTTCACTAGTGGTAGTAGAGATCGGGATTGTTTTTCTACCAATGCCTCTTTTCATATATAGGGGTACCTCATCACTTCTATAAGTCCTTAACCTAGCATAATCCTCCTCACTTTTTTACAAGTTTATCTTCATCATAGCCTGCTTGTTTAAGTCAAAACACTCAATGATGGTTGTTATTGTTACTTCTACCAATACTGTACCATTTGGAAACCTTACTATTTTGGTAGATGAGAGATAATGTTTGACTAATAGTCTAATAAATTCTACATCAAAAAACACATTTGGGACAATCAACCTTCTAAATCCAACATCCAAGGGTTTGACAATGGAATCTTCTCATTTCTCTTACTATAAAAATACCAAAATAGGTCCCATCCAGATTTGAGAATGAGGGCATCCCTACAAATTTGTGCAGTGTCCATGAGAATCTTCTTATTACCCTCTTTAGTGGACCCTGGAAGTATATCTAATATGGACTGATGGAGTGGTTGCTTCTTTACTTTAGGTTCTTCATCTTTAATTTTAGGCTAACTTTCTTTTACTTCTGATTGTTTTCTTTTAGGAGGCATGTTTTAATTTTCTCTACTATGGCTTTAGATGACAAAACCTTGAAAGATTTTTTATATTGATAGAGCTCCTTCAGAGAGTTTTCATGCACTTACCCGAGTATTTGATGTTTCCAGGACTTCTTCTTCTCATATCCTTAGCTCTTTCCATGATAGTGCACTACAATTGAGTGTGATATTGGGAAAACTCACTTGTCTTTGGATGGCGTGGTATTCAATCATATCAGTTTTAATGCCAACTCTTCATAAAATAATTGCACTTAATTTTTGCAACTAATGTGATTTTCTGCATTTATTGCTATAAATTATAATGATGCCATGATTACTATACTACCATAGTCTCTTATTATACCCATTGTGGTATGGAGGTGTTTTTCCCTTCCCTTCTGTTGTTTACCACACTACCACCTTTCTTAAGACCTCTTACTATGGGGTTGCGGTGTATACCATTCTACCACAACCTTATTATCCATCTCACATGATACTGTGGTGTCCACTTTTCTTCCAATTCTTATCACTCTACCACCTCTCCCAAGACTTCTTGTTGCGGGTTTGGTGTGTATGTCACTCTACCTTAGAGAGCTTGGTATAGTGGTGTATGCTTTATCTTCTTGTTATTTACTACCTTATTGTACTCCTATGAATCACCTTATGCAGGATGGAAGTGGGTACCACATTACCACATTGTCTTATAATTCTTCCTATGGGGTGGTGGTGAGTATCGCTTTACTGCGCAAGTTATATAATCTCTTGGCGATATGGCGGTAAAGGCTTATTTCTTAACTTAGAAGCCGCCATCCCGTGTTGACTTTATTTAGATGTTGCGGTACTATGGTAAAGGAAAAAATTTCTTTGTTTATGAATATTTGGAGGAATAAATGGGAATATACAAAGGGAATGTTAGTGATAGTATGGATCTTGTTACACAAATTATTGCATTTCATGTTAAATACAATGAAAATATTAGGTTGAAGGATTAGGGTATATGTTTGAGAGTATATGGTTGAGGTTCCAATTTATAGGGTAAAGGGTATGGAGTTGAGGGTTTAGGGTTTAAAGGTTGAAATTTGAGAATTAAGGATTGATGGTTTAATGTATAGGGATGTAGAGGGTAGATGGTAGAGGGTTTAAGGGTTTAGGGTTTAAGGGTTGAGGTTTTAAGGTTGAGGGTAGAGGATTAAGGGTATAGGGTTTAGGATCCATTAATGTATAGGGTAGAGGGTATAGGGGTTGAGGGATTAAGGTTAATTAAGGGTTGAGGGTTGAGGGTAGAGGGTAGACTAGGGTAGAGGGTAGAGGCTAGTTTAAGGGTTTACTAGGTTTTAAGGGCTAAGGGTTTAGGGTTGAGCGTTTAAGGGTTTAAGGGTTGATGGTTCAGGGTTGAGGGATTAGGGTAGAGAGGGAGGGATGAATGGAGTGAGAGATGGAGGGAGCAGTGAGATAGAGAGGAGAGAATAGGAGGGAGGGATAAAGATATAATATGAGGTTTGAGGATCCAATGTATAGGGTAGAGGGTTGAGAATTGAGGGTATAGAGTTGAGGACCTATAGGGTTGATGGTTGATGGCATTGGGTTGAGGCCTAGCAGCTACTTATAGGTTGGTTGAGGGATTAGGTTTGAGGGTAGAGGGTATATAGAAGGTTTAAGGGTTTAGGGTTGATGTTTAAGGGTTGAGGGTAAATTGTTTAGGGTATAGGTTTGAGGGTATATGGTTGAAGGATTAGGGTTGAGGGTCCACTATATAGGGTAGAGGGTATAGGGGTTGAGGGTTGAGGGTTTAAGGTTGAGGGTTGAGGGATTAGGGTTGAGGGTTGCGGGATCTTTTGATGCAAGTGAAATGTAGGCAAACAATTAAAGGCTAGTGAATATTGGGGAAGGATTTTTTGTTCTAACACCCTTAATCCCCGCTAGATCAGAATAATTAGGTACTCAATTAGGTACTAAATTAGGCACTAAATCAGACTCTAAAGTAGGTGTTAAAGTAGGCGTTAAAATAGGCACTAATGCATGTGCTCATCTAGGTGCTAAACTAGGCATTAATTTGGGTGCTAATTTAGGCGCTAATTCAAACACTAATTTAGGCACTAATTTGTTCCTAAATTAGCACCGACTTCTTCTGATCGACACAAAAAATTACAAAAATAGTGCCATCTTGATAAATAGTGTCAAAGTTTTAAAAAAAATGGAGAAAAATACATTAAAAGAGTGGGTGGAAACAAAAACTGGAGCAAAAAATGGAGCTAATCACAAGGATTTGTTGTAGTGAATATTGACAAAAAGCCTTTGGGTCATAAGGAGGTAGAGGTTTGGTAATGTCTACAAGATGAATAGGAGGAATATGAATCAAGTTATTAATTAAGAATTTGTAGCATAATATAATGGAGAGATTCAAAAAGATGAGAGAATTTTCAAGTCTTTGGTCTAAATTGATAGGGGTCTATAGTAGAAGATATTGTAGCCACAACCTATGCTTGGTTATTGTTGAAAGGAGGAGAATTAGTAATTGTTTCTTAAATGATTGGTAATTTGGAGAAACAACCTTAGACTGACCAATATGAGCCAATGAGGAAGAGAATTCATAATGGATAAACAACAGTTGGTAGTCATGAAGAGCCATGCAAAGATGTGTGAATAAATGATATTACATCAACAAGTACTTTGTCCTTATTGTAGGTTTCTAATGAAAACTTATTGAACATCATCATTTGGAAGAGAACACATGATTCAAGAGAAGAGATCTTGGAAATGCCCTATAAAATCAATCACCTTCTCCTTCACCCCTTGCTTACAATGAACCAAGTCAGTCAATGTGACTTGCGGTCTAATATTGGCTTGGAAGTGTTGGAGGAATTGATTGAAAAGTTGTTGATAATAATGAATTGAATTGTTAGGCAATTAAAAAAACCAATCCAAGGTGGTTCCTTTTAATGATTGAGGAAAGAGCTTAGCTAATAGAGCACCGTCG
Organism: Sequoiadendron giganteum; assembly: GCA_007115665.2. Taxonomy (NCBI): domain Eukaryota; kingdom Viridiplantae; phylum Streptophyta; class Pinopsida; order Cupressales; family Cupressaceae; genus Sequoiadendron; species Sequoiadendron giganteum. The sequence goes on along the minus strand of CM021109.1, from coordinate 330,878,534 downwards.
AAGAGAAAATCACTACATAGTGTGATGAGGGACAACACATGGTTATTAGGATCTCCTTTCCAATTGTGCTTCTCAAAATAGGGTGTTTCAAATTTTGGTGGTATTTTAGTTTTTAGAATAGTGAATTTTAATGGGCTATGAGTTTAGTATGATGGAGGATTTTGTTAGAATTTCCTTTGATTCATATTTGATATTTGTTGTTGTAAAGAGCTCATGTTTTGCAAGATTTGGTCAATGACATGATCGATAGGTGAGATGGTTTGAGAATGTGTAGAATATGAAGGACTAGAGCTAGCAAGAGATGGATTGGTATTTTGGTAAGTGAATTATGGATGAGGTTGGCTAATAATATGTTGAGAAAGAACTAGATTGAAATTTTGAAAAGTAAATGGGAGGGTGGAGGAGGGTGGGATAAAGCTATATTGGTTTATAGGATTTCCACATGTAACCCCAAAACTAGTGTTAAAAATATTACCAAACTATGTAGTATTGGTTATAATAGAAGAAGTAAATGTTGGAATAAGAGATGTCAATATGTGTATCAACACATGTGTCTCCATTTGGTTTTATAGGGACATATAATTGAGAATTTTTGCATAACTATTAAAGGGAGAATATTGACAAGTGATAGACTTGCTAAACTTGGGATATCAACTCAATTTACATGTGTCCTTTGTGATAGTGAGCTAGAAGAGGTGAATAATTTGTTTATTCATTTTCCTTTTGCATCACAATGTTGGTCTTATATTAAAAATGAGCTAAGTTGGTATGCTCGATTACCAAACAATTTATGGGACCTTTTTTCAAGATGGCCAGTATTGTATAAATCGGCATTGTTTGCATGCATTGGAGATTCATTCCCTTTGTCGTATTGTGGTCCATTTGGTGGGAGCGTAATAGAAGGATATTTAGGAAAGTAAATTTGAAGTTTGAAAAAGTGTTAGAGAAAATAGAAGCTTCAATAACAGAGATTACAAACTCATATGTTCAGAAAACCTAAAGCATTACATCTCTATTGACATATTCAAAGGTATTGAAGAATTGGAGTAATATTGTCCTTCCATTTAAAGGAAGCTTACACCAGAATCCAAGTCAGAAGGTAGACAAAAGAAAAATATCCTAGAAACCATCTACAAAAGGATTCTTCAAGTTGAACTTTGATGGTGCTTCACATGGAAACCTAGGTGTTTCAGGGTCGAGGATGGTAATAGGAGATCATAAAGAGATGATAATATCAGCCAAATTAGTAAAACTTCCAAGAGGAACAAATAATCTTGTAGAGGTGCAAGATTTACTTCTTGGGGTGTAGCTAGCATATGATATGAAAATTAAAGACTTGGAAAATGAAGGTGAATCACTAATAATTGTGAATTCTTGTAAAGAAAGAAAAAAAATGTGTTGGCAACTCAGGTATGTTTTGTAGTAGGTATGGAAAATGTTGCCTAAGTTCAAAAATGTGAAAATTCAACACACTTATAGGGAAGGAAATCAAGTGGCTGAAAAATTTGCAAATATTGGGTGTGATCAAAACCAAAGTGTGCAATTATATGGTAATAGTATGTTAAACATTAATCAAGATCTGGTTGAGGTTGTCAAAAGGGAAAGTGCAAGATACTAAATAATTGAAATTTTGGTTATAGAGAAATTTTTAAGCCAGGATTTCTTTTACAAATCTTACAATTGGAATAATATTTTTTTAAGAGAAAGTGAGTTTTTTAAGAAGTTGCAAAGTCCTTTTTATGGTATTCAAATGAAATATGGTGGATTACATCAGCATAAATTGAAGATTCAAATGTTCTAGGTATTTATTGTGTTGTCAAGGTGAATAGTATAAAATCAGTTTGGAGTAGAGGTATGAGGAGTACATACTAAATATCAACATGTCCTCTTCCACATGTTTAAAATTGTTTCACACATGGAAGTGGTGAAACATAGGAAATCATTTACACAATAAATTCTATGTGGGTACTTTCAATCAGACAACCATATTGAAGCCAACACGTATGAATCATATAGGTGGAAATATCAACAGGGAGTCGTGCACTATTCAAAATATATTGTAAGTTGCAACCATTTTATTAAATTTTTTTTGTTTTGCAGGAGTACGAGTTAAAAATGGACACCATTTCAAGAGATTCCAAGTGGGCTGAAAGGAAACCATATCTTAGCATCCTAACTGATGAGTGTCAAATCTTTTATGCTTTATTTTGTGAGAACTGAGAACTGTCCAAGTTAATTTGTGCACCAAAGCTTTTGTTTGAGGCCAAATCTTTTCAAAAATTTCAAACAATGCTAAAGTGTACATTTGTAATCACAAGTGTGTGATGAGCTAAATAAAATGATATCATCATGATTTTATCCATCTCACATAGCATAAGTCATAAGGATTTATTATGTTTTCTCTAAAAAAAGTTGGCATTTGTGTAGGAAACTTATGCAAGGTAGTAAATAGATTTAAATATGCTTATCTTCAAATAAGTTTCAAGTGTGTAAAATTGATGGAAAGGACAAATGGATTTCAAAGAAAAATCTTCAATTTTGAATATAATGGTAAATCCACAACTATAAGAGGAGCACATATGAACATTTCATCATCTTGCAAGGTCTATAATGTTAAAATGTGACAAAGAGCATTTCAGAAAAAAATGTAGCTTTGTTGGATAATCCTTCAGGATTTGGTGGCAAGCTCATGCATTCCTTCAGTTGGGAAATTCAAGCATATCAGAAAATGGTCAAAACTTGAGGTGCAAGTAACAGGGTAAAGAGAAAATCTCTTTTGTCTTCATTTCAAGTTGTCAGTTCTAGTTTCTGCTTTATGTAATGCCCGTGAGTCCATGTCATGCTCTTTGTGAGTTTGTGTTGATACATTGATAGCCATATAGTGGTTTGGGAAACTCTGTTGACATTTCTGCATCCTGGGTCAACTGTGTCTAGATTTACATCACATTAGAGGGACTTTCTTCATATTTTTTTAAGTCTTATGCTCTGATTAGTGATTTCTAGGTGGATCTACAATGGAATTTCTTCCAGGAAATCATCGTGCACCTTTTCAAGTGCAACCGTGGGAAATTCCCTTCTCTAAAGGGTTAAGTAGAGAAAAATTGTATTATGTTTTCAATACAAACTATATACCTATTTTCAAATGTGTGAAGGACATAATTGGAGATGACATATTGCAACCATCAGCATAGAGAATTATTTTCCCCTCCAGCTTGGTATCAATATTTATTTCCAATGTGATGGATTTGAACTCGAACTATCAAGATATGCAGAAGATAGAAAATATAGTTATTAAAGAGGTTTTCTTGCAAGAAAACACACTTCTCACAAGTATTCAAAAATATGTCTTTTGGATTGGAGGTGTCTTTCCTAGATACTATTTGCACCACAAAATGACTTTCATAAACATATATACTAGTATAAGGTTGGCAATGGAATTTAATTCCTTGAGTTAATTATACAAGGAGCTAAAAAAATATCAAATTGAATTAGGTAATGAGATGGTAATAATATAGGGAACTAAGATTCAAAGTAAAATATCATGCAATTTCATTCCTTCTTACTCATCATTGTCACCAAGCAACTTTTCTCAATCATCCAAAGGAGCCACAACAAGGAGATATTCAAACTGAGGAATCAAATGTAGCTCTAGGGCCATCAAATTCTCAACCTCTCATGCAAAGGTTTCAACCAATCCTCCCTAACATGAACATCACTGCAGACTCAAAAAAATCTCCTCCACCTGATTAGATTATGTGCAAAGAAGGAAAATAAGACAACTGTTCAATTCAGAAGGCATCAATTATATAGTAAAAATGTATTTCTTTTTGTAAAGCCATTAGATTATGTGAAAAGAATGAAAAGAAGATAGCTAATCAATATAGATGGAAGGAAGTAAAATGTTAAAATGTATTTCTCTTTGTAAAAGTCAACTATTTTTGTTATTTTTGTCAGTTGACATATGCATACTTTCCCATATTTAGCAAGAATTTTGTCATCCAATAGGAGGAGTCGGTCAACTGTAGTCACAACGGTTCTTCATACTCAAAATGTATTAGTTGAAATTTTGTATCTATCTACAAATGAACTACTAAGAACTATTGTAACCTTTATTATTATATAATATAAATAGTCGACTGAAAAGCCTTTTATCAAAACAAAAAAACTAACATCATAATGTTTAGATCCACTATGTGAGCTAGGATACATATAACTTCCATGCCATGTATATTATTAAGTAACAATATCATAAGATTCTCTATGAGAGAGACATCCTCTCCAACCAAGTGTTCTATACTCAAGAATTGTTGGAGACTAGCCAATTCCATGTCTATTTTTTGAATTCAAGCCTCAAGAACATAGATGATAGAGTTATCAAATCCAAGAGAATATTGAGGGGGTCGTGACTTAGATATCATCAAAAAGGTAGGAATGAAATCCAAAGATGATTGCATTTGATGAGGGATACTTCCCTCACGGTAATAAACTCATAATGGCAACTCAGGTTTGCACAAAAAAAATGCAAGAGAATGCAAGAGATTCTATTACTTAGAAATGAAAATACAGATTACGATCTTAAATCCCTTATTATGGGAGGATTTTACATTCATCTTACCTATTATGAATCTGAGTGTTCATTCTTGGTTCTACATTCATCAACAATCAATCAACCTTCGACTTCTGCCACCTTCCTATCACTTCACCATAGGTCACTTTGTCTCTTCTTTGGTTGGCTCTCTCCTCTCATGTTTTTCCTTTTACTTGTAACATATGAATTTCTACAACACAAAATTGTTAGTTGAACATTATAAAATCCTGCATATTAGATCATATAACAATGGAATACAATAGAGAATAAATGAGAAAAGAAATAAATTAGATTGATCTCACCCATGTCTTCTCTCCTCCATGATTCACTTCCATTGTACCTTCTGAAGATGCTGTGATGTAATGCCCTCGAATTTGTGAGCAAATTATGTGTGCCTAGCCCTAACAATGCCTTTGAAGGATTTATGAATATAAACTAATGTGCAAACTAGAAACTCAATTCTAATATGCAAATAGTAATGAATAGCCTATGATATGAAGAATGCCTATAATAAAAGTAGTCTAAGCAAATGATCATGGATCCGAAAATGAGACCAAGATTGTCATTTTATAGAAAATGCAATCTTGAACAGATAGACAAGATGAGAGCCTTAAGGAATGCCCTAGAATAAAAGGTCGAGATTCAATAAGGCAACTCTCAATTAGGGTTAGGGAAAAATACCCATATGTGTGAATAAGATTTAATTAAATGAATTAAATCAAGACTGAACGTGACAGTTGAGATGAAATTAGTAAAAATCAGAAGACAAGAGGATGAGATTTTAGAAAATCAATAATTTTAGAAATTACTTGATTTGTAGAAGAATAATTCTAATTCAAAATAGGGATTTTGTGAGATAGTAAGTAATTGATTTTTGAAATTAATTACTAAATGAAGAATCAGTGAAGTATGTGAGATATTTTTAAATGATTTGTTTTATTTAAAAATATAAAAGTGTCACATGCCATAATTAAATAATTATTTAATTTAAAAGAAGTTGTTAATTAATTAAATAAACTAGCAAATCTATTTAATTAAGAGGATTTAGGAATTAGTGACACATTAAATAAATATATTTTAAATATATTTATTAATAATCAAAAGGACATTAATGATAAGGATTAATTAAATAAGCAAGATTTTATTTAATTGCAAGAAGACTTTGATAATTAGTGACATATTCGATAAATAAATAAGATTTATTTATTTAATAATCATGCAGAATGAGATATTATGAACTAATTAAATAATTATGAATTATTTAATTAATAGTTGAATGTGGGTTAGGAACATAATTAAAATGTTATAATCATGTCATGACGAAAGGTGGTAAAATAGTGCTTGCGGGTCTTGGTCATTTTTATGTGTCTACATTTGCCCCTCTTTGTCATAATGTAGCTTGTCGCATTGTGGCAAAGAAAACAAGTCCAAAATATGCCCCAACGAAGGTACGGAGTGCCTATGCCCCCTCGGGAAAATTTTTGAATTTCGACTCGGGATAAAAAAAAATTGGAAAATATCCTGACTAAGTCAATTAATGATTAGAAAAGTGATGGTGTGATTCGATTCAAAAACGAAGGATGTTAAGCTAGCCAAATGCCGATCAAAGGTGGTCAAACGAGCCTCCAATAGGACCTACTAGGTCAAAACCCTAATTTTTAGCCTACAAATAGGTTGAAAAGGTCAATCCATATGCCATTTTCTCATTTGTCATATAGAATATTTCAGAAACCAAAGATATGAGAGACGATGGTGATCCCTACAACTACACACCATGGATATCACGTGCACACATTCCGACAACCCAAGGGTGCAGGGGCACCGGTAAGTACCCTATCCAACTTGTCAAATTTTGAATTTTATGCATTTATTAGGGTTTAATGGGGGGAAAATAGATGCGGTGCGATGCAAATGCTATCATGAAAGCCGCATATGCCTTCGCGTTCGCTGTATTTGATTGGGTCATGATGCAAGTGCAATGGGTAGGATAGGTTATTTGTGCAACTGCGCATTCGCAAGTCGAAACGACACAATCACCATGTTGCGAGGTAATTGATGGTTTTGTGACACATTTTCCATTTCGAAATGCAGACAATAGGTGGAACGACACATATGCTGTTAAATTGCGTATTCGATAGATTAAATGACACATTCGACATATTGCAATGCATTTGTCTTGCGTAGAGCCGCAATTGAAAAATTGTGACACATTTGCAGTCAATGCGATGCAATTGAAGTTGATCAGAGTTGAATTTTGTTGACCTTGTACTGAGATTAACCCTTATGTACCCTTGACTTGCCAGTAGTACAAAACTTTCCATAATGTTGCTCAGTATGTGGTAATCCTTGCCCTTTCCTTGTGTAGATTCAGCTGGTGCCCATCACGAGAGGTTTGACCAGCTACCTATGCTTTCTGAGATCGCCTCAGTTATAGACAGAGGCAATGACTGATGGCCTTGGGTCTGTGTCATGTGACGTATATGCCCATTATTCAGGAAAATAGAGGTTTGCTTACAACTCTTTGTGAGAGGTGGCATTTTGAGACTTGCTCGTTTCACCTGCCTACTAGAGAGGTGATAGTGAATTTGGAGGACATGTACCCCATTCTTCGGATGCTGATTAGCGGAGAGAGGGTGGTCTATGATCCACACCGAGGGTGACAAGTCCTGACAAAGAGGTATGAGGGTGTTGATGGTGCCCAGTTTGTCCTGGAAGGTTATGAGATCGGTTGGGATGTTATAGCCGATCGATTTCCCAGGTTCGATGCCATGCTCATGACCTTGATCGCCAGATTGCTGATCCTAGATCATCATGGTCACAGATTTCCCATTGGATGGGGGGCTGTTCTTGTTCACATGAGATTACAGAGGACTATTTTTTCTTGGGGGCCATGCTTGTTGGCCATGTTATACCATCAGTTGCATAAGGTAGTTTACCATTAGGGTCACAGTATCAGCTGCAGGACCACCTTACTCATGATTTGGGTATGGGAGCGCATTCCCATTTTTTGACCACCCGTGTAGATTCAGAAGCTAGGTGATGGGATGTCCTATGTTTATTTATATGCAGGATCAGTGAGTTACACTTGCCTGGGAGATACTAGGTACTAGCGTCATCGGATAGATAAGATGATCAGATTTGTTTGGAGACCCTATAGAGAGTGTGCTCAGTGGTCAGATAAGGATGGCCACTTGTCCTTTTGTAGACAATTTTAGTATCTTATTGGTCGTACGGTACAGATGCAGTAGATCATTGAGATGTACTTTCCTCAGTGGGTACTACGACAGTTTGGGGAGCAACAGATTATGCTAGTAGGCATGATAGAGTATGCTCGGTCTTCCAGAGAGACCATGTGGGGGCTGCCCATATCAGTCACAGTGGCAGAGCAATAGGTTGATAGCCTAGTGGTAGTTCAGTGGGTATGGAGAGGGGGTCCAACAGATCCAAGGATGTCGGTCGAGTTTGACACCTGGTGGTAGGTGCACAAGCCCATCCCTTTGATAGATCTGGATGGTCCATCGTCGATAGATCGTAGATCATTCATTCCACGGATTTCGAGGAGAGGGCGGGGTGGTAGAGATGGAGGGAGAGATGGCAGAGGTGCTAGGGGCAAAGATGGAGGTAGGGTCGAAGGCTGAGATAGGGGAGACAGAGGAGGTGGGGGAGGTGGAGGAGGTGGAGGTGATGATGGAGGTGGAGGAGATGGAGGAGGTGGGGGAGATGGCAGGGGTGTCAGGAGGAGGAGAGATGACCAAGGGTGGAGGCAACCTAGGAGAGTCAGGCAGAGATTGGGTGGTGTACCATTGTCACCCATTTGGGAGGAGGGGGAGGAGAGAGAACCAGAGGTGAGGGCCGAGGAGGAGGTGGAGGTGGTGGCTGAGGAGGTGATGATGAAGGAGAGAGTAGAGGAGGATCCTCTTGTTGGGGGACACCCTCTTGATATAGACATGGAGGAGGTCCAGGCCAAGGGGGAGAGAAATGAGGAGGAGGATGAGACAGATCAGTGACTATGGGAGCACATGATCTCTAGAGATGATGAGGGTGATAGATCACCCATTCTGCCCACGGATGCTACTATTGATCAATGGATTGCAGATCTATAGAGCAGACTAGATACGGCCTTGTCTTAGAACAAGGCCTTGGTAGTGGAGCTAGAGGTCACTTAGGTGAAGAGAGATTAGGCCATTCTTCGGCGGCAGGAGTTAGATCGATGGGTCACCAAGTTTGTATAGTTGTGCTCTAGACCGATAAGGGATATGGCTCAGGAGTTAGCTAGGATGGCAGAGAGCAGGGGCTGATACAGGGTGTTATATGAGTAGGTTGTTCCACCAGATAGATGAGACCCAGGGTTGTCCTGATCCTATAACAGGATAGGTAGTGGCAGTCGAACACACAACAATAGGTCTCACAAAAGTAGTCACACCAGTGCTGGGGGGTCTACTGCATCAGGGCAGTCTTCAGGTCACAGGTCACACAACTCTCATAGGCACTCGTTAGGGCATAGTCACCGGTCAGATCATGGTCATAGATCAGTGTCTTCAGGGTAGCAGATAGAGCAGAGCCAACCTCTGGTTACTGATCCCACAGGTTCCCAAATTGAGACACAAGAGAGGACACCTATTCAGGTCACTTTTTAGTTGATGAGTCATCCACAATCACCTCATAGTTCACCTCCACAAGAAAGAGGAGGGCCATCTTAGGAATTGCTTTTAGACACATGCATATTTTGATATTCGAGCTTGCGAGCTCTATTTTTGGGATATCATATGACTTTATCCTATGACATTACATGTTTTTGAGAGTATATATATATGCGATGCAATTTTGATGTGGCCTATATGATGTTATGTGTTATGGTATTCTAATGTTTTATGGGATGCTTATGGATGTGATTATGTATGCATTAATGTGATGATGATGTGATTCCTATATGTTAATGCAAATGTTTATTTATGATGCTTATATGTTGATGAAAATGATGGTCTTATGAATGGATGCAAGTGATAGTGTTTATGCAATGTGAATTTTGATTTATGTAGATGTGAATATGAAATTATCATGCCATGATGTATGCAACTTTATTTTTTGTATGTCACGGGATATCATCAAAGAACAAGAGAAAAGAAAGCGAAGAGCGATGTTAGTGTGAAGAAAGATATGCTTGTTAGTGCGGAAATTAAAAATCCTTCAAAGTTGTGCTATAGTGCTATTCTAGTTGTTGCTCTTTAATCATCATTGGGCGAAAATGTCATGATGGTCAACAAACACTATGATATGACATAGATCAATAGTGTGCAAGGTCGAACCATCACATAGATCAACAGTCATAGACAAGGATGATCATGACTCATGCAAGGAACACAATTGCCCCTAGTCACTTTATCATGACCAACCACCAGAAAAAACAAACCAATCATGAGACATTGTTGTTTCTCTAAATATTGATGATAGGACATCCTTGAGAAACTAGCCACATGATAGTAAAAACAAATAATAAAATCATCATACTATGTCATTGCTTCTCTAAATCTTGAAGTCAGGATATCCTGGAGAAACTAATAGTAGAGTGAATAAGAAGACAAGGATAATCATCATGATATGTCATGGTTCCTAAGACATAAGGAACTAATATCATGATAATCATCAAAAGACAGAAAAAAAGAAGTTTTCCAAGTGTTTTTAATGTCGGGGGTTGTTTTAAATGTCGAGCGACATCAAATTTAGGAAGGACACATCTTGAATAATGTTGATATCTAGGAGATCGATTCTTAGAGTTAGGAGAATCCATCAAAATTACCAGATGATGATGATGATGCTTAGGAAGGACACATCCAAAAGCATAAAGAATTTGGCAAGGGTTGCTCTTTAGAAGGACACATCTGAAGAAGAACCCAAAGTATTCGCCATGATAAATTGCTTTGATAGGATTATCACTACATGTCGTTGCTGACATGCTGAATTGACTGAAATTGTTGATGAAACAGATTGCCGATAGGTTGATAATTCAAGATTGAAATAAGGTTTGTTTGATTCGAAGATAGCTTGTCGTGTGTGAATGTGTAGTGTCATGAACCCTAATGGACTGACCTAGTGCAGCCTCGAGGGTCCATCGATTGATGGCCTTGCCTACATCGTGCACTCAGAGACCTCGTAGTTTGACACAACCAATGACATTGTCCGAAGGTCAAAAGCCTTAATCATGATTTTATTTTGACAAACCTAGAAGGACTAACCTAATGTCTTGGGGATTCAAAGATGAATCTTTCCTAAGTAGCAAAAGCGTAGAGACAATGTAGTTCGAACTAGGACGAAGATTGATTGACGTGATCAATTGAATTGATCAGATTGACTTTGATTTTGGATTTTGACATTGATTTGGATGTTTTTGTATTTTCTTAGGATGCTTTCTGATTTTTAGGTCTTTTTTAGAACTTTTTCACATTTTTATGATTTTTTCAAGACTTTTTCAGATTTTTATGATTTTTTAGGACTTTTTCAGATTTTTCAGATTTTTTTAGGTCTTTTTGAGAATGCGGGATCATGTGCACTATCCACTGCAATTACATGATAAAGTTCTTGCCCCCCAGATAGGTCGGGGAATACCCAAGTTCAATGACATGGAGATAAGTAGACGCCAGGCAAATGATATGCAAGGGATGATGTCAACCAAATGTTAACCATGGTTGGAATTGACAGGACTTAGGACGGATGTCATGAATGTGTCAGGCCTTTGTGATTATGACAAATGGATAAAGGTCGATTCGAGTAACAGTAGATGGCGAAGCAACAATTGACTACGCATGGTGCCTATTTGCTAGGTTTTCACCATGGTACTTATCCAAAGCACCTGTTTGCCAAGTTTTCACTATTGGATGAATTCCTTTCTTTTTACTATTTTTGCCATTTTTTGATTTTTTTGTGTCACCAAGATGCCTGGTTGCCAAGTTTTCATCAAGGGATGATTTTTTCTATTTTTCAATTTTTTTTGTATTTTGTAGGTTTTCAGCTCATCTTTCTGCTATGTGTAGAACTCTCTCAAATGTAAACTATTGATAGGTTCTATCAGCTATTCTCCATCAGGTGTAGCCAACTGATAAGCTCTAGAAACAAATGCGGCAGTAATGATATAAGGACCAAGCCAATTAGCCTCAAACTTACCAGGCTTTTCACAGTCCGCCTGATTTCTGGGGTTCTGCATGAGAACCAAGTCACTGATTTCAAACTTTCTCACCATGACTCTTTTGATATGACTGTAAATGATTTAAGGCATTTTATCATCTTTCTTGTAGCATTTATAGCCCATGGAGATGAGTATGTCTATACTCTTCATCATCAATCATTCCTTTCAAAGAGACTCAGAGAGAAGGAATTTTGACCTCAATGGGTAATATGGCCTCAGATCCATAGACCAGGGAAAATGGAGTGGCTCCAGTGGGGGTACGGATGCTAGTACGATAGGCCCATAAATAGGATTAAGTTGTAGGTGCCAATCTCGGCCAACGTCATTGACGGTCTTCTTCAGAATGCGAAGAATTGTTTTGTTGGACGCCTCAGCTTGGCCGTTACCTTGTGGGTAGTATGGAGTGGAAAAATGGTGTTGGATGTGGAATTGCTCATAGAGCTCAAGAACGTCCTAATTTTTGAATGGACTGTCATTATCTATGATGATGGATTATGGGACACCATATCGACAGATGATGTAATTCAGGATAAACTTGGATATTTGTTTACCGGTGATGTAGGTGAGAGGGACGACTTTCATCCACTTAGTAAAATACTCAGTGGTGATGATTATGAATTTTATGCCATTGGAAGAGGACGGATGGATTTTACCCACGAGGTTGAGTCCCTATTGTGCGAAAGGCCATGGAGAAGTGATAGGTCTCAATTCTTGTGTAGGTGCATGAATCAGATCACTGTGCACTTGAAATTTTTGACATGTTCTAACAAACTGAAGAGCATCCTTTTCCAATGTCGGCTAGTAGTATCCAAGTCTAGTGACTTTCCTAGCTAAGGTTGGACCACTTGAATGAGATCCGCATATACCCTCATGTACTTCTCATAAAGTCATTTGGGCTTCATCAGTGTCGAGATAGCGAAGAAGGGTGTTGTCAAAGCCACGGCGGTATAAGGTGTCACTAACAATGGTGTATCTAGCCGCTTTTCGGATAAAGGATTTTCTTTGGTTGTTAGATAGGTTGGGTGGGAGGGTTTGGGATTTAAGATAGTCGTATATGTCTTGATACCAAGGTGAACTGGGACCAACAATCTCACACACCATTTTAAACTCTGGAATATCATATGCAGGCATCAACAGTTGTTCCACCAAGAATTCAAATTGTGACACATTCTTAGGGATGTCTAGGAGAGATCCAATGGTAGCCATTGCATCGACTGCTTTATTCTGTATCCTTCGGATTTGTTCAAATGCAATAATTTTGAAATACATTAGGAAACTATCCACCATTCTTTTGTAGGGAAGCAACTTCTCATCCTTTGTGTCATAGTCATCATTCACTTGATTGATGACTAATTGAGAATCTTCGAATACGAGTAATGTCTGAATTTTCCATTTGATTACTATCTTGAGACCTATGACCAATGCCTTGTATTCTACAATATTATTTGTACAAGGGAAGGCAATCCAAAATGATTTAGGAATTGAATCCCCTTGTGGTGTGATAAATAATATGCCAGCTCCTGAGCTGTGACTAGTGTGGGACCCATCAAAGTATAGTTTCCATGGTAGAGCTAGTTTTGCATGAAAAATAGACTCATCAGGAAATTCAGTTATCAGTGGATGAGTGGCTTGGATTGGTGCCTCAGCCAGTTGATCCACTATTACTTGACCTTTTATAGCCTTGTGCTCCACATACTATATGTCATATTCACTTAATATCATGACCCATTTTGCCAAACGACCTGTCAATGTTGCTCGACTCAAAAGATATTTTAATGGGTTAATCTTTGCCACTAAATGTGTTTGATGGCTCAACATATAGTGTCTAATTTTTTGTGCCACAAAAACAACTGCAATGCATGCCCTTTCAATGGTTGTGTAATTGAGCTCATATCCAATTAGTGTGTGACTGATATAATATATGGCTCTTTCTTTTCCTTCATGGTCATTTTGTGCCAATAATGCCCCCAATGCATTTATCATTGCAGAGACATACATGATTAATGGTTTTCCCTCAATAGGCGGTATTAACATGGGTGGTGTCAATAGATATTATTTTATTTGGTCAAAGGCTATGTTGCACTTATTTGTCCATACAAAAGGAATGCTTTTGCGTAGTAGATATTGGAATGGTTGACACTTGTCTGCCAATTGTGCAATGAATTTTCGAATAGACTGCAATCTACCTTGAAGCGTGCGCAATTCACTAATTCCCTTAGTGGAGGCATGTCCATAATTGCTTTTACTTTTGTGGGATCCACCTCAATGCCTCATCTTGAGACTATGTATCCCAACAACTTACCTGATGTCACTCCAAAGACACATTTCTTTGGGTTCAATCTAACCTTGTAATCTTCAAGCCGTCTGAAAATTTTATCTAAGACTTTGAGATGTTCCTTCCTTGTCAAAGATTTTGCTAATAGGTCATCCACATAATATTCCATTAGAATATGCATCATGTCATAGAAGATTGTTGTCATAGCCCTTTGATATGTAGCGCCTGCATTCTTTAGGCCAAAAGGCAAGACGTTCCAATAGTATGTTCCCCAAGGACAAGTGATTGCCATTTTATGTTGATCCTCTATTGCAATTCTGATTTGATTATAGCCTGAGAAACCATCCATGAGAGATAGCATCTCATATCCTACTGTGAGTTCAACAATCATGTCTATGTTTGGTAGGGGGAAGTCATCCTTTGGGCAAGCCTTATTCAAATCTCTAAAATCCGTGCAAATACAGGTTTGTCCATTCGGCTTGGTAACAGGAAAAATGTTTGATATCCAATCAACATAGTCTATTGACCTTATGAACTCAACATCCAGTAACTTTTTTAGTTTAGCCTTGACAAGTAATGCAATCTGTGGGTGCATTTTGTGCAACTTTTTTTTGACTGGCTTGATTCTTGGGATTAAAGGAAGATGATGTAGAACCAATTCAGGATCCAAGCCTGGCATGTCAGCGTATGACCATGCGAAGTTAACTTTTTTCTCTGTGAATAATTGCTTAAATTCAAGTTTTTCTTCATCTGACAATGATGAGGCCAAGAGAATCATTTTGGGATTCTCTGGTCTGGCTATGTTAACTTTTGTTGTCTCCTTAATGAGCATAGCTAATTTTTCTTGTGTTATGGGGAGAAAGTCCAATCCTCCATCCTTAGGTGCCTCAGAGAGGTTTTCACCTTCGGATGCATCCTTTGTTTTTACTATTTTATTGCCAGAAGGTGCCTTGCGGTTTTCACCTAAAGGCATTTCTTTTTCTTTTTTCTTTTTTGTATTTTTGCGATTGGAGGATTGCACAGTCTCCTCGAAATAAGCTGCACAATCTAGATCAATGGAGAACCCTATTTTGTGATCCCCCCATGGAATACCATCTCTTAGTCCCATGAATTCTACAATTGTCTCGTCATTCTAAAATATGTCCATCACCAATGGATCTTGTTGGTCCCAGTCGATGAGTTGTGGATAAACAAGGGAGATTCCATCATCAGTGTTGGTAAAGGCTGGAGAAGATGCAGAAAGTGTGCAAATTGATGCCTCAAGTGTAAAGGAAAATTTATCAATTTCCACTTTCGTGTCTGATGCAATGGATGGTCCATACTCTGAGTCAGATGAATCAAATTCAAAATCATAATATGGGATGAAATTATCAACATCCTGACTAGTGGTAGGCATTTTAGAAGTATGGATAATGGGCTCAGATAGGTCAGGCTCATGGGTGGGCTCAGGAATGGGGTGGGATGATTTAGGTATTGCCGATGACACTTTGTGTTCTTCTGGATTCCAAGGAATGCTTACCCATTTCTTGTCTTTAGAATGTCGGTCAATAGGGTCAATGTTATATTGCTGGTGAAATCATTCTTCAAAGGAAGGTTGGTCAGGTTCCAAGAATAGTTCATCAATGTCATAGTCACTGATGGTTTTGTCAGATCCCCATTCCCATTCATTTGAGTCCATTTTGGTTAGGAATTCTTTGCTTGTCCCGACACTTTTCGTTGTTGTTACGTCCTTACCTGAAAATTCATAGATACATTGATCGTCAGTTCCAAGTTGGTCGAATCCTAGCCCTATGTATCTTGGTCTTGCCGTTATGATAATAGTTTCCCTTCTTCCATTGCTATTCTTTCCAAGGCCACTTGTGCCATCAAAACCTTGGGCTTTGCATATATCATATCCTTTGCCATAGAGATGCAATGGTAGTGGGGATAACTTTGTTGGGTCTTTGTAGATCCAGTTATCCATGTCAATAATGACTTTGTTACCCATATCGCCCCACCATGTAAAAACACTTGTTGGTGGAACTTTGAAAGTTACTTTGGGCTCAACTGTAAAACAAGGTCTACCATAGACTTTAGGTGGCTTTGGTATTGTGGTTATACAATAAGTCGTGTTCAATTTGAACTCTCCACAACCAAGGTCCTAGATTTGAAGGTCTTTACTTGGGATGGAGGCCGATGAAGATGGTGTGGTAGAAGGTGATGGAATGGATGATTTCATGATTGTTGATGGGTCAACATATTTGGATGAGGTGGAAGATGAGACCTCCTGATTGATGGGTACCTGGTGCTCAATTGTAGCTTGCAGGTTGGTGCAGTATTGGAATGGATTGGGATCTCCTAAGATAGTGATATCAGTTCCATCAAAAGGGAATTTGAGGCATTGGTGGTACATGGATGGAATAGCCTTTAGAGCATGAATCCAAGGGTGACCAAGTAATATATTATAGTGTATGTCACGATCTAGGACCTGGCATGTGGTATCTATGATGACTGGTCCTACTCGGAGTGGAATTGTAATAATGCCTTTAGAAGCATGTTCTTCATCATCGTGCTTTGATGACGATGCTTTTTCTAGCATCTACACATGCCTCAGAGAAACCAAGAGCTTTGACCAATTTCAGAGAGCATATGTTCAATCCTGCTCTGCCATCTACTAGGATTTGTCTAACTTTATGCTTGTGGACAAAGACCTCAATGTGAAGGGCATTGTTATGTGATGATTTGGGTGAGGAATAGTTGCTTTCTGAAAAGGTGATGTGGTGAGGTGAATTTAGGTATTCGACCATGGTATCAAAGTGGTTAACATCGATGTTGGTTGGGATAGATGAATCTTGCAGTACTTTATCGAGGATGGCCTTATGTGTGGGTGAAATACAGAGCAGTTCGAGAATGGATATTTGAGTAGGTGTTTTATTTAACTGCTCAATGATGTTGAACTACGGTTTTGGATTGGACTGTCTGGTGGATGGACCAAGTATGGTGATTTTCGATTGATGTGTCGAAGGACCTGGGATGGTGACCTTGCCTTTATGAGTAGTCACATTGCATTTTGGGGCTCTTTTAATGTTGATGGTATTAACAGATTCATCTTCATTAGCAGTGCAAAGATTGTTAATAATAGTACCATCGGGATAACTATATGTAGGATGAGTAGTATTGTAAGCCGGATGGATGTGGTTGGCTTGATTGTTTGTATGCTTGGTGCCAGACGAGGAAGCCTTACCATGATCTTGCAGTGGTTTTTTGTGTATGGTATGATCTGCATTAGATGCAAAAGATTGACCACCCAACTCAATGGTGTGGTTCTCTATGAGGTCTTGCACCAGATTTCACAATTGGTGAGAAGAGGAAGTTTTGTGCCCTTTGGCATGGTGGTAATCACAAAATGAACTGTCATCCCACCATGATGGCTTGAATTGACCAGGGTCATATGGTTTTGGCTCTTCCAGTGTTATGACGTTCATTTGAAGAAGTTTCTTCAAGATAGTTTCGATAGGTTCACCCAAAGGGGTGTATGTGCGCTTTTGGAATTGTTGAAGTTGATGCAATTGCCTTTGATTAGATTGTGCATGATTATTTTGGATAGCATTGGCAGTTGGTGTCGGTGTAGTTATAGGTACGTTTTGATTTTGTACTCCTTTGATTGTGAGTACATGACTTGTTGCATTGATAGTTTTTGCATCAACTACAGCATCGTTGGTGATGTGCTTGTTCTTAACCCAGTATTTGTTTTTGTCGTTTGAGCTACTTGGGTTATTATTGGTGGTGGTGTTGATGGTTTTGCCACGATATTTTAATTCACCTTTGGCAATCAAGGCTTTCTCTAGTTGAACACCCTTTTCAACAAGGTCAACAAAAGTGGTGCAACAATGGACTTGTAGGCCATAGCTTAGTGGTCCTAGGAGAGTTTGAAAAAACATGGTAACTTTCTCCTTTTCAGGTATTTCTATTGGACATTTGCTTGCTAAGGTTCTCCATCTTTGAAAGAATGGAATGAAAGTCTCTCCTGCATCCTCTTGGGTAAGTCTGCATAAGGAGGCGATGTCGATGTCTGTGTCAATGTTGTAAGCATAGTTTTCGACAAACTTGTTTTCCAATTCGTCCCATGTTTTTATTCCCTTAGGCAAAAGCGAGAACCATTCTAGTGCATGACCTACAAGATTTCTAGAAAAGAGTCTCATGAGATAAGTTTTCTCATATGAAAATCCATACAACTAGTAGTGAATTCTCTTATGTGTTCAATGGGGTTGGTTTTTCCTTTGTACTTGGGAAAATGGGGTGCCACATATCCATGAGGAAAGGGTGACATATACAAGGTTATGTCGAATGGATATGGACACAAGCCATGTGACAAGTATGACTTTTTATTGGATTGTTGCAAGGTATCCACTTGTGTTTGAAGAGCAGCTAATTGTTGTGTGAGTGCTTCCACCATAGGATGGTTGGTAGCATCACCTATGTTGGTGACAGGGGCAGCTTGAGTCCCCAACTATTGTGATGAGATGGGTTGCCGGTGAGAAAAATGAGTGCTGTAATTAGGCGATTGTTGAAAATGAATGTTTTGATGAGGGATGTGTTGCTGTGTATGGTCTTGAGATGCATAAGTGGGGATGTGATATCCTACCATGTTGGACTGGATTTGAGGACCTTGCTAGTTTTGACTTTGTTGATGTCCAAATGGAGTGAAAGATTGATGGCCTTGTTGATTTTGAGCTTGTTGATGCCCAAATGGAGTGAATGATTGAGCACCTTGATTGCCTTGTCCAAATAAGAGATTGTGGCTTTGAGGGATGTTGGTGTGTTGAGTCATAGTATGAGGATGTGGGTCGGGTGCCTTGTATGGTAACTCTTCGTTTATTTCTCCCAAAAGGGTTAGATGAGTTAGTTTCCATAGTATTTGAAGAACCTAATAATAGGTTTGTTGATGTACTCATGGAACTGGATGAAGTTCCAAAGAGGTTTGATGTGGTTGCGCGCATTGTTTGTGAAGGGATGGTGGATGTTTGTTGGGGGATGGATTGTGATGTGGTGTTGGTTTGGGAAGATGATCCCCCAATAGATGTTGTGTTGGTTGTGGTGGTAGTATGACCAAGGGAGGTAGCATTGAGTGTGTTGATGACATTTTGTGAAGAGGCTCCCATGGACGAATTGTGTGATGGTGGAGTGGGAGAAGTTTCTCTACAAGTGTTAAGGTCAAATCCCTTTGGTAACTTAGCCTCTTGGTCAAGGAGCATAGATAGGAATCTAGAAGAGTCATTTAAGACTACTTATTCTACAAAAGCAACAACTTCTGGATGTTGAGTGGCAGCTAATATGTCTTCTTCAAAGAAATCTCCATTTTGATCCCGTCGGATAAATGGTTCAAAAATATGTGAGGGAGATGATGGTATGTTCATCTCGCTAAAACGATTGATTGTGGAATTTTCCATGTCAAAACAAGGATTATTCATGGTATTGGGAAATGAGTCCATGCCATTTGTGAACTCTAGAAAGTTGGTGTCTTGTCTAAAAGAATCCATGAGTCTTTTCTTTTTCTGTAATCTAGTTTCAACCATACAAAGTTTTGCTCAACTTGGGATGATAATGATCTAAATATGAGACTAATGTTTTTGGTTTCTTTTTGGATTTTTAAAGGATGCTATGATTCAAGACTAAAGGCTTGTGAATGCAAGTGGTGTGATACTAAATGGAGATGCCAAATGACATGAAATAAAGGATCCTAAGATGCACTTACTAGTGAGAGATCTAAAGAGGACAAACTTGGACAAACAAAGCCTTTTTTGCAATGATTCAATTTTGGAAGACCAATGGACGGTAGAAGGACTATAAATGGGACAAAGTGAAGTTTCGACACTAGACTATTGAGTGGGAAATAATTCACAAAAGGATTGACAAAGTGACAAAGATAAGTGGGTCCAATGATAACCTACTATTGAATGCAAAGTTTGGACAATGATTGTTAAGAGTCAACTCCTAAAATCTGCAAAAGTGAGTGTCTAAGGAGATGGTGAAGCTATCAATGCAATCTAATGGAAGGCCAAATGAAAACCTATTGTGAGTCTAAAATGATACCTAAAATGCAATTTTTGATGAAAAATTGAGCAATTCAAAGACTGGTTTGGACTATAACAGTATAGATAGATTTGACTGAATTTGAAGACAAGTTGTGGACTTTTTGTTTTTAACAGTGAGAAGTTGTTTTCAGTTTTGAGCAAATGCATCACAACAAATGTGGTATGATAGAGCAAATGCGGCTCACTGAATCGAATGTGGTTCAGAGAGTGTCGATTGTGACACAGTATGGTGAATGCAGGTTGATGTTTGTCAAATGCGGTTCAAGTTACCGAATGTGGTTTACTGATAGCAAATGCGGCTTTGAATAGTGCAAATGTGGCTCATCAAAGAAAATGCAGCTCAGTATGACTCAAATGTGTCCTATCAGAGTGAATATGGCTTGATATTTGGCAATTGTGGTGCAATAGATTGATTGCATTGCAATGGATAATTTTTTGAAAAACCCGAACATAGTTTTTAGTTTTGACAAGTTTTTTTTTTTTTGGTTCAGATTTTGTGATTTTCAATTTGTTAAAGTCTATTTAAAAGCAGTTGGCAAACATAGAAAATAACAAAAAATTAAGTGTATGTTCAAGTAGACTGACTCTTATATTCAAATGGATCATCCTAACAATCATAACCCACAGCTTAAAATCACATCGACTCACACAACCATGCCACCCCCTAGAGGACACCTGTGTTTTTGTATTTTCTAGGTGCATACTCAAGGTGACAGAAGTGGATACCGAATCCCCTAAGCAAATAGTCTGTGGTGATTATATGGTGAGTGTCTTGGGGGAAGATTCTTCCCTCCCCTTGCACTGTGATTGAGATGATGTTTGGTTACTGACACGGCTGACTACTACACTATGGTTCTTAGTAAGTATTTCCATTCAGTGTGACAATAGATATACTCCCTCGAGAGACCTCTCAACCTTTAGAACAAAGCCTTTAGGGATGGTTATCCTGCCTACTTCTGTCAAGTTAGATTTTCATCAACAACTTGCTTTTGATTATAGTGGGTTGGAAACCTTGGCTTTAGGTGTTCCCACTTAGGTTGTTCCTCTTGGGTGAGTACTTTTTCCCACAAGAGCAGGCCTTCTAAGGGTTGTAAGAAAACATAAAATGCATAAGTATAAAAAATGGATAGGTCTGGCTTTTTGATCACCTAGTAAAGGGGAGAGCATATGCCTATTATCCAATCAAACACACAAAGCAAGTTTGTTCAATTTTAAACCCAAAAATAAAAAATATCTATTCTAGGTGAAGATATTGCTTCACAAAAACATGGTGTTCATTGTTAACCAGAAAGAAATGTGTGGTGACTACCCTAGATTGATAAATTCCAATTAGATTGTCTATCCTAGGATTGGTAAATTCAGATTAATGTGTCTATCCTAGGGTTGGTTCTTTTTAAATACCCAAAAAAGAAAAAAAGGAAAAAAATAGACAATTTCTAGCCGCGGATGCGTCAGATCCACATTACAACAACAACCAGAAAAAAAACATTTACCAGTTACCTGTGGCTCCGAAGAGTGGATGCGTCACATCAAGTCAAATGTGTTGCTTGAAGGATCGAATGCATTGCGATAGATTGATTGTGTCGCTCGCGATCGCAAATGCGATGCGATAGGGTGATTGCATCGTTTAGGCTTGCAAATGCGTTGTTCCATACTGTTCTTGCAAAAAATAATAATCTGCAGCTGTACAACACCTACAAAAGTTCATTAGAACATCGAGTTCACCAATGTAACATATGAATTTCTGCAACATAGAATTGTTAGTTGAACATTATAAAATCCTACATATTAGATCATATAACAATGGAATACAATAGAGAATAAATGAGAAAAAAATAAAATTAGATTGATCTCACCCATGTCTTCTCTCCTCCATGCTTCACTTCCATTGTACCTTCTCAAGATTGTTGTGATGTAATGCCCTCATATTTGTGAGCAAATTATGTGTGCCTAGCCCTAGCAATGCCTTTGAAGGATTTATGAATATAAACTAATGTGAAAACTAGAAACTCAATTCTAATATGCAAATAGTAATGAATAGCCTATGATATGAAGAATTCCTATAATAAAATTAGTCTAAGCAAATGATCATGGATCTGAAAATGAGATCAAGATTTTCATTTTATAGAAAATGCAATCTTGAACGGACAAACAAGATGAGAGCCTTAAGGAATGCCCTAGAATCAAAGGTCAAGATTCAATAAGGAAACTCTCAATTAGGGTTAGGGAAAAATACCCATATGTGTGAATAAGATTTAATTAAATGAATTAAATCAAGACTGAACGTGACAGTTGAGATGAAATTAGTAAAAATCAGAAGACAAGAGGATGAGATTTTAGAAAATCAGTAATTTTAGAAATTACTTGATTTGTAGAAGAATAAATTTAATTCAAAATAGGGATTTTGTGAGATAATAAGTAATTGATTTTTGAAATTAATTACTTAATGAAGAATCAATTAAGTATGTGAGATATTTTTAAATGATTTGTTTTATTTAAAAATATAAAAGTGTCACATGCCATAATTAAATAATTACAAATAATTATTTAATTTAGAAGAAGCTGTTAATTAATTAAATAAATTAGCAAATCTATTTATTTAAGAGGATTTAGGAATTAGTGACACATTAAATAAATATATTTTAAATATACTTATTAATAATCAAGAGGACATTAATGATAAGGATTAATTAAATAAACAGGATTTTTAATTGCAAGAAAACTTTGATAATTAGTGACATATTTGATAAATAAATAAGATTTATTTATTTAATAATCATGCAGAATGAGATATTATGAATTAATTAAATAATTATGAATTATTTAATTAATAGTTGAATGTGGGTTAGGAACATAATTAAAATGTTATAATCATGTCATGATGAAAGGTGGTAAAATAGTGCTTGCAGGTCTTGGTCATTTTTATGTGTCTACATTACTATATTAATATCTCTCTATCCATATCAGGTTGGCCTTGATCTTCTTTTTGTCCCTATGTCATAGTACCATTTCACATCCAATAAGAATTTGAAATCACTAGACGGTTACTTGGTTGTCAAAGTTCTCTATCACTCGACCAATGAATGTGTTGAACCACAACAATGATGTGGGTTCAATGAGTATAATCGCACCATGAGTCTCCATCTCATTCACATCCATCTATTACTGTTAGCCAACCTATTCATTACTCAACCTCCCCACCTTCACTGTGTCGAGGGGACACTAAATTACTTCTCTTCAAAACCAGCAAGTCACAACAATTGGACTCCTATTTGCATATCAGGAAAAATCCCCAAAGCCTCCCACTGAAACACAAAATTCCTCTCGAAGAGAATTATTGCCACCTCCTCAGTCATAAGAGGGAATCAAACTCACATCACCCTGAAGTATCAATTTTACACCAATATGGTGTATTGCCTCGTCGAAGGGACTCAAAAGTGACTCCCACTAATACCATAGAGTTACTTCGATGCAACCAAACTGCAAGGTCCATGGCCTGTCAGGATGTCAAAGAGACATCAAATGTCATCCTACCAACAAGTATGTGTCTCAACAAAGTTCTATCACCACATTCACCATTAGTGCCATCAGCAGTTCAAAGGGACAAAGAACCTAGTCCCAACGAAACCCTATGTCACAACAATAAACCCAACCGTTGAAGCATTACACATCGAATGAACACAAGGTGCAAATATTGAAATTTTACTCGATGTTGATCACACAAAACTGTTGATCCCTTATTAGAATTAAAATAATTAGATTGATGCAATATTATGTCTTTACCCTAGATGCTCCTGCATCAGACACCTGAGGTAATTTGAAAAATGACCTTGTCACTCTTCAAGGGCTAGAGGAAAAATTAAACGGCTAACCTTTGATGCAAATAACAAACTGAAATATTCAACAAATCTTCCTTCCCACTTCACTAGGTATTCATTATACTACTTGTTCCTTGTGCTTCTCCTCACATGACTATCCAGAATGTCTTCAATTTCATCTTTTTCCTCTACAGGTGTTGGAACACTCCACTGTGCTTCTACCAACTTGTGCTTCTTATTTTCTTGATGATACTTTGTCAAATCAGCAATGTTGAATATAGGTTAGACATGAATCTCACTCAAAAAATACACCTCATATGCATTTCCTGAATCATGTTTCTTCAAAATATTACATGGCCCAAACTTCTTCATCTTCAACTTATTGTATGTGCCAACTGGAAACCTTTCCTTCCACAAATGAACCATGACTTCATCACCAACGTGGAACTCCTTATATCTTTGTTTCTAGTTTTCCTTAGACTTATACTATATATTCATCTTATAGATGTGCTTCCTAACCTCCTCACACACATTCTTTATATTTTTAGTAAAATATTTAGCTTTAGCACTACACTTTTCCCCCTTATCCATCCTCATTAATTTAGTATCAGTTCTAGTACTACTACCATACATAATCTAGAATGGTGATTTACCCATGATCTTATTGATTGAATTGTTATAAGAAAAATATTCTTGCACTAAAAACAAGTCCCAACCTTTGGGTTTATCACCTACCAAGCATCTCAACAAATTACCCAAACTTCTATTCCACACTTTTATTTGTTCATCCGTCTATGGATGATGTGCTAAGCTAAAATTCAAATCTATTTTCATCTTCTTCCACAATATCCTCCAAAAATACCTCACAAACTTGGTATCTCAATCTGAAACTATGATTCTGGGTAAAACATGTAGTCGTACCACCTCTCTAAAGAAAAATTTAGCAATGTGAACTGCATCACTAGTCTTATGACATGAAATGAAATGTGCCATATTTGAAAATCTATCCACCACCACAAATATGGAGTCATGACCCCTCTGCATCCTAGGAAAACCAAGAAAAAAACCCATACTGATATCCTCCCATGGCTTCTCTAGTACAAGTAACAACTGATATAGTCTAGAATTTTGACTGGTGCCTTTCATCATTTGACACACCCTACAACCCTATACAAATTTCTTCACATCCTACTACAATTGTGGCCAATAGTAATTCTCACTCACATAACAATTGTCTTATCCCGACCAAAATGTCCTACCAATCTGCCACTATGCTTCTCCTTGATCAAGTTCCCCCTCATGGAACTCCTTGGAATGCATAATTAATTCCTTCTAAACATCATACCATCTTGTCCTATCTAGTGTGATAGGCTCCTTGCAAGCTTTCCAAGCTTCTACAAAATCAAGATCTTTTGGTTACAAAATTCTGAGTTCATTAAACCTAACAACTTCAATTTGCATTTTAGTTAACAAGTCCTGCCTTCTGCTAAAGGCATCTACAACCTTGTTTGACCTTCCACTCCTATGCTTTAAAACAAATGTGTAGCTTTGTAGAAATTCAACCCATTTCAAATGCCTTTGATTCAGTTTACCTTGACTAATTAAATATTGTAAAGCCTAATGATTAGTAAATAAAAAAAATTCTTTTGGCAACAATAAATTTCTCCATTTCTTCAAAGTCTAGACTATGGTGTAGAATTCCCAATCATAAACAAAATATCTTTTCTTTGCATCGTTCAAATTTTCACTAAAGTAGGCAACAAGATCACCTTCTTGACTCCAAAAATCTCCAA
Source organism: Sequoiadendron giganteum (assembly GCA_007115665.2). Taxonomy (NCBI): domain Eukaryota; kingdom Viridiplantae; phylum Streptophyta; class Pinopsida; order Cupressales; family Cupressaceae; genus Sequoiadendron; species Sequoiadendron giganteum. Next base: position 330,852,806 of record CM021109.1, on the reverse strand, counting down.
TGGCGTTGCCATTGGCATCATAGTCTCCCTTAAATAATTTTTTCAAATCTAGGAGTGCCAAAATAGGCTGCTCCATGACCTTTTTCTCCAAAATATCAAAACTCCTTGAAAATCTTGTACTCCATTTGAATTCTTTTCTATCCCCTCTCATTTTTTTAGTTAGGGGCACACAAATACTACTGAATCCTTTAATGAAATTTTTGTAAAAATTTGATAGACCATGAAAAGATCTTACCTCAATAAAGCTTCTTGGTGTAGGCCACTCCATGATGGCTTTCACCTTCTTTGGATCCATTGTTAGACCTTTTGTTGAGATAACAAATCCTAGGTATACTAGTTCACATTTCACAAAACTGCACTTCTTTAAGTTGATCAACAACTTCTCCTCTCTTATCTTCTCAAAAACTTCTTTGATATGCATTAGGTGCTCCTCCAACATCTTACTAAAAATCAAAATGTCATCATAGTAAAAAATGAAAATTTTCTGTAAAAAATCTTTCAGAACCTTGTTCATGAGCCACATGAATGTGCTTGGTGCATTGGTTATTCCAAAAGGCATGATTAACCACTCGTACAAACCTTCCTTGGTCTTGAACGTTGTCTTCCATTCATCCCCTTCTCAGATTTGAATCTGGTGATAATCACTCTTCAAATCAATCTTTGTGAAGTACTCAACTCCACTCAAGCAATCTATTATGTCATCCATCCTTGGCAAGGGATATTGATACTTGATTGTGATCTTGTTAATGGTTTTGGAATTGGTACACATCCGCCATCCACCATCCCTCTTGGGTTCCAATACAATAGTTACTACACACGAACTCAAACTCTCCCTGATCAATCCCTTTCACAATAGTTCTTGCACTTGCATGTTCAATTGCTCATTTTCTGCTAGAGTCATTCTATGAGCTGCCTTATTTGGAAAAATAGCTCATGAAATCAAATCCATTTGATGACTAATTTTCCTTACTAGTAAAAATCCTCTAGGTACATTATCAAAAACAATACTCTAGAATTCATCCAACAAACTACACACTTCTACAAGGACTTTACTACTAGCTTCCTTTTTATCTTTGGGGATTAATGAAAAACACATGCATTCGTGCCTCATACCTTCCAAGAATTTCATTTTTTCAACCAAATAAATTCATGCATTATTACATACCTTCTCTCTTACATCCTTAAGAGGATTTAGCTTATGTCAAACACCATATTTTGTCAATGAATAGGTGTTAGCACACCCATCATGCACTTCTCATCAATGAAACTACCATGGTCGACCTAACATGTGGTAAGAATCCATAGGAATGATACCACACATAACCTCATCCTTGCAGTTGCCAATATTGAACTTTATCAAGCATTAATAATTGAATAGAACCCTTTGGTCCTTCTACAACCATGCAATCCAATAAGGACTTGTATGTATTCTTCTATCTAACTGCAACTTAGTGAAAATTTCCTCTGACACAATATTGTCAGTTTTAAAATGAAATCCTTCAATAGAAGTTACTTGAAAATACCTAAATCAATTTCTCTCCTAGTGCCTATAGCATACTTTGCATAACAACCCCTGATTCTTGGAATGGACATAAAATTAAGATCCCCAACAAAACAAGACAAAACAAAAAGAAACAAAGACAAAGAAGAGAACAAACAAAAGAAAAAACATAAACATAAACAAGGACCAAACAAAAAGGAACACCAAAACTTAATTACATATGATACAATATAATACATTCATTCAAAATAGCAGACCTTTCATGAACCAAAGTAATGCTTGAGAAACTGACCATTAACTGGCAATGGAATAGGTTCTCCTATTAAGGTACTCAAGCGAAAAGCATTCTTGCCTAGTATCGTAGCCACTTAATATGGACCCAACCAGAGTCTATCAAATTTTTGGTGACCTCCCTTCTTCTCTCTAGCTTTATCCCATAACAACACAAGATCTAATATCCTAAAGGCTTTTACCTTGGCCCTTTTGTCAAACCAACATTTGACAACTGCCTGATGTTTAGAGAATTGATGCAAAGCAACATCTCTCTGCTCTTCCATGTTGAGAAAATCGATTAGTCTGAACTCAATCCTATCATCCCTTGTATAAAATTCCTGCATAAAACTAAGGATAGGTATTTGCAAATGGATCAAGAAGACCGGATCTTGGCCATATACTAACTTAAATGGTGAATTTCCTAAGGAAGCTTTGATTCAAGTTCGATCTGCCCATAGGGAAAATCTCAACTAGGTATGCTAGTCCCTAGGATTGTTTTCTAACAATCTTCTTATTACTTCCAATAGATTTTTATTAGTGGACTCAGCCACTCCATTTTCTTGAGGGTAGTAATTAGAAGAATATTTCAAGATGACTTTATGCTCATAAGTCCATTGAATAAATTTGGCTGAAGAAAAAGTAGGGCCATTATCACATACCAGGGAAAATGGAACTCCAAATCTGGTGGTGATGTTCTCAGTTAAAAATTTGATGACCACCTCTATGGTGCTACTTTTGCATGGTTGAGCCTTAGTCTAGCATGTATAGTAGTCAATTGTATTCAAGATAAACTTGTGACCTGTAGAAGAATTTGGATTAATAGCACCCACAAAATCAAGTGCCCATTGAGCAAATGGTCTTACCTCTTACACTAGTTGCATAGGCATTGTTGGATTTCTTTCATTGGGTGCAGAGGTTTGGCATACATGGCATGTCTTAAGATGTTGGTGCACATCCCGAAATACATAAGGCCAATAATAGCCTGATCTAAGGATTTGATGAGCCAAAGCATCTGTAGATCCATGTCTTGTACCATGTCTTCCATGAAACTCAGAAATGGCATGCTTAGCCTTTTGCTGATCCAAACAGTGTAGGTAAATTCCTTGAAAGTTCCTTTTGTAGATAGATCCCCCTTTAAGCATGTAATGAGCACTCTTCATCCTCAATTCTCTCCTTTGAGTAGCATTCATCCCTTCTAGACATCTATTGTTGATGAGGAAGAAAATAAAATCTATGTACTAGGGATCCTTAGTAAATGATTGGATAGTGTACTGTTGGCATGTGATATTCTTGTCTACATCTTCCATTGCCTTTGATAAACCCTACCCTCAGACGAGCTTCATTGGATGAATCTCCAAGTCAAACTCTTGCAGGATAGCCATCCACTTCCCTCTTCACTCTCCTAATTCACTTTGCATCAGGAGTGATTTCACAGCTAGATCAAGAACTATGGTCACTACTTGACTTCGAAGAATGTAATGCCTAAATTTCTTTATAGCTCAAACCAATGCAAAGGCTTGTTTCTCTAGGGGTAGGTATCTAACCTCTGCATTCTTAAATGGAGAGCTCATGAAGGCGATAGGTATTTCTTCTCCCTCACCTCTTCATTGTGTTAAAACTACTGCACATGAATGATTAGATGCAAAAGAATAGATATAAAAACGCTTTAGATAATTTGGGCTAGTCAAAATAGGTGCCTCAAATATTGACTATTTGATCTATGAGAAAGTAGATTTGGCCTCATTGCTCCATTCTACTTTTGCCTCTTTCTTCATCATTTCATTAAGGGGTTTTACAATTTCTGTAAACCTTATTATAACATTTCTGACAAAATTAATCCTTCCGAAGAAGGACCTCATTTCTTTCTTACTTCCTGGCCTTGTCAGTTTCAAGATAGCCTCCACTCTATTAGGATCTATGGATATCCCTTCTTTTGATATAATGTGGCCTAAGATTTTCCTTGCAGACACTCCAAACACACACTTTTTGGGATTGAGGGAGACACCATAGCTTATGCACCTTTTGAGAACCTTTTCTAAATCTACTACATGGTCTTCCCATTTCTTTGAGAAAATAGTTGTCATCCACATAGATAATGATGAACTTACCTATTAGATCCTTGAATGCTACATCCATTGCACATTGAAAGGTTGCTCCAACATTGATAATGCTGAATGGCATCCTTCGATAGGCAAATGTGCCCCACTTGGTGTTGAAGATGGTCTTCATTCTATCCTCATGACTAACGAGGATCTAATTATACCCAGAATAGCCATCTAGAAATGACATCATCTAGGACCCATTGACTATTTATAGTATCTCATCAAGAGAAGGCAGTGGGTAATTATCCTTCTTGGAGGCCTTATTTAAATTCTTGAAATCAACACATAACCTGATTTCACCATTCTTTTTGTGCACCAGAACTAAATATTCCACCCACGTAGAATGTCTGACTGGGAAGATTATTCCTACGGATAGGAGATTTTGCACCTCCTTCTGGATCAAGGGCTCAATCAAAGCATTGAATGGTCATTGTTTTTGATAAAAGGGTTTGAATTTCAGCTTAAGAGGTATGGTATGTGTGATCACTGAAGTGTCAAAGATCTTTAAGTCATCATACCCCCAAGCGATGGCTGCAATGTTTTGCTCTAAAACTTTGACTATATTTTGTTTGATTTCTTCAGGATAAGTTTTCCCTATGAGGACATTTCTTCCATGGCCCGAGTGAGTCAGATTGATAGATTCATATTTCCATCCATCACTCTTTGTAGGTACCCTTTGACGAGACCATGGGTCAAAATCAAATATTCTCTCCAAAGCCACCATCCCCTTAGGAATATTATTAGTTTTCAACTCCAATATCCCTTATGCCTCACCATTCTCAGGATCCCAATCTCCCTGATCTCTTTCAGATTCATCTATTATCTATCCTTTGAAGACATCTAAATTTGCCAAATAGGCCAATATATGTTGGTCATCATTAAATACCTAAAAATTCCAAACATTATTCAGGACAACTTGGACTAAGACTAATTCAACTAAAAAATTCTTTAGGTTAGAATCTTTCATAGGTTCCAAGGTGCTAGCCGCAATAGCAAGGGCATCTGCAATTTGAGTAGCTTCCCTAGGGATCAGAGTGATCCCAAAAGCATCAAATTCTTCAATTAAGTTCCAAATTCTATTTCTATATGCAGTCAATCTTTTATTATGGCAAGTATACTGGCTGCGTACCTTCTTTATAATTACCTCAAAATCCCCCATTACCATGAGAGCAGTGACCTTCTTTTGATGAGAAAACATAAGTCCATGAGCGAGTGCCTCATATTTAGGCACATTGTTTGTGCAGCCAAACTGCAACCTATAGGATGCAAAGTAAGTCTTCCATTTCGAGTTGGTTATTTCAATCCTTGCTCCACTTCCTGCTTTGGATTTGGAGCCATCAAATTTAAGACTCCACAATTGGTCTTTAGTTGGGAGCTCTTTCCTTTTTCTAATAACAAGAGATGACTTGCTTGCGATAGGTGGCAGCTCGGACTATTGCTAGCCATCAAGAGTTGAAGGTGATTAGGGGTAGGCTTCAGTCAATAATTCTTCTACACTTAAAACCTATTCAAGAATCACTTCCTGAACAACTTCTTGGATCAAGTTGTAATCCGATTGAATTTTCATCAATGCCTTAGGCATTGGTAGAGTATCTGAGGCAAGGGTATTGGAGAAAGGCTGAGACACCTCAATCTCCTCTTGAAACATAGAGCATAGAACTTGAGTCTGCTCTGATTGTGAGGACCCTTTCTCTTGAGAAATATTGGTTCTAGTGAGGATAGTAGCGTCCTTAGCCTCAAATGGAAATTTATTGGTGGGTACTTGAGGTTGATCTTGAAAAATCAGTTGACATTGGCCTACATGTTGTAAGGTATCTAGGCAGGGTTGGCATGTCAACTCTGAATGGTTGTGATAATGTATCCTACACCAATTAGGAAGCAACAAACTACCCAAATAAGTCTTCTCCCCTAATACCAGCCTATCTTTTTGAAATTTTCTTATTAGAACTTGCTGGTTAACCGAGATCATTGGGTCACTCTGCTCTAGGGGTAGTATATCATCATGATTGAGGATTGAGAAGGTCATGATCTCTTCTTGCTTGTAAAATCCTATCTCAGTTTCAAAATATGCTACTTCAATAGGAGAGTTATATTCAGTAATCATGTGTTTGAGCCTAGGTTCACTTTCAATCCTAATCTGTGTGGCTATTCCCTTCCAGGGCAGCCACATGTGAGTGAAATCCAAAGATAATTACCCCCCAATACTCTTCATTAGCTCTTGACTCAGAAGCATACCATATGTTTTTGGGATATCAACCACTTGGATGTGTATGTAAGTATGGATCCTTGGATCTGATCCAACCTGTACATGCATACTTTTCAGTTCCCCTACCACATTAACCTTAGTTTTTTCCAATTGAATCACTTTCTTATTGGTCTAGGCAAGACTTAATCCTAACCTTTTAAAAATTGAAAAGGGCATAACATTACCTAATGCTCCGGAGTCTAACAAATAATTATGTAGGTTCTTTCCAAAGATCCTTAGACTCAAAAGAAAAGGTGGGGTACTGGTCTTACCTCTATAGATAGTTGCATTTGTCTCCTTCACTAGAGTCACTTTACCCTTTCCTTTTGAACGATCTACCTCCTCCAGGGCTTTCAACACAACCTCTCGTTGAGTCGGGAACCACTTCATAATGTCAAATAATGACAACGATGTCTTTTGTCTCTGCAACTCTACAATGAAATCAAACTTTGAATCATTCCTAACTTGATATTTATGAAAATAAGGTGGATTACCCTTGTTATGAGAGTCAGAAGGCCCCTTTGGTGGTGGCAGTTTATTATCTACATTTTGATTAGGTGGGACCATGTTATTTTAGGGTGCAGATGTAGTGAATGGGCCCTAATTATTTTGATTTCTTAGGAAGTGACCTCCCTTGGATTGGAAGGCTTGGGAATCATACACATCCTCTTTTGGTTCATTATCTCCTTGCATGGGAAATTGATATTGTTCCTCAATGGTCTCATAGTTCATAGCAGTACTTACTGATCCACCATCTTGATTGGAATTTCCTTGTGGAGGGTGGGAATCAGCCTGCACAATCTTCACCATTTTTTCCATTTTTGGGAAATTAACCTCAGAATGTGCTACAGTATCATGGAGTCTACACTAATTAGTCATGAAATTGAGATCTACAACATTAGCAGTCTATGGTTTATCTTCACCAAATTGATAATTATGGGGAACTCCCCCATTGTTGGGTCCAGTGTTCCACTGCCTATTGTTGTTGTTGGACTTCTAATTGTATCCTTTGTTCTAATTTTGATGATTTTGGTTAGAGGAGTTTTGATTCTGGAAGTTCCTATTGGTGTTCTGATTTGGATTCTAGAAGTTCCTATTGGTGTTCTGATTTGTATTCAGATTAAAGTAACCACCCTAGTTGTTATAACCTCCCTGATTCTGGTAATTCTGATTTTGGTTCTGTGGGGGGTTAAGTCTAAGCTATGCCATGCCATTGGACATTTGTGCTAGTGTCTTTTTAAGAGTTTCCACCTCATTGGTTAGTTGAATAGTGTGTTCATTTTGCAGTATTTCCTAGAGATGGAGAGTGAACAAGAGTGGACCCTCCCCCTTCCTACTAGTAGCCTTGAGGTTGCTCTGAAGAATCCTAAATGCCACTAGAAAAAAAGGGAATGGTAGGTGAGGCCTGTAACTCAGAAATAGGTCCATAATGGGAGGAAGACATCCCTAGGACTGTATTACACAAGGGTGGATTAGGCATCTGATAACCCATAAGGGGAAGGGCTCCTCCTAAACTTCCTGATTGCAAACTTATCTGATGTTGCAATTTAATGGCTAGGTGATAAACTTTTGACAAGGAGTTTATCTCATCGGGAGCATAGGTTCTTTATAGAAATAAGCCAACCAGGGGATCAATAGCTCTCAAATATGCCAGAATGGCAATGTTTTCAGCTATTAAGTAAGGGTCTTGTAACCTGTAGAACATCCTTTGGAATCTAGTGTTGAATAATGGCAATGGTTCATGAGGTTCCTTCCTTATGGTAGCAAATTGGTGGTACAAGATATATGGGTCTACATAGACCCAAAACTAATTAATAAAGGCATTTTCTAAATCTACCCAGCTTAGAATAGATCCCTGTGGCAAATTTAGATACTAGTTGTTATGCCATGTCCCCCAAACAATAAGGAAACAATCTACATACCACATCCTGGTGAGCCACTTGAGCATGGGTACAAGAATACTTGAATGCTTGTATATGCTCCTCAGCACTTCTTGATTCTCCATGTATGTACTTAGGGAAAAACCTTTCTAGAATTTTTGGTAGATTAGTATCCCACCAAGGATAGTCCCTAGTGGAGAGGGGTTATTAAAAAAGTAAGCCATGCGTGGTGGTGGTATTAGTTGAACTAGTGAAAATATTGGTTGAATAGGGGGTGGTGTTGGATTTGGCAGAAATCCAGGTGGAGTAAGTGGTGGTGACAATGGTGGGATAAAAAATCCATGAGCTTGATGTCTATGTCTAATTGAGGTTCGAAGTTCAATCAATGGTTCAGGGTCAGTAGAGGATCTGAGAATCCTCCCATATTTTTTTGGTGAGAATGACCCTATGCGATCCAGCTTCCTCCTTTTGGCCCTCCTTCTAGCGCTAGATCTATTGATGGTGCAAATGACACAAACAACATTAAATAGAATATTTCTACTCTATTTCTCCTAAAAAAGAAAGACAACATATAGTAGCCTAACTCTCAAGGTCTTGGTAGTTGGTTCTCAACTGTTTGGTGTCACTCAATTTTTCCATGCAACTGTAATATTCAGGGGGCCTTTGCTAGTGATAAGGAATGCAAGCAACCATGAATTCATCAATCACACTTAGTAAAAAAATGGGGGGTTTAAATAAACAAAAAAAAAGATAGGTCAAGGCATAAACTAGTAAAACATGAATAAAATTCTCCAATATCCAGACATATGCTTCCAACAATGAATTATCTTTTAACAAATCAAGAAAACCATAACATGATGCAATTTATAGAACAATCCATACTATTGCATATATCTACAGTGCTTAATTTAACCATCACAATCACTTATCACAATACTTTTTAAGATTTAAAAGAACAAACTCTTCATTCCTTGCTAAAATCATAGATCAATAGACATGCAACAATTCCTTCCATAGATGATTTAATGAAATAATCTTCAAATCTGGTTCCTTCTATTGATTCTCATCAAATAAGAAACATTTATGCTTCAACAAACTCACTGGCATACACAAAAATTATGATTCATTAACCTCGTCTAGTAAACTCAACTCCAACATATCACTATATAAAAAATGTATCTAAATCCAACATTAACTAAAACAAGTATCTCTACTCAAAGCTATAAAAAAAAACTCCTATCTCCTATCACTGGTGGCCAAAGAACAAAAAAATGATGAACCCCTACAAAAGAGGCAAGATTCCCATTTTATAGAACACTTGCCCACGTGAACCAGAACTAAGGTTTCAAAAATGGTCAGCCACCAACGAAAACACCCCAACAGCCTGCAATAACTCACTGCCCAGCAATGAATCTAGGAAGAGACCCCCATCAGATCGGTTTAGGATTGATCAAATCCTGTGTACAACACCTCGAGCCACACCCACCATCAACGCTCCACATGTGCAAATAGTAACACACATTAAACCAACAAGAACGCAAGTCGTCAATCAAATCAGAGTTGGGCAAATAAATGATCCAGATCGAGCCAAACCAAGATGAGCCCATCATGTCCCGCCTACCCGCCATCAATTCCCGATCGGCCCAAAGCACAAGAATGGAACCGCACACGTGAGCCCAACTTTCCATCAACCACAATAGTGTACCTAGATCCTACCATATCCCTAAAATACGCACACTCCATCCCTCCATTTATGACAGCACAAACCTCCTCAATTCAACCTACAGACAAAGAGCCATCATTAATGAACAATACATCATCAAAAACCAATTCGATCCATTAGAATACCCAAGGCAAGAAAGCCAAGAAGAAACCCGGGCAAAGGCAGAACCAAAGACAGGTGGAGGCGGAGATAAAACCAACCCCGATGGAAGCAGAGCCAGAACAAGAATGGGAAAGGAACTACAAACTTTACCAAAGTTCAAAGAAAAGTTCCATCCCGGTTCCAATTTCAGTTAAAGAAGGGAAGACCAAAGCATACCAAAGGGAAAAAAACTAACCCGAAGGCCAAACACCGCAAAATGATAAAAACACGGGAATCAGAGCTGGAATGGGAATGAAAACCAAATTGTGAACTTTCACAAAGTTCAAATTTAATTTCCATCCTAGTTCTACCTCTAACAAATGAAAGAAAAGGCAAAACAAGAAAAAACCTAAGGGAGGAAACCAACCCTTAGGATAAAAACAAACAAAATGACGAAGAAAACAAGAGAGCGGGAAGTGGAGCCAAAGTAGGAACGGGAATGGGAATTGGATCGTGAACTTCATGAAAGTTCAGAGTTCAATCCCATCCCGGCTCTGCCTCCAACAAAAAAAAAGAAAAAAGGCAAACAAGGAAAACCTGAGGGAGGAAACCAACCCTTAGGTCCCAAACAAAAAACCCAAAGGAAAATAGCGGGCAAAAGAAAATGATCGGGAACCCAACACAAAGGCCAAACCCAAAACCCACCCCAGGCTCAAATGAGCAAACCAAAAGGCGGAGGCGGAGGCGGAATGGGAATAGGAACCGAACCATGAACTTCATGAAAGTTCAGAGTTCAGTCCCATCCCAGCTCTGACTCCAGCAAAAAAAACAAACCAAAGAGACAAGAAAAAGACAAGTGGGACCGAGATCAGAATGGAATCTCAAAAACAAGTTTCAAACCTGATTACATTCCAGTTCTGGTTCCACCAAAAAAAAAAGAAAAACAAACAAAGGAAAACAAGGGAAAACAAAGGAAAACAAAGGAAAACAAAGGAAAACAAAGTGTTGGAAGAAAGAAAACATAATGTTGTTGAAAAAAAACAAGGACAGGAAACAAAAAAGGGGGACCCATTTTGAACAAGGAAAAAGATGGGGTGGTTATGCAAGGCATAGCATGATCTCAAGCCTACAAAATTATTTTGAGGTAGAGGACTCTGTAAACTAATGGTGGAAGACTGTAATGAGCAGGAATATGAGAAAGATCTTCCTCTAGTTTTAATTGTTAGCCTCCAAGATGAATTATACTCAGATATAGCTTATTAACTCACTTATGGAGAATGACCAAAGAACCTTTTAGGGAAGAAAAAAGATGAATTTGAAGTTCAAGGCGAGATGGTGCATTCCTGAAATGCATGGACAAAAGCCACCAAGAGAGGTTGCTAGGATATTTTCATAATGAGGCTTGTGGAGGACATTTTTCTTCAACTAGAACTACCTTCAAAATTCTAAGGCATGGTTATTATTGGCCAGGTATGTTCAAAGATTCTTATTACTGGGTATCAAGATGTGAAAAATGTAAATTATTCACAGGTAGACCCTAGTTGGCAGTGCTTCTTCTTAGGTTTTTTGTGATTGATGGACCCTTCCAACAATGGGGCCTTTATTTTGTAGGGCCTATTAGACATCAATTGAGCATGGGTCACACTCATATCCTCACAACAACACATTACTTTACTAAATGGGTTGAGGCGATTCCCATGAAGAGAACCACTTTGAAGGTGATTTGTGAATTCATCAAGGAGAACATCTTAATCAGGTTTGGGGTTCCCTACAAGCTATTCATTGATAATACAACAAAATTATCCTCCAATAAAATATCACTTTTTTGTTATGATTATGGAGTCTCCTTATCACACTCAGCTGATTATAATTCTCAAGGAAATGGTCAAGCCAAATCTAGCAATAAAAATTTGGTCAGTATCATTAAGAAATTGATAAATGAGAACCAAAAATATTGGCATAAGAAACTCTATGAGGCACTATGGGTAGATAAAATGAATTTGAAGAAAGTAATTGTAATGAACCCCTTAGAGTTGGTGTATGGAGTGGGAATTTTATTGCCTCTTCCACTAGAACTATCCACTTGTAAATTGTAGACTGCAATTGAGCATTAGGAGTTCCATGATGCCTTAGACAAGAGGATCTTATACTTGGCTAAGATTGAAGAGAAACATGATGAAATTGTGGATAAGATAACTATGCATCAAGCCTAGGTCAAAGATATTTTTGATAAGAAGGCCAAACTAAGATTTTTTTGATTGGAGACTTAGTATTACTATGGGATAAGTGTAGGGAGCCAAAGGGTGCTCACAGAAAGTTTGATGTTCTTAGGAATGGTCCATTCAAAATCACCCAAGAGTGTGCACCTAATAGCTTCCATTTGAACTATTTCAATGATACTCCTTTGCCCATTCCTTATAATGGGCAGGATCTCAAACTCTACTAGATCTAATTTCCCCTCGGGGTTTCCCTTTGTAAATAGTTAGTCTAGGTTTTTTCTCTAGTTTTGGTGATGTCTCCTTTTTCTATCTAAGATTTTTGTGTTTGAATAATATTTTGAATCTGTTTCCCACTAGATAAAGCACTAATCATGTAAGTATTGCTTTTGGGTTCTTTCATTCATCCTTATCAATCTTTGTTCCCAGTTAGAGCCAATTGTTACCACATTTTTGGTCATCCTTGGAAATTTTGTTTTATTCCCAATTTTGGTTAAGTTATGAGTCGACAATGTTTTACATGAATAGTATAACTCTATTGATGTTTACCAAGGTTTCTCTGATCCAAGAGGATCTAGAATACCTCAAAAAATTTATAGTCTCAAAATTTTATGAAACTAGCAATATTGGATAGAGCTCATCGAGAGCTTTCCAACACAACTTGAATGGGCTCAAATGGAGTCTGTATGCCAAAGATATGGCCAATCAAAGTTTATAGAAAAAAGGTTGACTAGGACATGATGACATCATCATGACATCAACATAGTGACTTGGCAGTACGACTAGGTGACATGGTAATCTCAGATGTTGACATGTGGAAAATGATGACATGGTAGATGATGATGTGGTAGTTGATGAGGTGGCACAAGCAATTGAAGTGGACCACTCATAAATTTGACATGTGGCACTTATTAGTAAATGAAATAATGCCATGTGGACCAATGGAATGGTGCCACATGGCACCTCGACTTGTTTATTTCAAAAAATTGGTCATGTGGAAGGTCAAACTCTCAACCTCCCCTTTCTTATTTCCAAGCTCCACCACTAGACCACATAGTCTCCTCACTAATTCTAATAGGAGCAATTTCATTTAAAATACTTAAAGAAAATTATTTGGGGAGTCAAAAGATTTGAACCATTAACCTCTCTCCTACAAATCTTCCCAACAAGCATTGGGCCACATATTGTTGGCATATTTTGAGGCCATTTACAGTATTTAAATTAGAAGCTAAGCCTAAAATATATGAGCCAAACCCTTTAAAATAAAATGCATAAATATTTTAAAAGGGGCTCGATTATATTAAGCCCAAAATATTTTTAAAAGTGATTTTTAAAGGCTTTTATAAGATTTGAAGGATTATTTTGTAAGGCTCAAAATTATAAGAACCATTAATTTAAAGGGGTTTGGATTATTTTTAATGGGTTAGAAATATTTTTAAAGATTTACCTTTGTAATAAGGGGAATTATTGGAGATTTTTATGTTGTAAATGGGAGATAGAAAATATTTTGTAAATCATATGGTTATTAACCATATTGAGAAAATGTAATTGTATAAAAAAGGGGGTATAGGCTTGAGAGAATTAATCAATTATTTTGGGAGGAAATTAGGCAAAGTAATTTTTGGAGATTGATGTAACACAAAGACTTTGTATTTTGTATTCCTTGAAGTAAAAGAGAATGCTAAAGAGTCTTAGGTGTTGAGAGAGATTGTGAAGAAACTGTAATGCAGGTCTAAAGCTTGGATGGTGTATAAAAGTGTTTAAATATTTTCATCATTAATAAAGTGGTCCAACATTGAGAAGTAGACCTAGAGACATAGCTCATGTTGAGTGAACTCCATTATCAAGCTCATGATCTCTCTTCTTCTCTCTTGTCTTATAATTTTCTATCAATCTTTCAATTTTAGTTTCCTTCTTTAAGTTATTAACTAGAGTCATTAAATTGTGTTAAAGAAATAACTGAACTCAATTTTTTAATTTCAATGGTTAAAAATACATAACCATGCAATTATGTTTGTGATCAAGGATAAAATTTGTAATTAGAATTAAGTGAAAGCTATTTTGCAAACCTTTAATTATAGATCATTCTCTAACTTCTTATTTGCTCACTAAAAGGCTCTCTCCCTTATATGTTTTTAACATGTAGTGATTTTTTGTCAAGTTATGTGAACTTTTGTAATTCTTGCTATGATGTTTTATTAGTTAAGTCAATTTTGGGGATTTTTTGTTAAGTTCACTGAACTCCCCCATATACCGTTTCAAAGAAAGAAATGATTAACTCATTAGTGCTTATTGAAAGGTGGGTGGTGTTTTACAATGAATGATGAACCTCAGTCATGATTTACAAATTTATATGAACTACCCATATCTCTACCCTTATAGCCATTCCTTTTCAAATTTTTGAAAAGAAGTTGCAATGAAGTGTTATATGAAAGTTGACATGTTCCTACATGAAAAGAGGATGTAATTTATTACCTATCTACTTGCACATTTCTCATAGGGAATTGAAAAAAAATCTATGCAAGAAACAAACATTCCTAGTTGTGATATTAACACTAGGAGATGTGATGGGGAGAGACGTTGATGCAAATTTTCATCCTTAGAATTTAGGGTTGTTCAGAGGTATTTACATCCTTGTCTTTTCCTTTCAAATTTGTAGTTTCCAAGCTTATTTTTCCCTAAACTACAACATGCCTAGTGAAAGTTCATTCAAACCCTAGGATTTCATTCATGGCTAGAATTAATTGTTAGGGTTACAAGTATATCTCAGGGTTAACTTGCGGCATGCCTGAGATAGGGGACACTAAGCTTAGTAAAGTGAATATGAATGCATTATGGGAACAATTAAATGCACCCAATTCACCACCCATCACACAAAAGGTAGTCAATAGAATATTGGTGGAAGTAGCTACATTCCCTATAGTAGTCCAATGCCCAAAGTTAATTCTTGAATGCATCAAGAATTATGATTCTCAAGCTCAAGAAATTAGAACAAAAGAAAATAGGTTGGTGGTCAAAATTCTAAGAACCACATTTACCTCATGCTTGAGGATTTCAAAAAGAGAGGCTTACTTGACCCTAGATTTACCAACACTCAGGTTGAGTTCTCACTCAAAAAGTGGTATTACCAAAATGTAATCGCAAAGAATTGGTTGGTGAAGCCTAGGTGAGGTAAATCTCAATTTCCCTAAAATATGTACAAGAATCATTTCATAGATGAGATATTTGATATATTTATGTTGCTGCATAGAATATGATGAAATGAAGATTCTTACAGGTTCCAAGAGTGGATGTACTTTTTCATCCAAATTGTTCTTGAAGGAAGGCAATTTTAGAATGGGAAAATCTCATCAGTGACAAGATACATATTTTACCTATTTTCTTCACCATTAATAAAGCATTCCACATGTCTTCTTATTTAGTTTATGCCATTGCAAACACTAGACCATGGCCATGATTGAGACCAAGTGACATTCCTCATGACCAGGTACCAATTTTTTAGTACCTTGATAAGCCACAACTGAACAAGAGTTTCCTTCACCATAGAAGGATATCTGATACCTTTACCATGAGGATGACTAGGGAGTTACAAGGGAAAATTGAGATGAAACTTCCACCAAAAGCCATGCAATTTGTCAAATTCTATGGTAGTATTTTTATCCAGTTTCAAAGGTTATCTTATATAAGAGTTGGTGGTTATATTGGTTTCCCTATAAAACTCCCAAGACACTTGAAGAATAAATTTGTAATGACCAAGGTCTGCAGACAATTAGTTGATGTTAATAAAAGGTGCCAAGAGCAAAGGAGAGTAATTGTGCAGTCTCCAGTTAGTTTTGGTCCCTTCACTTGTGAATATATGTTTGATGCTTTGAACATAGAGAATGAAATTTCTAGGTATAATTTGCATACTTATGATGAGTGTTTTCCTTTTGATATCAAAGATTATGTGAAAGATAATTTAAAACTAGGACCTAACTTTTTCCATCTACTAATTTTGGTGGAATATTGGGCTAATTGCTTTGATGAATTTGAAGTAAGAAGGAGAAATTGGTTGAGACTATCATTGAGACAAATTATCACTTATAGATTAGACTGGGATGTACAAGTAATTGAGGATGATGAATCTAATCTAGTAGATCCAATATTTATGGAATTGATAGAAATCTAGCCCATCCTTGCTATGAATTGGAAAAATAAGGAAATAAAGACAATTGAAGAAAGAACTTCAGAATTTTTGGAAAGGAATCAGGAGTGGGTCACTAAAAAGAAAACAAAAAAATCCTACCCCTAAACCAGGTCACAAAATACTCAATCTGTAGGAGGTAGTGATTAGCCTTTTGTGATTGTAGGGACTTTTGGATCAGTTTCACATGTGATGCAATCAAGGACCGAGGGTGATGGTGATGAGGAACCTCTTGATAGGAATGTATTTCAATGGACTTGCAAAGAAGATCTCCTTGATCTACCCCATCTAGATAAGGATAAAGAGGCCCAAGGAGAAGAAATTGATTTAAGAAACATTGAAATTAGTACCTCCTCTTCATCCTATCAATCATCACCTATAAAAAAGGTAAACAGACCTTTAAAATAAAGGTCTTATCTATGCTCATCACATGACACACAAAAAATACTCCTATGAAGAGAACATTATTTGACTCTTCTAGTTCTAAGGTGACCAATGTTCATATTACCCCTGTTTAGCTAGAAGATACTCATCAAAGAAAAGAAAAGTAGTGCAACTAGATATTTTGAAGCAAGATAAGGTGGGTCAATTGCTTCAAAGAACCCCAAAGCCCAAGAAGTTGAAAACTCCTGCTAGGTTAATAGATGATGGCAGTTTATGGAATCTATGTCTGGAAGTTATACATCCCACTACACAAAAGGAAGTTACTAAGGAGACTATGAGTGAATTTGACATTGATAGTATTAATTTGGGACCTCAAGAGATGGAGATGTACAAAAAATTTAGGTATATGTGGCCAAGATGGTTGAGAGATCTAAAAAGGACAAGGAGAGGAAAGAAGAATTGAAGAAATGGGTCAAATTTTTGATTGAATTCCTAAAGTCAATCTTTGATCTCCCTCCTCAAATAATTTCTCAAGATGAATCATCCTCTGATCCCATGGAAATGATAGGGAAATAAGTTGTGATTAAGATGAAAAGTTGTAAAACTTTTTGAAAAGCTATAGATGAATGGAGTGGTGGATTGGTGAAGAAAGGTAATCAGATCATTATCGATTCATTGGTATTTCTTCAAAGAGAGAAAATTTCAAAGACTAAAATTGATAGAGATATTGTTGCTGCTAAAAAATAAGAAATAGTATAGAACCAATATTTGAATGAAATAAAAGCGATGTTAAGTTTTGGGATGGAAAAAATGGCTATAGAGAAAATTATATCTAATTTTGTTAATGGAAGTTGTGTGATATGCAATAAAAGTGTAGAATGGAAGCTACAAGTAATGAGGCAAGACTTACAAAAGCTCCAAGAAATACTAATTAAGTGTAACTCAATTTTAGAGGAGGTTCATAAGAACATGGTTGCACCCATAGTGCAGCTTAATAGGGTAGGAGATAGAGGCAAGGAGAATTCCAAAGCCTTAGAGAATGATTTATAGAAGATGATTGATGTTATATTTTATTCCCAAGATTTCAATGCTAAGCACTTAAGCAATTCAGTGAATTGGACCTCATCTTGTCCCAAGCAGAAGGACTTATGAGGAAATATGACCTGAGAATTGAAGCTATTCAAGATAGCCAATTAGGATGGGGGTTACGCATGGGGAACATAACTATTACCCAACATAAGGAGCTTCCAATATTGCAAAGGATTTCCAAGACTTGAAAAAATAACTCACTACATCTACAAAATTTGGAAGTGAAGCACCACCATCCTGACTTTTCAGTTATTGTTGCAAGTATGAATGAGTTTGGTGGTGTTTCCATTAATGTTGTTTTTGATGTCAATACAATACAAGTTGTTCCAGTGATTATAGGTGGTACATGTATGGTTGAGATACTGTAGATATGTGAGTACATGGAGCTATCTTTATGGTGTTGTAGGTGTGCTGATATGATGAGTTATCAAGTGCTTTTGAGAAAATTAATAAACAATGAAGAAAAAGTTGTGTGTGTGTTTTGAATGTGCTCTGGTAATGTGCTCTACATTTCTTCTATGTTGATCTTATGATTTTTCAGATCTATAGTGTTGTTTATGGGCATCCTTTGGTGATATATCCTGAGTTATAGCTTTTGGGTTGATGAAGAGTGAAAGTTGTGTTCACTAGTGTGTGAACTGGTCTAGCAGAGTTGTTTGTCTATGGACTGGGAGAAGTGTTTATGATCTAAATTCCTCTAATGGTTTTTCTCAGATCTTATAGATCTATAAGAAGGTTAATAATGGTGTTATCTATGTTCTGGAAAACACATTTGCAGCTTGGTTCTCTGGAAGGCTTGTTCTAGAGCTACTATGAGTGTCTGTATAGTCTGACTAGACTGATGGAAAGAGTTATATATATATGAAAGTTGTTGCAGTTGTTTTCAATTAATCTAAAGGTTTCTAAGAGGTGTTCCAATGTATGGTGAATTATGTTAAGTGGTCCATATTTTATCATCTTGCTGCGAATGCACGTATTTCAATGTCCATTGGTATTTTCATTAGGTTTGGCTAACTTGGTGTCTACACATTACACGAAGAATAAGTATCAATTAAGGAAGCATGTAATTGATCCAAGATGTTTTTTTGGGTCCTAGTTAAGTATTTATTTATTCCACTATCATTCTTATCCACTATAGGAATGTCGAGCTGCTAACCTAATTTGAATTTGTAAAATAAATAATTTGTAGCTGACCTTGGAGAAATTTTCTAAGATTGAAGATGGTATAAATACAAGTCAAGATGTTTTGAATTAAATGACACAAGTGTGACAAGTGTGAAACAAGTTTAATAAGAAGAGTGTGTGAAATTGAATCAATGCAGCAATAATTTAATGTGTTTGACTCCTAAAAGAAGTGAGTTGACAGTGTCTGGAATTCTTTGATCAATCCTGCGAATGTCTAGAACCTATTGTGGTGGATTTTTTGTTATCTATCTTTATTTGTAGGCAATGACCATCTCTTTTGGATAGTGATTCCTATCTATAGGTAGTGATCCTTGTATCTAGATAGAGAGTCATATCTTGGGTAGTGAGCCCTTTGGCAATGATCCTTTGTATCCGGTTTTGCATTACTATTATATTGTGATTTAATCCTCACCATGGTTTTTCCCTTAATGGGTTTTCCATGTAAATCTAGTATCTCTTGTCTTTATATTACTTTCTATTATTTTCATTTCATGCTCATACTTAATAACAAATTAAAGTGGATGTGGATTTAATAATTGTTTGAGATTTTTTAATGAGATTGGTGACAACTAATTCACCCCCCCCTCTTAGTTGTCTTGTGCATTTCAACTATTGGTATCAGAGATTTGGCTCCTTGGAGAAGAGCTTAATTGTTTGAGGTAGATCTGATGGCACATAAATTGTCAATCCCTATGCTTGATGGAAATGACTACAATGACTGGAAAGTGTAGATGAGAGGTTACCTGATCTCCCTTGGCTTCAAAACTTGGAAATTTGTTGAGACTAAATATGTTGAGCCAACAAGTGGTCCTTCTTTTGTAGATGATATTTTTTCCTATGAGGAAAATGAAAAATAAAGGTATGTAATCTATAGTGCTTTATCTAAGATTGAGTGGACAAAATTTATTTCAATAGGCATTGCTTATGAAGTATGGTAAAAGTTGAAAAATATATATGAAGGAAATGATAGAGTCAAATTATCAAAGAAGCTAATAGTAAAGCACAGATATGAGAATTTGAAAATGGAAGAAGGTGAAGACATTTCAAGTTACTTTTAGAGGGTTGATATTGCAACAAATGAAGTAAAAAATCAAGGTGGTATTGTGACAGATGAAGATATAATAGAGAATATTTTGATGACCCTATTAGAGTGATATATATAGTGACAAGGTCTCAACTATTGAGTAAGTATATGATCCAGATAAATTCACTAAAGAATAGCTATTTGGCACCTTGATCACATTTGAATGGGGAAGTTTGGAAAAGAAAAGGAGAAAACATAAATAACCTTCAAAGCAACTAAGACAGAAGATAATCCAGATAGTAAAAGTTTAGAGGAGTTGGAAGAAAAATTTACAAGGAAATTAAAGAAAGGTACTAGTAAGTAAAAAGTTATGCTACCTTTTAAATGTTTTAGTTGTGTAAATATTGGTCACTATGCTTCAAGATGTCCAAATAGAGCCATACACAAAAAGAACAGAGATAATAAAGATAAAAAGTTCAAGAAATTCTACTATGTTAGAGAAGATGTTGGAATTTTTTTTATGATGAGTCTAATTTTGAGGATGATAAAGATAAATGCTTGTGTCTAGCCTTGGAGAATAAATCTATGTCTAATAACCATGGAAGGTGTGCAAGGGAATAGGGTCTAGAAAACAAGAAGGATGAGATGGAAGGTACTCTAGTTACTACCTTGCATGCTACACAAGACAAATATTATTGGATAATTGATAGTGGTTGTTTAAATCATATGACCGGAGACAAAAGTAGGTTCACTAAACTTGAAAAGTATGATGGAGGATTAGTCATGTTTGAAGATGATTCTAGTGCAAATATTATTGGAAGAGGAAAAATTAGTTTTGATGGAAAACACAGTACTAATGATGTCTATTATGTTAAGGGATTAAGGTATAATATCTTGACTGTTGGAAAAATGTGTAGAAAAGGATTTAATCTTGTGTTCCAGGATAATACCTATGAGATCTGAAAAGGGTTTGAAACTATGGTAGCTGCAGGAAGAAGAAGACATGGAAACATTTATCAACTCAAGAGTGATGATGGTTAGTGTTTTGTGTCTCAAGTTAATGAAATTTGGTTGTGGCACCGAAGGATGGGACATGTAAACTTTAAAGGAAAAGGACAATCATCTAGGAAAACAAACAAGATGTGACTTTAAAGGAAAAGGACAATCATCTATCGAAATGCTGGAATTGATTCATATAGACCCCTATGGTCCCACAAGAATAGGAAGTCTTAATGGTGGAAGATATTTAATGCTTTTGATTGATGATTGTTCTATAATGACATGAGTCACTTTTCTTAGGGAGAAATCTCAAGCTCTAGATAGTTTCAAAGTGTTCAAGGCAAGGGTATAAAATGAAGTGAACCTGAGAATCAAATGTTTAAGGTTTGATAGAGGTGGATAATTAACTTCCAGTGAGTTTAATACATTTTGTGAAGAGCATGGTATATAGAGAAATTTTTATGCTCCTAGAACTCCTCAGTAGAATAGAGTTGTAAATATGAAGAACTGAACTATTCAAGAGGTTGCAAGGACTATGATGAAAGATAAAAATGTACCTGATGTATATTATAGAGAAGAAATCTACACTATTTTTTATATTCTTATCATAGTTTAGATCAGAGGTAACAACACAAAGACTCCTTAAGAAATAGGAACTAGAAAGATTCCTACTATTAAGTACTTCAAGGTGTTTGGAAGCAAATGTTATATTAAAAGAGATGATGAAAACCTTGGAAAATTTGATGCAAGATGTGATGACAGTATTTTCCTTGGATATTCAATGAATAGAAAAGCATATAGATGCTACAATAAAAGATTGAGGAAGATAGTTGAAAGTACAAATGTAAAGGTTGATGAAGATATGCACAGACTAGTTGAAATAAGAAAATTTGAACAAGATAAACCTATCTACAGATAAGTACAAGAAGTGAATGAGGAAGGAAAATAAAATATTGAAGAAGAAGAACAAGAGGCTCTAGAACCTTCTCCTAAGACTCCTAAGTATGTATAGAAAAATCATCTAAAAGAACAGATAATTGGAGACAAAGGCAAAGGTGTAACAACAAGAAGCAAAGTGGTACCAGCTGAGGTAAATTTGTACCTACTTTCTAAGATAGAACCTAAAATAGTATTTGAAGCATGAAAAGATGAGAATTGGGTTAGAGCAATGAAAGAAGAGTTGCAACGGATAGAGAAAAATTAGACATGGGAATTGGTTCCTAGACCTGTAAACAAGAATGTAATTGGTACAAAATATCCAAGAATAAGCTGAATGAAGATGGTGAAGTAGTAAGAAACAAAGAAAGGCTTGTATGAAAAGGTTGTTCATAGTTTGAAGGAATAGACTTTGAGGAGACATTTTCTCCTGTGGTAAGAATGGAGGCCATCTAGATTTTTTTGGCATTTTCTGCACACAAAGATTTCAAAGTATACCAGGTGGATGCTAAGTCTATATTCTTGAATAGATAATTTGAAGAAGAGGTATACATGGAACAACCAAAAGTATTTTAGTTATCAAATAAACCAAACATGGTCTACAATTTGAAAAAGGAACTATATGGACTTAAACAGGCTCCTAGAGCATGGTATGTAAGGTTGGATATATATTTGACACAGTAAATGTTTAGCAAAGGCTCCCCAAAAATTAATCTCTATTTCAAAGTTGAAGGAAACAAAATTTTGATAATGGTTGTGTATGTTGATGATATTATCTTTGGAGGAAATTAGGGTATGTTTAAGAAATTTTCAAATGAATTGCAAAAGGATTTTGAGATGTCTATGATTGGTGAGTTGAATTTCTTCCTTGGACTCCAAGTAAATCAAACTGATAAGGGAATATTTATTTCATAATCAAATTATGTTAAAGAACTATTAAAGAGGTTTGGAATGGATGAGTCCAAACTATTCTACACCCCTATGGTGACTGGATGCAAACTAAGTAAGGATGATGATTCTCCTAAAGTTGATTAGAGCATGTACAGATCTATGATTGGTGGACTATTATATCTTACTACTACTAGACCAAATATCATACATGTAGTATGTTTGGTTGCTAGATTTTAAGAATAACCTAAAGAAATGCATGTTATAGTTGTGAAGAGGATATTTAGGTATCTAAAAGGCTCTCTGGATTATGGCTTGTGGTATCCTAAGGATATTGATTTCACCTTAAATTCCTACACTGATATAGATTGGGCTGGTTGTGTAGATGATCAAAAGAGTAAAAGTGGTGGTGCATTCTTTATTGGATACAGGTTGGTTTCATGGCTAAGCAAGAAACATAATTTAGTTACTCTATCCACTGTAGAGGTTGAGTATATTGTATTAGCATCCTGTTGTACACAGGTAATTTGGATGAAGCAAGCATTGAAGGATATAAGTATGATGTGTGATGAGCCTATCCCTATCTTCTATGATAATATGAGTGCAATAAATATTTCAAATAATTTTGTATTGCATTCAGTGAAAAATAATATATCTATCAGATATTATTTCTTAAGGGAGAAGGTGTTGAAGAATGAAGTCGGGCGTGAATATGTACCTACGAAGGATTAGATTGAAGATATATTTACTCAAGCTCTTCCTAAGGACACTTTTGAGTATCTCAGGGAGAAGTTGGGGGTTACTGGCCCTCCTTCTTTGGACTAGGTTCACATGGAGGTGCATCAGTCTAGTGGATCAATAGATTCTTCATCTATTTGGACTGATGATTGGGGTCTACTCCTCAAGGGGAGTACAAAGTATCATTTTTATAGGATGAGATGTGGGTGCACTCCTAAGGGGGGGTGATAAAAACTTTATATGACTGAATAATCATGCAAAAACTTTTCTTTTCTATTGATGTCAAAGGGGGAGAGAGAGAATCACGTGAAAAAGCCTATCTATATCTCAAGAAGCTGAAAGAAAGAGAAAATCTTGCATGCAGAAGAGAGTGCAAAAACATTGTGTAGGTTGTCTAATCTGAAAAAAAGAAGTAGGAGAGTGTTTATGTTGTCTTTGATGTTTTTTCACATCATGTTTTTCCATCAATGATAAAGGGGGAGATTGTTGCAAGTATGAATGATTTTGGTGGTATTTTCATTAATGTTGTCATTGATGTCAACACGGTATAGGTTGTTGCAGTGAAAGGAATCAAGTGATTGAAGGTGGTACATGTATGGTTGAGATACTTTAGAGATGTTGTCAGTTTATGGAGCTATCATTATGGTGTTGCAATTGTGCTGATATGATGAGCTATCAAGTTTTTTTTAGAAAATTAATAAACAATGAAGATGGAGTTGTGTGTGTGTTATGAATGTGCTTTGCTAATGTGATCTATATTTCTTTTGTGCTGATCCTATACTTGTTTAGATTTTTAGTGTTGTTTATGGGCATCCTTAGGTGATATATCTAGAGTTATAGCTTATGGGTTGATGAAGAGTGAAAGTTGTGTTCACCGGTGTGTGAACTGGTCTGGCAGAGTTGTTTGTCTATAAATTGGGAGAAATGTTTTTGATCTACAATCCTTTGATGGTTTGTCATAGATCTTGCAGATCTAGAAGAAGGTTAATAATGGTTTTATCAATTTTTTGGAAAATGTGTTTGTAGTTTGGTGCTCTGAAAGGCTTGTTCCAAAGCTACTGTGAGTGTTTGTATAGTCTGGTTGGACTGACGGAAAGAGTTTTGTATATGAAAGTTGTTGCAATTGCTATAGATGGATCTGAAGGTTTCTAAGAGGTGTTCTAGTGTATGGTGAAGTGTGTTAAGCATTCCACATGTTATCATCTTGTTGTGAATATACATACTTCAATGTTCATTGATGTTTTCACTAGGTTTGGTTGACCTAGTGTCTACATGTTGGATGAAGCATAAGTATCAATTAAGGAAGTGTGTGATTGATCCAAGATGTTGTTTTGGGTCCTAGTTAAGTATTTATTTGGTCCACTCTCACTCTTATCCACTGTGGGAATGTTGAGTCACCAAACTAATATGAATTTATAAAATAAATAATGTGTATCCAACCTTGGAAAAAGTTTCTAAGATCGAAGATGGTATAAATACAAGTCAAGATGTTTTGAATTGAATGAAACAATTGTGACAAGTGTGAGAAATAGAGTGTGTGAAAGTGAATCAAGGAAATAATACTTTAATGTGTTTGACTCCTAAAAGCAATGAGTTGATGGAGTCTGCAATTCTTTGATCAAGGTTGTGAATGTGTGGAACTTGTTGTGATGGATTTTATGCTATCAATCTTTATCTGTAGGCAGTGAGTCTCTCTTCTAGATAGTGAGTCCTATCTATAGGAAGTGAGCCTTGTATTCGTACAATGAGTCCTATCATGGGTAGTGAGCCCTTTGGCAGTGATCCTTTGTATCCAATTTTCCATTAGTATTATATTGTGTTAATCCTCATCGTGGTTTTTCCCTTATTGGGTTTTCCACGTAAATCTAGTGTCTCTTGTGTTGATATTGCTTTTTTTAATTTGCATTTCATGCTCATACTTAATAAAAAATTAAAGTGGATGTGGATTTAATAATTGTTTGAGATTTGTGAATGATATTGGTGACAACTAATTCACCTCTTAGTTGTATTGTGTATTTCAACACTCTATTATTTCTTGAAAATAATTTTATAGTTTTAGTTAGTTATAGGAAAAAGTAGCGGTTACTAATCCACTTATTTATATGTTTATTTGGAACAAATACTCTCTAGACATCAGTTTCAAAAGACTTGATATTATATGCTTTGAATATATTTTTCTTGATTGTGAATTGAAATTGTTAGTTGTTTGTGTGCATCTAGTTTATGGGGATAATTTGATGTTCTTAAATTTGTGTGTTTAGGTTGTAGATACTGAAAATTTCCTAGGTCTGTGAGCAACATTTTTCCCTAGTCATCATGCTCTAATAATTAAATAATTTTATTATGCTCTATCATATTCCTCTATTAATTAAATAATTTTAATTATTTAATTCATTCATTTTCTAATCTTTATTCTATCCTGATCAATTAAAATAAATTAATTGCATCACTAACACTTCCTTTCTTCAATAATTAAATAAATAACTATTTATTTAATTATTTATCTTTTATCACTTGCCTATAGTTAGATAATAATAATTTTTTATCTATACATTGACCTTTTCATCCTTCCATAATTAAATAATTGTCAAGATTATTTAATCATGCGTCATTTCTCTCCCCATTAAATAATTAATTCAAATTAATTATTTAATGCCTAATTTCCATCCCTTCTATTTAATTAAATTGATTGATTTAATTAAATGATCATTTTCATTTTCCTCTAAATAAATAATTTGAATGAATTATTTATTTTCCACTTGTCCATTTTCTCCATTTTCAAATAAATAATTTAAAATAAATTATGTATCCCTTCCTTTTGGTCAAAGATTCCCTGTCCATGGCCTTTATTTTTGTCATAACCATCTCTATCATAAGCCTTCATTTATGTCATAGCCATCAGCATCGTAGCCTTCATTTCCCACCTCTTTTTGGTGCATCAATCCTCCACCGTTGATCTTGGAATCTTTCCAGAAGTCCGATCTTGGCCTTTCATTTCGTAACTTCCCTCTCATCCATTTTCATTCGTCGTCCTTGGAATCCTTCTAGAGGATAGATCTCGGTCATCTATTTGAATGGTTGTCTATTGTGATATAATAGGGATTCACTGCACACAGGTCTCTTTATTATTAATAGATCACCAGGGAATGAATTACCCTTATACACCTCAGCTTGTATAAATTGATAAAACTATAAAGAAACACAATAAAGTCACCTCAGACCCCGAAAGAGAAAAAATTCAAGATCTCTTCCTCTGGAGAAAGAGCTCTTGGTCAAAGGATATCAGCGCAATTTCAGGATGCCAGTGCAACACATTCTCATCTAAAAGATGCGCTGGCATCCTAAGCTGCAAGGAGCTCGGGAGCTCAAGTGGAAAAAGTCAAGTTTTTCTTCTAAGTTTGGATCAAAGGAATGCTATATCAAATAACTAGACAAAAATCTAGATTATAGGAGAGAACACAAAGGAAATTGAAGGAAGACTACCTTTTACTAGGTGTTTGGATCTTTTCTTCAAGTTTTGCTCCACAACCTGCACACAAAGGATCAAGGGGAAAATTTTGGGGCTATATAGGGGTCTGCCTCAATCAGACCCCTTTTTTGGTGTTCCCACCTCCACAGATAGCTAGGTTTGGAAAGGAGTATAAACAAAGTGAACAAAGCATGTGGTGAAAGAAAAACCCACTTTGGAGTAGAGCCTGCACCACAAAGTAGTAAATGAACAAGTAGGAAAGAGTGAGAGAGAGAGTGTTACCCATGGCTCAAGACCCTCTCTGGAGCACACGGGCGCACCACTGAGTGCTTTCATGAGATCTGTAAGTGCTAGAGGGACCTCAGTCTAGCATGGCTTCACCAATAATATTGCTACTATTCAAGGATGAGACTAACCTAAGACTACGTCACTACAAAAAGTAGTAGTAGTGCTTGAATCAATGACTTCCATCCCCAAAATGAGAGCCAAAAAAGGGTTTTTCATCCATACAAGGGTAGCTTAGAGTTGTTACGTCTGAGACCTAACTACTAGGACACGTGTCACAAGGGTTAGGATTCCAAATTCTTCATTTCAAACTCCATAAAATGCTAGGATGCTAGCGCACTACGTGGACATGTGTGCCGCATAGGCATCTAGAGCCTAGGTTTTTGGGAAAGATGTTGTTAGGCTTTTGTCATTTTTCCATATGTCTACATGGAGTCAGAATCACAAAATTCTCATTCATGGGATTTTTTCATTAATGTTCTAGGGTGTCATAAATGCTAGGAAAGATGCAAAAATGTGGAATTTCCCCTAGGTGCATTTCTGTGACATTACATTTTATCCCCCACTTTAGTGGACTTTATTTTAGAAAAATCACCCTCACTAAAGTAGAGAAGAAAATTTACACCCAAATTTTTAATTTTATAGAATTGCAAGGCAAGAAAATGGGACTGTAGAGTCCACTGAGGTCAGGCTAACTAGTATCAAAGATTCCCCCAGCATCTGAGCTCAAAAAAAAATGAAAAAACTTTTGTGAAAGATTATTCAAAACCATAACCTGTAAAATTTAAAAGTTTGGGTCAGATATTAAAATTCGAAAGAAGCTACTACAGAGAGAAGAATGATCAAGAAAAATGTCGTCGATTTAAATGAAAAACATGATCAGGAGGTGACTATATGCACCCTCCTATGTTTTCCCCCAGTCTGGTGGGGTAGAGTTAGGAGAAACTGAGGAGCCACAGATGCTAGGAAAAACATGCCTCGAGGGCCTATATATACCTAGGTGGGCCCCTAGAAGGTTCATTTTCACTATTCACTATGAGCAAATTGTTGACTTTTGTGAGAGAAAATTCAACAAAATATCGAGCACAAGGGAGTATGAGGCACCGAGGTTGGAGCAGTTGAATGAGGACATCATTGAGGATTGTGAAGTGGACCAGGTAGGCCTCTAAGCCTTGTTTATTATGCAATTTAGTTCATTTTAAGCATGTTTTTAATCGGTGAGGTGTGAAAGAATCTCATTTCTACGCTCGTGTCTAAAATACACACTGTCATCTTGGGTCGACACTGAGGTTTGAAGTTCGTGTTGTCATCTTGAGGATACATTGGTGTCCTTGGACAACCATGGTGGTTCAGGATGAGTATGTGTTGGGTAGATGTCTATGCGATGTGCATGTGTCTTTAAGTAATTTTTCCTTGTTTTTATGATTGAAAGATGTTCTGAATTAGAATTTTTTCACTTTTTGCAAGAGTACCTAGAGATCTAGGAGCATCCAGGATGGTGAGCATATCGACTCATTCATGAGCAAAGGGACCGCCTCATAGAGGATGAGGTCACACATCTTGAGTGAGTTGGTCTCTAGCACGTATTTACTATTCCAAAGATGAGGTACCATGAGAGGATGCTCATAGCCCTAATGGAGCGGTGGGATGCCACGACATCATCTTTCCAACTACCTTGCGGGGAGATGACCATCACGCTTGAGGACCTCTATTAGATCCTTGAACTACCCATCCATGGATGGTGGGTGGCTTTGGACGATACTTGATTGCCATGAGAGTGGAGTGAGGTCATCCTCTACTACTCAGGGAGAAAAGATGATAGCGACAATATGGGCCACATATACATGCACTGGTATGACCAGGTGAGGACCACGGTGTCATTGCTATGTCAAATTATGGTGGTTACTATTTCTTTTCAGATCACCACAGATGGGTGATTCTCACACCTTCACGGGGGGCTCATCCATACTATTAGAGAGATGGTCGAGCATCGTACTAATTTTTCCTAGGGGCATAGCATGTTAGCACACCTCTACTAGGAGTTAGGGTGATACGTACATTATGAGTACCATAGTCTTACAACATGCACACTTTTGTAGGTGGGTGCTTTCGCTCACATCATGTGCACTTGACCAGCTGGTTTTCCCTAGCAATGACCATATCATATTCCTATGGCCCACTAGTATGACATGACAGGCCAGTGGAGATTTAGTGATTTATAGTTTTGGCGGCTATAGCTTGACACTGTTGCCACATATGAGGTTTAGTGGAGACCCTATCTATATTTATAGTGGGTAGACGATGGTTGGTATTTGAGGAACCTATAGTGGGATGATTTTTTAATAGGTTTCTACAACTTTATCATAGTACTATATTACTGGAGTCAAGTCATGCGACAACATGGTCATCCCTAGACCATTCCACCAGATGTGCCCACCTACACCAAGGTCCATTAGAGTGTAGCAAGGGTAGGGGATTTCCCTCGCCCCACCATTACAGATATTTTTTCCTTTGATGATGATGAGCATGACCATGATCTATCAGCCATAGCAGTGGAAAATAACATCGGGGTAGCTATAGACATTTTTCGATGATAGGAGAGGAAGCGTACAACCCCAGTGTTTAGTGAGGGTGCCTCGAGAGGGGACCCATTTCCACAGGAGGATTTTCCTCACCAACCTCTACAAGATAGGTAGAGAGGGAATCAATAGGCTGGCACAGAGGAGGAGTAGGCACAGGAGGAGGAGGTGGCACCTACGAGACTGAGGCAATAGAGGAGATTGGATTCCCCGTGCGACCACCCTCATCTCGTTAGCATCACTAGCTTCCACTATTCTAGCAGGCACAAACTTAGCATCACCAGGGTTGGTTGCTAATTTCAATGGTGCAAGTCTCAATATTCACCCTCACCTTGATCTCATATGGTAGCCAGGGGATCTAGATATACATAGTACATTATTTATATGTTCATCCTTTTTATTTTTCTATTTATGATATATGTATGCCATGTGATACTAATTTCTATTTCTTTCTCTATGGTTGTAGAGGATGCACATGGATGGACTGGGTTGATGGATCGGTGTATATTAGAGGTGTCCCCTAATGTGTTAATCCAAGGGATGGTTCTTGAGGCATACCAACTAGTATCATCAAGGAGACATGCCTCCACTTTTGAGATGATAGCACGCTTGAGGACTTCCTACAAGGAGCGAGGTGAAAAGATTGTACAACTGACTATGGAGTTGACAACTCTTTGGGGATAGCATGACCAGTTGTTCGGTGAGTTGTGGATTGTGCTCATCAAGTGAGATAGGGCTATGATGAGGGTTGAGGTGACCAAGTAGGCGCATGATTCCCTTTAGAGCCACATTGATGACC
Organism: Sequoiadendron giganteum; assembly: GCA_007115665.2. NCBI lineage: Eukaryota > Viridiplantae > Streptophyta > Pinopsida > Cupressales > Cupressaceae > Sequoiadendron > Sequoiadendron giganteum. The sequence goes on along the minus strand of CM021109.1, from coordinate 330,822,227 downwards.
TCGATGGGTAGCCAACAATTGTGATCCCGATAGATGTTTAGAAGCTACAGTAGGAGTTGATTTAGGTGTAGATGGACATCTGCTCACTATAGCGGGAGATTAGAGGGATGTAGGTAGCCATGTCTATATCAGGATCACATCAATCCTGCTCAATGACCACTGTGTAGCCTCTCTTGAGAGTACCAGAGCAACAACTAGAGCTAGAGGGTCCAGGGAGCCACATAACATAATGATAGGGGCTTCTCATTTTGTATATCATTTTTGTAGCCAAATACATATACATACATACTTGTAGATCTTTTTGTATAGACATATATTCAGTAGTCACTCATTTTTTATATTAGTGGCCTGATACATGTACATGACATTCAATTCATACAAGGATATATATATTTGTTTCAGTATCATGGTTTTTTGTATGTGTGTTTTCACTTTCATGTATGTTCATGCTATTGATGTTATATGCTCATATAGATGTATGTTTACATTAGGTGCTAATCATGATTTAATAAACACACTTGATTGCATGTTAATTAAATACAATGATGGTCTAATTTCCTTAAAAGATGTAATGTGATGTATGGATACATAACATAGCTAGACACACATATGTATGTTTAATCACACACACACGCACATGGTTACATCATAAATGCAAAAAAAAATCATAATGTGTGAATGAACAATGTTGCCCCTTGGGGAGAACATCACACATGTGAGATATAAAAGTACTATGCATAGTATCAATGAAGATGCATCGCATTAATGAGTTCTTCTAAAGGTGTTACATCCATAGATGATAACCCACAAGCACCTAAGCAATACACAAAAATCACAATGTAAGGGCCTAACTAGTTAGGACTAAATTTCCCTTTCTAATTAGGCGGCGCATTTATATTTCACTGGTTTTCACAAAGAAATAGGTCTCTTAGCTTAAAGGTTCTAGGAACTACACTCTAATTATATTGTCTTGATAATGAACACTAATAAGCTTTAAGATGATCGAGGGCCTGCAAACAGTGCTTGTTGAGCATCTCTAGTTGATGTAATCGATTAACTCAGTAGTTTTCATCATCAATTAACCCTCTAAGGGAAACCAAAAAGGACAGAATTTCCAACTCCAAATGCATGATAGCTTGGGTGCCATAAATGAGGCTATAAGGTGTTGTTCCCATCATCGTACAAACACTCATGTGATAAACCCACAAAGCATATGTTAATTGAATATGCCAATCCTTACCGTGTTTATTAACTATTTTACAAAGAATGAGTTCAAGAGTTTTGTTAGACGCTTCTACTTGACCATTGTATTATGGATAATATAGTGTAGAAAACCTATGTTGGATATGAAATTTATCCAAGAACTACTTCACTTCCTTGTTCTTGAATGGTGTACCATTATCAAAAACAAGTGTAACAGGCAGTCCAAAAATAATGTTTTTCATGAGCAAACTATAGATAGTTTCAACATCCGTGGATTGAAGTAGAATAGCTTCGACCCATTTTTTGAAATAGTCTGTAGTGGTAATTATAAAGGTATGTCCCTTGGAAGAAGGAGGTGATATTTTCCCAATGATATCCAACCCCCATTTCACAAAGGTCCAAGGAGAGGTTTTCTTTTGCAACTCTTGAGAAAGAGAATGAATAAGATGGTTATGTTGTTGACATTGAAGGCACTTTCTGAAAAAATCAAAGGAATCTTGTTCTATTGTTTTCCAATAGTACCCCATGTGTATCAATCTTCTCGCTAGGGACTTACCACCAAAATGTCCACCTCAGAGCCCAAATGGGCTTCCTTAAGGGCAAGGGGTATTTCTGCTTTAATGAGACACCTGAGAAGAAAACCTCTATAAGCCTTTTGATAAAGGACATCAGATAGAATTACATAATGTGCTGAAATATTTCATATACAAGTGTGATCATTTTTTCATCACATCATCGAGAAAGTTTCTAGTCTTTAAGTAATTGTAGATACTAGAGAACTGTTCTCTTGAATCTGCATGAGAACATACTAGAGACTGAAGTTTAGGTTGATCAAAAACTATCGGGGTTCATACAACCTAAACCACAAAGTGGTATTCTTTTGTATCCTCTTCTGAAGGTACCAAGGAGGCAGCTCTTGTCATGGCATTGACATGTCTATTTTCTCCCCTAAGGACACTATCTATTATGAAAGAGGAAAACAAATTGTGGAAATACAAAGCAAGGTCTCAATATTAAGAAAATCTACTTTATTTAGCTTGATAAGTTCCCGTAATTTCATTCACAACAAGCTCAAAATCACCTAGTATACGAAGATGTTTAAATTTTATTGCAATCATGACACATAAGCCAAAAATAAGAGCTTTGTACTCAGTGATATTATTAGTACAAGGAAAATCTAATCGAAAGGATAGAGCGACCGGTTTGCCTTTGGGGGATATCAGGACCACACCCGCTCTAGAATCAGTCTGACACCTCGACCCATCAGAATACACTTTCCTTTCGAGGTCATAGTTAATCATGAAAATATTCTCATAAGGAAATAGATCCAACCCAGGGAACGAGCGAGATGAGGGAGTGCCTTCTAATTGATCGACAATTGCTTGACCCTTTATCAATTTCTAAGTAACAAAATTTATATCAAACTCATAAAGCAACATTACCCACTTTGTCAATCTCCTAGCAAGGTCGGTGCTAGAGAACAAATGTCTCAAAAGATTTTTTTTACTATGACGTGCATTTTAGCATGGAGAAGGTAGTGCCTCAACTTCTGTGTAGCAAATACAAGAGCGACGAATTGCTTCTCCATGGAGGAATAACTAGTTTCGTAATCGACAAGGATGCGGTTGATGTAGTAGACCACTCTCTCTCTTCTTGTGTTATCATACTAAGCTAGCAAGACTGCCAAAGCATATGGTGACGCAACAAGGTAAAGTAGGAAGGGCCTATCTTACATAATCGGCATCAATACAGGAGGATTGGTCAAATAAGCTTTGATTGATTCAAAGGGTTTTTGACACTCCTCATCCCATATGAAGCGAACATCCTTTTTCAATAGACGAGTGAAAGGGAGGGTACAATCAGCCAATTGAGATATAAATCTATGAACTGCCTGAATTTTCTCTTGTAAACTTTGCAACTTAGTAATATTCCTTGGTGGAGGCATGTTAATAATGGCATCAATTTTATTTGTGTCAACCTCAAATTCCACGGTGAGAAATTATGAACCCCAGAATCTTGTCGGCATCTATGTCGAAGACACACTTATGGGGGATTAAGTCTCATCTTATAGAGTTGAAGCCTTTCGAATATAAGACAAAGGTTATTCACATGATCTTGACTAGTTACTAATTTTTCCAAGATATCATCGACATAGTCTTCAAAGATTTTCTGTACAAAATCATGAAATATCAAGGTCATTTCCCATTGATAAGTTGCTCTTGTGTTCTTTAAACCAAAGGGCATGACCACATAGCAAGAATTCCCCCAAGGGGTAGTGAAGTTTGTCTTATACTAATCATCCAAGTTAATACGGATCTTATTGTAACTAGAGAATCCATCCATAAAAGATAACAATGCATGGCCTGCAGTCGAATCCACAATCATACCTATATTAGGTTACAAAAAATCATCTTTAAGAGAAGCCTTATTTAGGTCTTAAAATTTTATGCATATTTGAATACAACCATTAGGCTTTCTAATGAAAACTATATTCAAAATCCAAGGAGATTAGTCAATCAGACGAATGAAACCTGCTTTCAACAATTTTTCTATCTCAATCTTGACCATCAAAGCTACCCTAGGATTAATCTTTTGAATTTTTTGCTTAATTGGCTTGGCGTTAGGACACAAGATGATATTTTGGACCACTACAGAGTCATCAATAACAAGAATATCTTTGTACATCCAAGTAAAGATATCAGGGTGAGTACGTAAGAGATTAGAGTGTTCATCTTCTTCTTCAGAAGAGAGACACTTCCCAATCTTGATTACCTGTTTTGAAGATTTAGGATCCATAGGAACTTCAACTATATCTCCTTTAAGGTGAGGACTATGGTCTTTAGGATGGGATAATGAAACATCATCGTTGACATTAGATAGAGGGTCTTCCTGATTGATCCTCAAAATGGATTCTCCAAAGTATGCTTGTTTATGCAAGTGATACGAGAATCATTTCTTGTGGTGATAAAGAGGCAAGAGAGAATATGCACCTAGAAATTCCTTAAGGGATTCATCTGAAGAGAAGACATCCAAAGGGACTTTCTCAGCCTATCCCTTTTCTTCTACCAACTCAGGATGAACCAAGCTCAATGGCTCAGCGGAAATCATATTAACACTCCACCAAGGTTTTTGCTTAGACTGTTCAACAAAGTACCCCAAACCCAAATAGTGTTGTCAATGCTTAAACTAGATAGGGAATTGAATTCCTTTTTTGATATTCCCTAGGCCTTTCTACCCATAACCATATCAAGAAGAGAGTTCATATTCTAACCCCTAACGAGTTTGTGGAACTTCAAGAGGTGGCGGCTCAACATAGAGTGCTTCATTCCACCAGTGGATGCTGAAAGTATCTATGGGAGCGTTCAAACCTTCTTTACTTGGTTCATAAATATTAACCTCCTCTGCAGGAGTATAGATACTCTCTTGGGTAGGGGGATGAGTGGTCTCCTGGACGAGATCACACTTCTCTTCTCCAACAAGAGCATCACCCACCTTTTCATTAGAAGAACCTAGAAGTTCAATACCAAAGGGGTCTAACTTGTATTCTGCAATGAAGAACTCAAAGAAATTCAAGGACTTGCAATCATCACCAAGGAAAGTGTTTGATTGACAAGATGAAGGGGAAGATGGAGGAGACTTGGGATCCTCTACTTTAGGTAGTTCACCTTCATCAATACTCATTTGGGGAACAAATTCCATAGAGGGTATCAATGAAGAACATGCCATAGCATCAAGAGTTAAGGATGGAATACAAAGGTGCATAGATTTTGGAATACAATGTAAAGTAGAGGTCACCACACACATAGCATGAATCTAAGGTTTGTGTTAGAGAATATTATATGGTAATGAACCAGGCATTACATAAACCAATGTAGGCAAGGTAACAAGGCCTATCTCCAAAGGTAGTATTCTATACCTAGAGCTTGGTGGCCAACATTATCAAACCCATGAATATAGAAGGAAGAAGTTTCCTAAGAAGATGAATCAACTTTAATTTTAGGTAATAGTTCCATACCAAAAAATTTGAGTGTTGAACTAGTGTCAATGAGAGTACACCTAATACCAATGTTATTAACATTAATTATAATCATCAAGGGATCCACTTGCTTCTGGACATCCAAAGGTGAGAGTTCTTATGGGTGGAATGTATTATTCAGTGAATCCCCTCAAATATGTGCTAGCAATGCATTAACATCCATAGGCCTAGTGGAGGTAGGTAAGAGAATCTTTTTTAAGGCTTCCTACAACATCTCCTAATAAACCAGAGTGGTCTGAAGCAAGTCCCAAAGTGAGATCTTGGTCGGAGTAACATGAAGTTCCTTGATAAGATCATAATCACTCATTGCTTTGATCATAAGCTTAGGAGCTGGAGGAAGGCTAGGTTGAGATGGTGGTAAAGAAGTAGGAACTTGAGTTAGTTGTGATGTAGGAATAGAAGGTTGTTGATCCAAGTTCTGTTTGTTTCTCCTTGTGTTATATGTATGACCGAAAGAATTATAGGAAGTAGAGTCAGTAGCTTTCACAAACCTCGAGTATAAGTCTGATGAATCACTATGACATGAAATCCCATAGATAGAATAGTTCTCCCTAGAGGATGGTTTAGCTGGGGTCACATAAATGAAGGGTTTCTTAGGGCTTGGAGGAGCCATAGAAACCATGACCACATTTACTGACTCCTCAACTTGCAAGGAGAGAGTTTGTTCAAAATATTTACAGATAGGGGAGAGGACTTATAGGAAATCATCCAGAGCATCTTCCAACATATCAAAATCTTTTTTAGAAAAGGGATCATCATAAACATGTAACATTATGAAAAATGGAGTCGATGCGTTCATGTCGGGCTCACCAAAATTTGACATAAGAGGGATTCATTGCACATGGGTATCTTTATTCTTAAGACATCACTAGGGAGTGAACTACCCTTATACACCTCAACTTGCATAAATTAATAAACTATAAAGAAATATAGTAAAGTCACCTCAGACCCCAAAAGAACAAAACTTCAAGATCTCTACCTCTGGAGAAAGAGCTCTCAACCAAAGGACATTAGTGCGGTTTTAGGATGCTAGCATGGCACGTTGGCGTCATAAGCTACAAGAATCTCAGGAGCTCAAGTAGATAGAGTCAAGTTTCACTTCTAATTTTGGATCAAATGCATGCTAAATCAAATAGCTAGACATAGATCCAAATTCTAGGAGAAAAACAAAGGAACTTGAAGGAAGATTACCTTTTACTAGGCGTTTGGATCTTTTCTTCAAGTTTCGCTCCACAACCTGCACACAGAGGATCAAGGGGAAAAGGTTGGGGCTATATAGCAGTCTACCTTAGTTAGACCCCCATTTTGGTGTTCCCACCTCCATGGACAACCAGGTTTGGAAAGGATTGTAAAAAAAATGAACAAAGAATGTGGTGAAAAAAAACTCGCTTCAGAGTAGAGCCTACACCACAAAGTAGAAAATGAACAAGCAGGAAAGAGTGTGTGAGAGAGAGAGTGTTACCCACAGTTGAACACCCTCTCCAGAGTACACGAGTGTATCGTTGAGTGCTTGCTTGAGATTTGCGAGTGATAGAGGGACCTCAGTCCAGCATGGCTTCGCCAATAATATTGTTTCTATTCAAGAATGAAACTAACCCAAGACTAGAGCAAGTAGTAGTAGTGCTTGAATCAATGACTTCCAACCCATAAATGAGAGCAAAAAAGGAATTTTTCATGCATTCAAGGGAGGAACATAGCCATTACATCTGAGACCTAACTATTAGGACATGTGTCACAAGGGTTAGGATTCCAGATTCTTCATTTCAAACTATGAAAACCACCAAGATGATAGTGTGCCACGTGGACGTCTGCGTACTGCATAGACATCCAGAGCCTGGATTTTTGGTAAATGTGTTGTCAAGCTTCCATCATTTTTCCATATGTCTGCATGGAGTCAAATTCATGAAATTCTAACTCATGGGATTTTTTCATTAATGTTCTAAGGTTTTATAAATGCCAAGCAAGATGCAAAACTATGGAATTGCCCCTAGGTGAAATTATGTGACATTACATATATAAAAGAGACCATTCTCCTCCATTTTCAAGTTAACAACTAATTATATCCAACCTTCTACTTACTATTTGGAGGTATTTGCACAAATATTACAACAAATATGAGGGAAAAGTTGCATAAGGAGAAATAGGAGAGCAAGAGAAGTAATCAACCATGATGGGGAGTTCTTTATTTTATGTTTTATATTTTTTTATTTCTCTCCATTATTTGTTTTCTCTTGTTTAGGTGTGGTTCTTAGCTTAGAAGTGTTTCCTATCACTTAATCTAGGCTAGGATTCATCTAACCCCATCTTGTTGAACAGTCCAGATAATTGAGACGAGGGGTGAATCAGTTATCTTAAAACAATTTTCTTTTCTTTATTTAATCTGGAGCAGACTTATACCAATAAAAAATAATTAAATAAATAAGAAGATGAATGCACATAACACCAAACACAATGAACACCAAAATTTACATGGAAACCCAAGAAGGGGAAAATCACGAAGAATGATAATTCTCAATTATAAAGCACCAGTTAAGGTGACACCAATTAAGATGATTTTTACAAAGGCTCATTGCCAAGTTTCTCACTGTAGGGTGGCTCACTATCGAAGGGCTCACTACCCAAATACAAAACAATAGATTACAAAATAGTCTCACCACCAAAAGTGAACTGATGAAGTTGCATCTACATATGCATGAATTTAATTCTAGTTAAGAGCATAATTTATGTCCACAATGTTGGAAAAACAAGAATAGATAACAGAGAGGGGGGTGAATCATTTATCACAGAATTAAGACTTATTCAACTTTAAACAACCTTTAATCTCAGATCTAATAATTAACATTGAAAGCATAAGTCAACAACACATCGGAGACACATGAACACTGATATTTTTATACATGGAAACCCTGTTAGGGGAAAATCCATGGTGGATGTTAGTCCACAAGATTATACCCTATTAGAATTATAATGAAAGAAATGAATATGGAATGCATATACATTCAAGCACACTGCCTAGAGCTCACTTCTCAAAGGAAGGCTCTCTACCTTACATAAGGTAATCAAATTAAATTCTCTGATAAAGTTGAACTGAGAAATTAACTTCTACAAAAGCCTAATGACAATTCCAAATAGGAACAAAAAAACTTATACACACTCTGCTCAAACTCCTTCACACTCTACTCATTCTCTTTCACACTTTTCTCTACTCTTGAATTATTTGATCTTTATTCACACATATATTTTGCATACATACACCGAAAATACACTTACAATGAAGAGACAATCACTCTTATATATCTGCTATATAGATTTATTTCAACAACTCTATCGGCCAAGAATAAAGAATAAATTACAACTATCGGCCTTAATATATGAACAAATCTTAATGCACATCAACCTAAGTTGGTCACAACATAGTGAGGACCTAAATCAACATCCTCAAACATTCCAAACAATAAAATATTAATCCATAAGGATCCACAACATGCTACCACCATCATGTCGACCAAGAACATGAAAAATTGAGCACACATCAGAAGAATCTCTGATCATGATCACACCAAACAATGCAAACATGCAACAAGGATAGAGAATGACCTAGAATCATCCATGAATGTCATAGGAACATGTGCAATAATTTAAATTTCCATAATTTCATCCTCTTCTTCTAGAACCACGTGCTATAGTAACAGAGTGATTGTAGGATCACAAAGCTTCATAACTTCCTCAATTCTTGATGTGTACCATTGAAAATTTTGGACAACATACTAGATAGGCTCAGCAACAAACCCTTTAGTGTGCAACACAAGAAAATCAATGTATAAAAATTTTCACCACTTGGATCTTCAAAACATTACAAACTACATGTAACATATTTATTCTAATTTTGTCAATCTCCTTGACATATACAACCTTCAAAATTACCAATGCTAAAAGTGTTGACATCAATGACAACCACATATCAGCAACACAACCACAACATCCAACAATCTCCCCCTTTGGCATTGATGGAAACACACGATGTGAAAAGTAATACCATCAACACAACTAGTTGTTCACATATTTCTCTCCCTTTGATCTACAGTTCACCTCTCATAGATCTTCTTTCCCTTTCTTGACTCTTCTCCCCCTTCAAGATTTTTTCACATTTCTCTTCTTCCTCTTTGACATCAATGGAAAAGGTATACATGCTTTGATCCTCATATTTATCACATTTGACTACTCTCCCTAAGTTGCAGCCACCAAAAAATCAATCTGAAATAAGATATGGCTATGAATTCATGGCCTGATGCAAAGACTTGCATCACTTAGTTTTGATCAGGAGGGGAAATCACCCCTAACTTTCCTCTGAGGTACAAAAAATTATCCTTAGGCAATGGTTTAGTAAATATTTCTACAATTTTCTCCTTTGTAAGAACATACTCCAATCTAACTTCTTTGTCACTTACTTTATCTCTCAAGAAGTGATATTTGATGCATATATGCTTTGTCTTTGAATGCAACACTAGATTCTTAAAAATGTTTATGGTGCTTGAGTTGTCATAGAATATGGAAATGGGTTCTTCATACTCAATTTTGACATCTCTCAGCATCTGCTTCATCCACAATACTTGAGTATAGTTGTTTGCAGAAGCAATGTATTCTGCCTCAGCAATAGATAATGAAACAAAATTATGCTTTTTGCTTAGCCAAGATACCAACTTCTTTCCCAAGAAGAATGCACCACCACTATTAATCTTCCTATCATCCACATCTCCTACCCAATCTACATCAGTAAAAGCGCTCAAGATAATATCATCATCCTTATGATACCAAAGAACAAAGTCAACTGTCCCTTTCAAGTATCTAAAGATTCTTTTCACAACAGTCACATTAGACTCTTTTGGATCAGCTTGATATATAGCAACCATGCATATAACATTCATTATATCAGGCCTGGTCTGATTCAAATAGAGTAATCCACCAATCATTGACATGTATCTTGTTTGATTTTCTTTAGGATAATCATCATTCTATGTAATTTTGCATCTATTTACCATAGGTGTACCAACTGGCTTTGATTCTTCCATGCCAAAAAAATTCAGTAACTCTTTTATATATTTGGACTGGGATATAAAGATTCCATCTTCTAACTGAGTGATTTGTAATCCTAAAAATAATTTTAGTTCTCCAATCACTGACATTTCAAAATCACTTTTCATTTCATAAGAAAACCTAATACACAAATCATCATCACCTTCAAAAATAATGTCATCAACAAAGACTTCAATGATCATCTCTTTATTCTAATCCAACTTGAAATACAGATTGCTATCAATAGTACCTTTTTTGAATCCAAGCTTCAACAATTATTAATCCAATCTAGCATACCAAGCTCTAGGAGCTTGCTTAAGTCCATATAGAGCTTTCTTCAATCGGCATACCATATTTGTTAGTAAGTTGAAATCCATCTGGTTTCTCAACATATACTTCGTCTTCTAGCTCACCATTTAGAAATGCTAACTTTACATCATCTGATAGACTTTGTAATTCTTGAAAGAAGCATAAGCAAGAAATAATCTTACAACTTCAATTCTAGCAATAGGGGCAAAAGTTTCTTTAAAATCAATACCTTCTATATGTGAGTACCCTTTGCAAACCAATCTTGCTTTGTTTCTGACCACTTCACCTTCTTCATTCAAATTATTTCGAAACACCCATTTGGTTCCAATCACATTTTTATTTTGAGGTCTAGGAACAAGATCCCATGTATCATTTTTCTCTATCTGCATTAGTTCTTCTTTCATGGCTTCCATCCAATATTCATCTTTGCATGATTCATTGATATTTCTAGGTTTAGTTTTTGAAATTAGACAATACTCTTCTAAAATTATTCTTCTAGTTTGCACACCTTTGCTATTATCTCCTATGATCTGACTATCAAAATGATTTCTCCTTACATACCTTAGAACTTTAGGACTTTTTATAACTTCTTGTTCTTGTGTTCTTTCTTCTACACTTCTGCTAGTTTCTGCTTCTTGATTCCCTTGGCTCATCGGAAAAATTTGAAGTTGATTCTGTGTCTGAACAATATTTCCATTGTTAGTATTGTCATGTTGGTCATCTAAATCATATCCACTACATCTGGATGGTCTAACAATATCTTCATCAACTTTGGCCTTTGTACTTTCAACCATTTTCTTCAACCTTTTATTAAAGCACTGGTAATCTTTACTCTCAGTAGAGTAACCTAGAAAGATTCCTTCATCACTTCTAGCATAAAAATTTCTTATATCATCATCTCTCTTGATGTAGCATTTTCTTCCAAATATTTTGAAATATTTGATAGTAGGATTATAACCAAACCATAGCTCAAAAAGAGTCTTACCAGAATTACTGTGGAAATTTACCTGGTTAATGGTATACATAGAAATTCTTATAGCTTCTCTCTAGTAGAAATGAGAAACATTTGCTTCTAACATCATGGTTCTAGCAGTGTCTAGAATGGTTATGTTCTTTCTTTCAACACCATTTTGTTGAGGGGTCCAGGGAGTAGATAGTTGTCTTTAGATTCCATGCTCTTCATAGAAAGAATTGAATTCACGGGGAGTGAATTCACCACCTCTATCTAACCTTAAGCATTTGATCTTCTGTCCTGTCTCATTCTCTGCCACAGCTTTGAATATTTTGAACTTTTCTAATGCTTCATGTTTTTCTCTTAAGAAAGCAATCCATATCATTCTAGAGTAATCATCAATAAGCAACATAAAGTACCTTTCACCTTGAAGACTTTTGATTCTAGATGGACCACATAGATCAGTACGTACCAAATCTAGTACTCCATTAGAGTTATACTATTTGCTCTAGAAATAATTTCTAGTCTGCTTTCCCATCTAACATTCCTTGCACATAGTGTTAGTAGTCTTCACTAACTTAGGAAGATCTCTAACTGCTTGAGAAGAACTTATTTTGACAATGTTATCAAAGTTCACATGACACAATATCCTATGCCATAACCAACTTACATCAATTTGAGAAATTAAACAACTTTCACTAGCAACACTTAAGTGAAAAATATTACCTCTTGTCTTTGTACCTAAAGCAATCATATTTCCAGAACTTCCCCTTATCCTGCACTTACCATCCTTCAACTAAATATTGTAACCCTTGTCTACCATCTGTCCAACACTCAACAAGTTATGCTTTAAGCCTTCTACATAAAGAACATCATCAGTATTATGTTTACCACCAGAATAAATAGTGCATCTGCCACGAATCACACCAAAATTTTTGTCTCCAAATATTACAACACCACTATCATAGTTTTCCAAGCTTACAAACTTTCTTTTGTCACCAGTCATATGATGTGAGCATCCACTGTCAATTACCCACTCATCCTTTTCTTCATTTTTTTCTGCAAGAGCCTTCTCAAAATTCACATTACTAGTAGATTCAATGGACAACATTAGTAACACCTCTTTCAACATAATAGCATTTCTTCTGAAATCTAGTCTTATCGGGTTTATACCTAGAGACTCTTTCAAGACACCTTGATGCAAAATGACCTATTTTACTGAAAGAAAAAAATTTAATAGGTAAATTTCCTTTGTACTTACCATGACCTCTAGCTTCTCTTTTCACAATCAATGCTTCCAGTTATTCTAATTAGTTTTCTTCATCTTCATTCTTGAATGTCTTTTTGGAACTCTCTCCTCGATCATATCTCTGCTTGTTTTTCTTAGATACAGTAGCTTTGAATACATATTCGGTCTTAGGAGTAGATTCACCAAATTCACTTAACTCAAAGGTAGCAAGTTTCCCAATTAGCATGTCTCTTGTCACATTTTTCACTATCTTGAGTTCATCAATAACATGAGCTTTTGCTTTGTAGGAAGGAGGCACATATCTAATTATTTTAGCCAAAATATCTTCTTCATCCAAGATTCCACTAGCACACCTGATGCCCATCACTAGTTCATTTAAATTTTGAGAGAAAGAAAGGATGTTCTCATCTTCACTCATCTTCATGTCTTCCCACTTTCCTTTTAGAATATGTAGCTTAGCAACTTTCACTAGTGGATCTCCTTCATAAAATGTTTCCAAATTTTTCTAGATCTCATGTGCAATCTTCAGACCTATCACATTTATCATCTCTAAATGTTTCAAAGCACTCAACAATGCTTCAATAGCCCTAGTATTTATTTCAACTTCTTTGATTTCATTAGCAGTAGAAGGACCATTCTGAGGAATAGTATATGCATTCTTTGTAATATTCCAAAAAGGCTCACCAATACACTTCAAATGACATTCCATTCCAACTGTCCACACAGAGTAGTTTGTTCCATTGAATCTAGGACTTTCCTTCTTGTAAGATGTCATCTCGGATCACCTCAAGTTGTTAAGCTTTCCCTTTAGAGGAACTTGATCTGATACTAATTGTTGGCAGAACAAGAATAGATAACTGAGAGGGGGGTGAATCAATTATCACAAAATTAAGACTTATTCAAATTTAAACAACCTTTAATCTCAGATCTGATAATTAACAATGAAAGCATAATTCAAAAACACATCAGAGACACATGAACACCAAGATTTTTATATGTGGAAACCCTATTAGGGGATAAACCATGGTGGATGTTAGTCCACAATATTATACCCTGTTAGAAGTATAATGAAAGAAATGAATAGGGAATGCACATGCATTCAGGAACACTGCCTAGAGCTTACTATTCAAAGGAAGGTTTGTTTCCTTACATAAGGTAATCAGACTAAATCCATTTGATGAAGTTGAAATGAGAAATTAGCTTCTACAAAACCCTGATGATAGTTCTAGTTAGGCACATAAAAACTTCTACACACTCTGCTCAAACTCCTTCACACTCTACTCATTCTCTTTCACACTCTACTCTACTCTTGAAAGATTTGATCTTTATTCGCACATATATTCCACATACATACACTGAACATACATTGAGCATACACTTACAATGAAGATATAATCGCTCTTATATATCTTCTATACAAATTTACATCAACAACTTTGTCGGCCAAGAATAAAGAATAAATTACAATTGTCGGCCTTAATATATGAAAAAATCTTAATGTGCATCAACCTAAGTTAGTCACAACATAGTGAGGACCTAAATCAACATCCTCAAACATGCCAAAAAATAAAATATTAATTCATAAGGATCCGCAAAATGCTACCACCATCATGTCGGCCAATAACATGAAAAGTCGAGCACACATCAGAAGAATCTCTTATCACAATCACACCAAACAACGTAGGCGTGCAACAAGGATAGAGCACGATCTAGACTCATCCACGAATGTCACAAGAACATGCACAATAACTGAAATTTCCATAATTTCATCCTCTTCTTCCAAAAACACCTACTATAGTAATAGAGTGACTGTAGGAAGACAAAGCTTCATAACTTCCTCAATTCTTGATGTGTACCATTGAAAATTTTAGACAACATACTAGATAGGATCGGAAACAAACCCTTTAGTGAATGACACCAGAAACTCAACATACATAAATTTTCACCACTAGGATCTTCAAAACATCATAGACTACCTATAACATATTAATTCTTATTTTCTCAATCTTCTTGACATATACAACCTTCAGAATTACAATGCTAATAGTGTTGACATCAATGACAACCACATATCAACAACACAACCACAACATCCAACATGCAGTAGATCTAGTTAAGAGTCTTCTACACACATTCCTTCCACAACCTTCACAAAAATTTCTGAAAAAAATAGATTACTCCTTACTCCACACTCTTCTATCTATTCACACACATCATACTACTTCCATACATATATATCTTCAATCAAAAATATGTTCTCTATATATATGCATGTATGCTCATAGAACCAAATTAAGTCAGCCACATAATATCTTCATAGTTTTCTAAGTCGTCCAAACACCATTTAAATTTAGATCACCACAAAACATGTCAACATGAAGAACAAGATTGAAATTTTCAATAAGACCTTGCACGCTAACACCTGACCCAAAAGATAGGTTGCACATAAAGATCTTCTTACCATGTTACCAAGGGACCAAAGATAGGTCATACATAAGATAGTATATTTTGGATTACATGAGGTATATTCCATAGCTGATGGGAACGCCACAACCAATACCAAATCTCAATCAACATTAATTTGATGGAAACACCACAACCAAGACAAAATCCTGATCAACATTCATTTGATCGGAACGCTACAACCAAGACCAAATCTGGATCAATATTCATTTGATTACCAACTAGAGAAACATAGTTTTTCATACAAAAACTTGTAACATGCTACATGAAGTTTCAAATAGTAAGGTTACCCAGAGTAAGCTTTAAGTATAACAACCATCATCAAAGGATTAGTCTTCATTATACTACATTAACAAATTTCAACAGATGTCCCAAAAAGGAATACTACCATATCTAGATCAAGGATAATCTCCACACAACGCAACATCATAACATACAATAGGATAGATCAAGTTTGTACATCATCTAAAGCACTAACTTTTGGATCCAAGCTTTTGAAATTAATGACAACAAAGCTAAATCATCTCATAAACTTCTCAACAATCTCCCCCTTTGGCATTGATGGAAAAACATCAAAAACTCAAAAACAAAAAACTCCAAAAACTCTAACTCCAAAGGTGCAAACTCCAACAATCCAAAGCTCCAAAACTCACTTCAAAACTCCCCTTTTGTTCAAAACTTCAATTCTTCTTTTTGTTTTTGTTTTTGTTTTTCTTTCCATTTTTCTCCCCCTTTTTACCATCAAAGGTAAAGGGCTAAAATTTTAACATTCAGACACTCAAGTAAAAATAACACTTTTCACATGAAAAATATTCTTATACCTTTCTCTCACAGTTAGAAGAATCATCTTCTAAGCTAGCACTATAGAATCCATTTTGGTACACATGCTATCCAGCAAAGTTAACAATGTAAATGAGGATGACCAGTTTAGAGACAAGAACCATCGTTCATAATCTTTTGCATCAGAGAGTATCCTAAAGAGATGATCCAACCGGACCTCAACAATTTCTTTGACCAAGTCTTCCCTTTGTCTCTGAATAGTCAACAAATCAGCTTGCAACTCTCTAACTCTTATTCTTTGTTTTCCATTTTTGTCTTTTAATAAATCAAAACTCTTTCCAATACTATTCATCTTAGATTCAATATCTTCAATTATGCTTCTAAAATTTTCAACAACAGTAGGCCACCAAAGACAATACTTGTAGATGTCAAAGATCTCCTTAATGCATTCTCTTGTCTCACCAATGTGTTTGGATAATTTTTGTTTGGCTTTGACAACTCTTCTCTCAATCATAGCTTCAAACTTATGTCCTTCAGGTCCTTCCAGCAACATTCTTTCTTCAACAACTTCTACTAGATTATCCCATAATGAGTCTAAAATATCTGAAACAGAAATACCTTTCTTGAGCAGATACTCAACCAAAGAATCATCAATTTTAAGCCTGTCCACTAGAGGGTAGGTACACCACATTTCACCAACCTTCTTCATATCACCTTCATTTAACACCGACTGAATATCATCAGGATCGAAAGATGCAAATCTAGGTAGAGACTCATCTTCCTTCTCCTTCTCTTCCCAAATAGTAATTTCATATTTTGTATTAACTTTCCTCTTTTTAGGTTCTGAAGGAGAACCACCAATAACAACTTCCAACTCCTTACCAGAGGAAGAGCCCTCCTTAAACTAACTACTAGGTATAGCACCAGATACTATCACACCAAAGAAAAAATCCTTTTACAAGGATGAAAAATATACTTTGCATGCACTTGCTTTATCCTCCATACATTCCAAATACTTGTAAACTTTCTTTTTGATAGGAATGTCAAACTTCCATTTAAAATTCTCTTTTGCTAGTAACAAACTCAGAAAGTAAAATACTAAACATGTGAGAAAAGACCCAAACTGGAAAGGATAACTCTCAACCGAAGACATTCCGACATTCTCAATTAGGTTCTCCATTACTAGACTACACAAATCAAACTGCTGTTTTCCTTCACCATCATGTGTGCAAGATATAAAACAATAGCCAAAGTAGAACCTTCATGATTTCTAAAATAGGTTTTATAAGAGATGTTGTAAGCAACATACCTTACTGTAGGATTGACAATGGTGTTTATCAGTAGAGCTTGGGGGTCTTTATTGATACTAGTAAGTTCCCCCACATCTCTTTATTTCATCATTTTCTTCCCAAGGAGGTCACCAATACTACAAAAACTAGTAATAGCTTTTATGGCTTCCTTCTTGATCGGATAGGGTTTTTCCAACACAATTTTTCCATCCTTGAACAAAATTAACAGGAACAAGATAGACTCTCTATCGAAAAACCAAGTAAATTCTCCCCAAAAATACATAGCTAGAGCACTCACATTCTGTGATTCGTCCAACTTCAACCCTAGTTCCATTTCTTTCATCTTCTAATTATCAAACTCATCCAACTCTACTCCTTTCATCTTTAGCAGAATACCTCCACATGACTCTCTATCAACGAATTCCATCGTCGTGCTTACCTTCTTCAAAATTTTATCACTCTACAAAACTTATTCTTCTTTTTTTTTGCAAACTATGAGAAATGATTTTGAAAACTCAACATTTTATTCTTAATTACTCATAATGATTTCTCCACCAAAATCACACATTGATGATGTCAACAATTGTACTTAGCTTTTTCAATCAACCAGATCAAGTTTCATCATATATCATCAACTAGTTCAGACTTAATCATGTTGAAAATCACATCAATATTCCTTCAGAGAGGAGGAACCAATAGGATATGCATTACAAAACTCCCCCTGAATCGAGGTAGATTGGATCAGTTACCAATAGGGTATATATTGGGATCTGATACCAAAAAAGTGTCCTCCAAACCGTGACCATCTTCTTCTTAGATTCATTTGAATTTTCAACTTTATTTTTGTTCTCAAACTTTTTTGAAGCAACATATCTACATGTGTTAGCATAATATTTGAGTTGACTGCACTTGTAACATATTTTTCCTGACTTTGCTGAGTGAATACTAGGTCTGAACTGATTAGCTTTGTGACCATAACCATAGAATAAATAGAAATAACCATGAAAGATATTGTTCATTCCATTCCTTCTTGTTGAATTAGATATTTCATTTATGCATTTACTTGCCTTGCAACATAAATTGTGATAGTTAAAGCATTGAATATTCTATTCCATCTTGCTTCTACATTCTACTACCTTGTGTCCAATTTTTTTGCATAGAAATCAGTGACCATTGAATGACAAGTACCTTTGAGAATTTGGTTGCCTAACCAGAGGTCTTTTTTTTGGTGCATTAGAGTTTTGGACCTTTCTTGTTACAACTGATCTTGCTTCAACTTCAACTACTTTGTCTTCATCGTTAGTGTTCTGATTTGAGCTTTCACCAGTGAATCCAGGTCCTCCTTTATCCTTGTGACATCTCTATAGGGATACAATTTGATCTAAAATCATGCTACTTCACATGTTCTTGCTTCATATTTCAAACTTCTTATCTCTTCATCTAACTTCTTAATTTCTTTTGATTTATGTTTGATGGTATTCTTGAAATTTTCTTCAATCTTTTTGCATTCATCTAGTTGCTTCCTCAAATCCATAAAACTCTCCTTTGACTGCTTTAATTCTTGGCTAACCTCTTTGTGTCTTTCTTTGAATTTCTAGATTTTCTCCCTTAGCTTTGAGATGCAAGCATTTTCTTCGTTAAGATTTTCTTTCAGTTCTTCATTTTCATTCCATACTTTCCTTATCATTTAGTATTGACTTTAGTTCTTCCTCAAATTAATAATCTCCTGCCATGTCCCTCAAGTGGTTAAGCTCTATCTACAAGGGACCAAGCTCTGATACCAATTATTGAGCAGTATGGATAAATAAGAGGAGGGTGAATCAGATATCTTAAAATAATTTTCTTTTCTTTATTTAATCAGGAGCAGACTTATACCAATCATAAAATAATCAAATACATAAGAACATGAATGCACATAACACCAAACATAATGAACACCAGAATTTACGTGGAAACCCAAGAAGGGAAAAACCACAGAGAATATTAATTCTAAAGTTAAGGTGACACCAGTTAAGGTGATTTTTACAAAGGATCACTACCAATTTTCTCACTATAGGGTGGCTCACTGATGGTGGGCTCACTACCCAAATACAAAACAAAAGATTACAAAATAGTCTCACTAATGAAAGTGAACTGATGAAGTTGCATCTACATATTCATGAATTTAGTTCCGGTTAAGGGCACAATTTCTATCTATAACAAATCTAGTTAAGAATCTTCTACACACCTTCCTTCCACAACCTTTGCACAACTTTCTACCAAAACAGATTACTCCTTCCTTCACACTCTTCTATCTATTCACACACATCATACTACTTTCATACATCTATATCTTCAATCAAAAATATGTTCTCTATATATATGCATGTATGTCTGTAGAACTAAATTAAGTTGACCACATAATATCTTCATAGTTTTCTAAGTTAGTCAAACACCATTTGAATTTAGATCACCACAAAACATGTCAGCATGAAGAACAAGCTTGAAATATTCAATAAGACCTTGCACGCTAACACTAGACCCTAAAGATAGGTCGCACATAAATATCTTCTTACCACGTTACCAAGGGACCAAAGATAGGTCATACATAAGATAGTATACTTTTAGATTACATGAGGTATATTTTGGAGCCGATGGGGATGCCACAACCAAGACCAAATCTCGATCAACATTCATTTGAGTACCAACTAGACAAATGCAATCTATCATACAAAAACTTGTAACATGCTACATGAAGTTCCCAATAGAAAGGTTACCCAGAGTAAGCTTTAACTACAAAAACCATCATAAAAGGATTATTCTTCATTATATTGCATCAACTGATTTCAACATATGTCACAAAAAGGAATACTACCATATTCGGATCAAGGATAATCTCCACATAACACAAGAACAAAGCATATGATAGGATAGATCAAGTTTGTACATCATCCAAAGAACAACCTTCTGAATCCAAGGTTTTGACATCAATGAAAAAAATGCTAAATCATCTCAACAACTTCTCAACCCATCTTACATTGGTGAACTTGACGTGAACCTTAGTTTTTCAAAATTTTCATATAGTTTCTTGCTTGTTTTAGTTGATTTTAGGTACGGAACGACGCAATTGTTGAACATAGGGATGCATTTTCTAGGATGTTACACATTTTATAAACTTAGTGACACATTTCAGAAGTGACGCATCTGTCAGAGATAGAGCCCAAAATAGCCAATCAGTCATTTTTGTCATTTTCTGTAATAAGAAAACAATAGATCCCCATCCCCATAGAGTTGACTCACCTCAAGGTTGAAAGTAAATTTATCCTTGGGAGATCTTTTTTTCTAATGAAACTAGGGGAAAATGAAGGTTTCCTATATTATCATTCCATTTTGGTTAAACAGTCTCATCCATTTTCTTTTCATTTCACAACCAATGGGCTCTCTTCCCTCTAGCAAACTAACAAGATCTTAGGTATCAAAACTATTCAATTCCATCATCTACTCCTACATGGCTTGTATCCAAGACTCAATATCCTTTCAAGAATGGACCTCCCTAAAATATCTAGGTTCATTTCCATTATTTAACTAATAAACTAAATAATAGAAAATTGGTGGGCTATACTTATCTAATGGATTTTGTTGTCTTATGGGCCTTCTCAAGGTAGTAATAAATAGACTTACATATGTTGAAATGCACAAGAAAGTTGAGAGGGGGGTGAATTAGTTGTATCAAATTCTTTGTTTCTTAACTTAACCAGTTTCACTTTATCTTCAATTTTTTATTAAGTATGAACATGAAAATGCAAATAACATAAACAAAACACTAGAGACACCAGATTTACGTGGAAAACCCAATGAGGGAAAAACCAGGATTAACTCATAGTATAGTATTAATGCAATACCGGATACAAAAGGCTTACTACCAGAGGGCTCACTACCCAAATACAAAAGCTCAATACCTTAGGACTCACTATCCTGAAAATGAGGCTCACTGTCTACAAAAATTAAAAAGAAATATATAATGATCCACCACTAGGAGTTTTACACACTTTGCAACTTGATCATGAATACAATGAAGTACTGTTGCCACAATTTTCTCTTCCACACTCTGCTTTTCAAACTTGTTCGCACACTTTTCTCTTTCTTAGATCAAATGATGGATGGATATGAAATTCGCTACAAATTAAATTGTATTTGTACTATCTTAAACCTCAAGAACATTCTCCAAGGTCATCTATATAATTTCATTTTAAAAATTCAAACTAGGTCAGCTACTTAACATTCCTGTAGTGGATAAGAATGTGAGGGGACCAAATACATATTTAATTTAGGACCCAAAAAACATCTTGGATCATGCACATGCTTCCTCAGGTCATTGCAAAAGCCAAATGTAATGTGTAGACACCAAGTCGGCCAAACCTAATAAAAACACAAATGAACTTTGAAGTACATGCATCACCATCAAGATAAACACATGTAGATTGCTCAACACACTTCACCAATCATTTTACCATCTCTTAGAATGACTCAAATAAATCTACAACAACTTCAACAAACCTCATTTGTAGAGAACACTTTACCTATTCAACCAAGACAACCAGCAAAACACAAAGGCTCTGGAGTAGGTCTTCTAGAGCACCAAACCACAAGAAACTTTGTCAAAAAATAGATATTATCAAGAGGAGTGATCTCCCAAATCCACAAGATCTAAGGCTTAATAATAGAAGACTGTGGAGTTAAAACATTTCTCCTAGTCAATAACTAGATAACTCTGACAAACCAGTTCACACACCAGTGAGCATAAATTTTTCTCTCCATCAAACTAGAAGCTGAAAATTAGAATATATAATCCATTTTAGCTTATGAGCACACCTATAAATCCACATAGGAATTGGTTCCACATAGGAGGTACCATAATACCAGAGCACACTCAAAACACACTTCAACATAACTTTCATTATGTTTCAAAATTTCTCAAAAGAACTTGGCAAAAACCAACTTACTCAACCTGAACAGTGTTGACATCAATGCCAAAATTAATGAGAACACCACCAAACACATCCATACTTTCAACAATCTCCCCCTTTGTCATTGATGGCAACAAATGATGTGAAAAATCATCAAAGACAACATACATGATTCTTAGAAGTGACAACCTGCCAAGCATAAAAGTTTCACATAATTCTCTTGATGGAACTTCAAATTTCACTCTGTGTTCCATTTTATCTTGCCTTGTGTTTCTGGTCTTTTGTAGTACTTGGGAAATGCCTAAGGTTTGGGTTTTACCTTTGTTTTCATGTAAACCCCTAGTGTTTTATCTTATGCCTTGGGTGGGATCTTTTTGGCCGTTACTTTTGAGGAGGGTTTTAAAACAACTTATGTCCCATTTCTTTGTCTAGGCTGGGTCCCTTTTGATCTATCATTTTATTTCCTTTACCCGACTTTATTATTTCCTAAGTCTAGGTGGCCCCGTGTTCCCATGTTTAAAAACAACTTATGTTATTACTTATCATCGGCCTAGTGATGTCCCCTCATTCTTTTAATAAATATTTTATATTTTGTAGAGGGACAAGTTTGTGTGATCATAGATCAATTATCGTTTGATCTCAGTCATTCCCTTCCATCCCATGATGATCATGATATCACGGGTGAGCACCACATGTCTCATTTGGTGAAGCCGAAAGAGATGATAGAATTTTTTAAATACATTTATCTAGTTTTAATACATTATGTAGCGGGTTACTAAAGTATTTATGAGATGCATATGCTTCAAATCAACGAATATGTCAAAATCTTGGAAGGAAAGGTGCTCGATGGTTAATGAAAAAGTTGGCAACTGTATTGAATGAACAGGATTCTCGGTGGTTGATATCAATGATTTCCCGCCATCGCATGACCAAAAGTTGCGAGATCTTTATTGATCGTGATACCATAGGCAAGCGCCACATGGATTTCCTTGGCATCGTGTAGTATGGCGGGCCATTATCACCATGGTGGAGATCATGCCAGTTTGTTTTGAAGACAATCATTCGATGATATGACCAAAGTGAGGGATCGACGATAAATTTTGAATCTGCATCAAATACGATTGGAGTCGTTGGCGCGGCATGCAAGTGAGCTTTAATGGTGGATGAGACGTCTACTGGCTTGATTTGATCAAAATAAAATGACCATTTTCCTACCCTATTGCATCACAAGGAATTCAAACATCTTTGTGGAGAATTCACAAAGCCAGGGATGAAGTTAGAGTTGTTACAACAAAGATTTGGGTTTCTACAAACACAAAGTCACGAGTCAATTTATGTATCTCCTAGTTATTTTGATTTTGAATTTGGGGGAAAATTAAATGTATACATGTCAGAGGGCTTGTTGATAATTGAAAGGAACATAGGTTAATTAAAATGTGGGAAATTGTAAGGTTCTATTCTATAATTTTGTATTTTTGTTTAGCCCTAGTTTGTGTGAGGTTTGAAACAAGGAAACCCTAGTTTATCTAGGATGGCATCATCAAAGCAACATTCTGGCCAAGTTGATTATTTAAGTAGAAACCTATATGATGATTTATTGGATCAATTACCCTTTTCAACAAATGATAGGAAGAAGGGGTTGACCTTGATGTGAGGAAAAACCTTAGGGGAGGGACTAGTGACTAATTGTTCCAACATAGCCAATGCTAGGGTTCCTCTTATGGGTTTAGAAATGTTCAGATTATGGTTTGGATAGAGGAATTTCCCCCACCCCATTTAAAATGGTTGGATGTATGATATGGGGAAACTGGTGGTACCAAATGTGTTCCCTAATGTGGATTTTCTTAGGGCAGTGGCTGCACGATATGACTCTGTCACACGGGTGATTAGAGATAATGATGCAAGGGTTATGTTGAGCATTAACAAAGAGGAATTTCAACAGGTTTTTGATCTGATTGAGCCTAGTATGTTTTTGGTTCCTATTGATCTTGAAGAGATGAAAGTGGAGTATGGGAGGATGAAGTCACTTTTCAGAGTTAATTTTATCCCACCTCATTTGGGTAGGGCAGAGGTTTGAAATTCTATATTAGCCATAGTGACCAAGAACCTTTTAGACTGAACTATTTTGCAAATCATTTCTTGGCCACCTTTTACTCATTGTGCCAAATTTTGGGTTTTAATCCCAACATGGTGATGCTTATTTCTTACATGTTCATGGGGGTTCAAATACAACACCCTAATTTCTCAATGATTTATGATTTTTCTTCTTTTTTGGGTGAAAATATGGATGAGAGGCTATTGAAGTTGAAACTAAATGATGTAGGCACTCCATTCTTCTGGTATTCCATGTTGATGTATATGTTCTTGTATAAGAATGCTGATTTATTCTCTGAGAAGATAAAGTTAAGGCAGTTGGTTAATGGAGAAATATTGCTAGTGCAAGTATAGATGGTAGATATGTCATATAATAGGGAGAATGGCAGTTATGTGTAGCTCAACAACTATTTTGCTTCCAGATTGAGAACCAGTCTGGTGGTGAATGTGCATAGAATTCCTGAGGACTTGCATGACTTCCTCAAACCAAAGATGAGGAAGCCAGAGTTGAAGGTTTGCCACAATTGGTGTGATATTATCCATACCTAGTTAGCACTATCTTGAGGGTGTATGGTTTTCAAGGGACCCCTCATATTTCCATACAATCTGCCACCAAGAGTGGGATTTGTAGAAGTTATGTGGCAGATTGGTTGTATCCATGATGACAACCTTAATGGGAAAAGGTAAAGGAACATTTTTCCTGGATTATACTATGGTGTCAGATATTGTCCTTTTGAAAGGAGGCTGGTACATTTTGGAAAATTATTTGAATAATACCATTTGAGATATGGTCTCAAGCGGTAGCATGACCTTGAGGGCTTCTTCACCCTTTTCACACAAAGGATAAAAGGTGGTAGGTTTATGCATGAGTTCAACTTCCCTGAGGACATGATTAGAAATGAGTTTGATCTAGCTAGGTAGGAATTGAACAAGGATAAATGGATAGCTTATATTAAGCTATTGGCCATTGTGCACAGAATGGATCCAAACTATGATCCATTGATAGAGTTCAGTCTGTATCATAAGAGAGTTGTTTTTTTGATGGAAAACTTCAAAGAAATCATGGGCACCTTGATGACCAAGAAAATAAACCTAGAGTTGGACCTAGGCATATAGGAGCAGGATGTCAGGCCATTGGAAGAGAGGCCAACTTACTGACCTATAGAGAATTGGCCTATCTACAGAAGGAAAATATATGATAGCGGTGATGAGGAAGAAGAGAATAGAAAAGGAAAACAAATAATCAAATTTCCTACACAACCAAGTCCAAAGCTCAAAACACTTGGGGCAATCAAGATTATTAATTTGGAATCATCACCCAAAAATAGTCCCTCTCCACCACCATCAGAGCCAAGCCCTAAGAGGAAAAAGATTGAGAAATCAGAGGAGGATTTGGTGGGTGAAAATGTTGTCACTAACTGGGACATGCAGATGGGTAT
Organism: Sequoiadendron giganteum; assembly: GCA_007115665.2. Taxonomy (NCBI): domain Eukaryota; kingdom Viridiplantae; phylum Streptophyta; class Pinopsida; order Cupressales; family Cupressaceae; genus Sequoiadendron; species Sequoiadendron giganteum. The sequence continues at coordinate 330,796,394 of CM021109.1, read as the reverse complement.
TCCTTCTCCTCCTAGGCCAGTTGAATTGGTTCTCTCCAATCTGGATATGAAAGGAAAATGTGTGCAAGATGCAAGGATAGAGTCATGTAAGAAATTTTTAGATGATTATGCATTGGTCAGGACTCGAGTCTTCTTGCAACTAGTATGGAGAATGAAATTGGAAGAGTATCAGGATAATTGCAAGAGGAGAAGAGAATTGAGACCTGACGGGTCTGACCAGGAGAATGATGATGAGGTGAAAGCTGAATTGATGGAAGAATTCAAGAGCATCACTCCTGAGGAAGGGATAAAATTGGTAAATCGGGCTGGTGTCTTGATTCCTCCTGAGTGGTACATTGCATATGTAGTATATTTTAATTCTATTCTAAATTCCAAGCATCCCCTACAAGATTTTGAAGAAGAGGTCAAGGCAGGATTACAAGATTCTGCCTTCAACGAAGAATATGAGACTTTGGCAATTTGGGCTTTAGCCCCTCAAGGGAGAAAGCCCAATGTTACTGATATAAATCCAAATTTTAGAGGAGGGTTGATAATAAAGAGAGCTTTAGATACCTCAACCACATAGGCCACTAATTTTACTATGAATGTGGCCAAATTGGCCCAAAAGACTAGTGAAAGAGAGGAGGCTGAAAAGAAAGGCCTAATGGAGAGGTATAATTTTATAATTGGAGAGTATAGCAAGGTGCAAAAAAGAAATGTTGAGTTTCATACTGAAGTGTAGAAAGATTGGGGAGACATCAAGTGCTCCAAAAATTAGAACATTACCTTCCACATCAGGATCAGTGCCTCTTGTTTCTCCCATTGTTTCTACACTAGGATCTCTTGACCAAACTCCTTCCCTCAACCCTACTTTAGAGCTAGCCGATGAAGAAATAGAATGCTTTGTTGAACCTACAAAGAAGAAACTAATGCGTAAAATTGTAGAATTATAGGCTTCCTTAAAGATAAGTGAGGAAGGAATACTTTTAAATCAGGGGGAGGTAGTTAATGTTGTATTAAGGCATTTAAATGAGAAGTTTGATGATAGATTGACATCTGTATATTCTTTATTATTAAATTCAATAAAGAATATTGATAGGGATCAGGGGGTAGTTATACCACTAATTGAAAAATGGATCCCTAGGGCCGTTGATTTGGATATAATGTATAAGGCCTCAAGGTTTGATATGAATAATAAGCCCCAATAATTAAGGCCTACTCAAGTGTTAGTTAAGTCATTGTAGGTTTTTCAGGCCCTACCAGATGACTTGAGTAGGAAGATCAGAGAATTAGTTAAGAACTTTGATAATTGGAGTGACACACTATTACTTGATATAATTGATGAGCAGGGGAATATCAGGTCACTCCAACAGTGGTAGGATCGAGCAAATGAGATCATTAGTGCTCAAATTAGATTAATTTGTGATGACTCGGATTATGATTTATTGGTGAGCTGTATGGACAAAATTATTAGCACCAACTCATTTTTGGAATCTTTTGAAAGAGAAGCTAATCAAGTGGAAGTTAAATACACGCCCTACAATGTCAAGGTAAATGAGGTAATCAGTTTTACTTGGCCAACTGATGAAGAGTACCAAAAATGGGTAAGTGTATATTTAACTGAGGAAGAATGAAACAAAGCAGGCTACTAACTGTTAAAAAATCAGTTGTTGTGGCTACAATAGATTCCATTTTTTTTTTGGTGACAGTCTAGGCATGAAGTCCTTGAGGTTTTTTTTCCACGTCAACCTTTCTCTATTGGCGAGCATGAATAAGAAGATTCTTCTAGGGATTGTTGTTGTAACCAATTTTTTGAAGTGTCACAAGGCGGTCCAAATGAATGGTAACACATGTACTCTCTGTCCCAATGTTTGTTTTCTCCTTCATTCCCTATAAGAAGGATTTCAAGGCAAGAAGTATGGGTTAGAAAGTTAGATATTTTGGTTTTTGTCTAGGTGAAATTGCAGAGAAAATTGTAAAGTATGATGGTTTTTAGAGAATATGCAATTTAGTTTTTGAGTCGTTCTATTGTAGGTCTTGAACTCATGGAGGTCTGATGTTTTATGATAGTACTGGAATTTGAATTAAAATGATGAATTCGATCTCATGTCTCTCCATTGTACAAGTATATCTAAATTTTGAATAGAATGATCAAGGGTTTTTTTGCTCATCTCACTGTTGTGGTGTGTATGATTCTTGTTTTAGCTTTTAATTCAAAGAATTAATTAAAATGCTTGAATGGGATTGTAAGTGGATATGCTCCGAATAAGGATTTGATAAGTAGTATTGTGTTAGAATATATATTGATAAGATTGTAAGGAAATGTTATCAAGGATCTTATATGTTATGTGTTAAAATCTATCATAAGCCCTTAGATGCTTATGAATTTGACTCCTCCAATGGATATATGACACTAATCTAAGTTTTACTCATTTGTATGGTTCAATATTTGTTTTTTTTTTACCTATAGCTTGCTACAAATTGCAAATCAATGACTATCTTATACTATGAAAGGTTGTTGTAGTTATCTCATGCTCCAAGTAGTTGATATTATTGATGAAAAAACAATTGTATTGGATATTATCCTATTATATTAAGCTATTAAATAAGATTATCTGTTGTTGTTAATGTTGTTTATGATACTGGTGCAGAGGTTGTAAACACATTAAGGGATAGCCCTGCTGGGTCTTGCAGAGCCTAAAGTGTAGGAGGTTTATTAAAGTCCTCATCAATTGGTCTAGGTCCTTCGAGCTGCCCTTAATTGGAATTGGAAATTCCATGGGTAGAATAGAAGACCAACCTGGTTACAGTTAAAAAACAAACCAATATCTCTCTCCCACATCCTACATGATTTTTCAGAAGTGGCAACCTGCCAAGCATACAATATTCACATGATTCTCTCTCCCCCTTTGAAATCAATGGAAAAGGTCATACAAATCTCTATTCACTCCCCCTAAGGAGTACATCCACATCACATATTGCAACAATGCACTTCTCTACTCCCCATAAGGAGTAGACCTCAATCATCAGTCCAAAATTAAAGAGTCTATGAATCCACTGGACTGATGCACCTCCATGTGCACTTAGTTCAAAGAAGGAGGGATAGAAACCACTAACTTCCCTTTGAGATACTCAAAAGTATCCTTTGGAAGGGCCTTAGTGAATATGTCTGCAAATTGTTCTTTGGTAGGTACATATTCAAGTCTAACTTCATTCCTCAATACTTTCTCCCTCAAGAAGTGATATTTGATAGATATATGCTTTGTTCTAGAATGCATCACTGGATTCTTTGAAATGTTTCTATAATTTGTATTGTCACAAAAGATAGAAGTAGGTTCATCACTCACCACACCTATTTCCATCAAATTTTGCTTCATCCAAAGTACTTGTGTACAACAGGATGCTTCTACAATATATTTTTCTTCTACAGTGGATAGAGAAACCGAATCTTATTTCTTGCTCAACCATGAAACTAATCTTCCTCCAAGAAAGAATGCTCCTCCACTTGTACTCTTTTGGTAATCTACACATCCATACCAATCAACATCATTGTAGGCATTCAAAGTGAAATCATTGTCCTTCAAACACCATAGCCCATAGTCTGGAGTTCCTTTAAGATATTTGAATATCCTATTCACAGCTTTAACATGTGCTTCCTTTGGTTCTGCTCGAAATATTGCAACTAAACATACTACATGCATAATGTCAGGTCTAGTATCAGTAAGATACAAAAGTCCACCAATCATGAATCTTTATATGCTCTGATCAACTTTAACAGATTCATCATCCTTACTTAACTTGCATCCAATTACCATAGGGGTACATACCAGTTTAGAGTCATCCATTCCAAACTTCTTTAACAATTCCTTAACATACTTATATTTTGAAATGAATATCCCTTTGCCAGTTTGATTAACTTGGAGCCCAAGGAAGAAATTTAGTTCACCGATCATAGACATTTCAAATTCTTTTTACATCTCTTCAACAAACCTTTTACACATACCTTCATTACCACCAAAATGATTTCATCAACATAGACACCAACTATCAGTATTTTGTCTTTCTCAACTTTGAAGTAAAGATTGATGTCTACAGACCCTTTGTTGAATCCTTTCTTTGTCAATTATTTATCCAATATAGCATACCAAGCTCTAGGAGATTGCTTCAGTCCATATAATGCTTTCTTTAACTTGCAGACCATGTTCAGTTTGTCTGACAATGAAAAAATTTGGTTGCTCCATATACATTTCTTCTTCCAATTCTCCATTCAGAAATGCAGATTTGACATCCATCTAATATACTTTGAAGTCCTTATGAGTTGAAAATTCCAAGAACATCTGAATGGCTTCCATCCTTGTTACAAGTGCAAAATTTTCTTCAAAATCTATTCCTTCAACCTGTGAATATCCTTTACATACAAGTCTTGCTTTATTTCTTACCACTTCACCATCTTCATTCAATTTGTTTCTAAATACCCATTTAGAACTAATGACATTCTTTTTTGCAGGTCTAGGGACTAGTTCCCATGTCTTGTTCTTCTCTATCTGTTGTAATTCCTCTTTCATTGCTCTAACCCAACTTTCATCATCACATGCTTCATTCACAGTCTTAGGTTCTATTTTAGAAAGTAAACACAAGTTTACCTCAACCACTTTTCTTCTTTTCTTCATTCCTTCACTTTTGTCTCCAATTATCTATTCCTCCAGATGAGTTTTTTGAACATATTTAGGAGTCTTGGGTGCAAGTTCTAGATTTTCTTCTTCTTTTCTTTGGTCTTTCTCTTCCTTCTTCTTCTTGTATTTGCACATAGATAGACTCATCAAGTTTAAATTCAGTTATATCCACTGGTCTATACATAGCCTAATCAACCTTCACATTAGTAGTTTTAATTATTTTTATCAGTCTCTTATTAAAACATTTGTAAGCCTTACTATTATTTGAATATCCAAGGAAAATTCCCTCATCACATTTAGCATCAAACATTCCAATATTTTATTCATCTCCTCTAATGTAACATCTACTACCAAACCTTAAAGTATTTCATAGTAGGATTCTTACTAGTCCATAACTCATAAGGAGTCTTAGAATTTAAACAACAGTGTGAGTGGCTTCTCTCCAATACACATCAGGAAAATTTTCTTCTTTCATCATAGTTCTGGTGGCCTCTTGCACAATTCGGTTCTTCCTTTCTACAACTCCATTTTTTTACAGGGTTCTAGGAGCAGAATAATGTATTTTTATACCATGTTCTTCACATAATGCATTGAACTCACCAAATGTAAACTCTCCACCTCTATCAGATTTTAAGCATTGTATCCTCAGGTTTACTTCATTTTCTACTCTTGCCTTAAACACTTTGAATCTGTCAAGAGCTTGAGACTTTTCTCTAAGAAATGTAACCGATGTCATCCTAGAGTAATCATCAATTAAAAGCATCAAGTACCTATCACCATTCAGGCTTCCTATTCTTGTAGGACCATGGAGGTTTGTATGGATTAATTCTAGCATTCTGGTAGATGATTGATCCTTTTTTTTTAAATGGTTCCTTGTCTATTTTCCCATCTAACAACTTCTGTTGATTGAATTTAAAGGTTTTGTGATTCTAGGTAGATCTCTCACAACTTCTCTAGAATTGATCCTAACTAGATTATCAAAATTAACATGTCCCATCCTTCGGTGCTAGAGCCAACTCTCATTGGTTTGAGAAACAAAACATTGACCATCACCACCTTCGAGTTGATAGATGTTTCTATGAGTTCTTCTTCTAGTTGCAATGACAATTCCATATCTTTTTCTGATCTCACAAGTGTTATCCTGAAACACAAGCTTAAAACCTTTGTTGCACATTTGTCCAACACTTAAAAGATTATTCCTTAAACCCTTTACATAATAGACATCATCATTGTTATGTTTTCCATCAAAGCTAATTGTTACTTTCCCAACAATTTTAGCACCAGAATCATCTCCAAACATGACTATAACTCCATCATACTTCTCAAGTTTAGTATACTTACTCTTATCTCTAGACATATGATTTGAACATCCAGTACCAATTACACAAAAGTCTTCATCATGTCTAGCATAAAAAGAAGTTACTAGAGTACCTTCTGATTCATTCTTCTTACACTCTAGACTAGGTTCTTTTGCACATTTCTTTTCTAAGGCTAGAAAAAAATATTCATCTTTATCTTACTCAAGATCTAACTCATCATTAGAAATTCCCATATCTTTGTTAGCATAATACAACTTCTTGAACTTCCTATTCTTCTTATCCTTGTAATTATTATTATTATCCTTGTTCTTATTTTGTGTAGCTCTATTAGGAAATCTTGATGCATAATGACCAATATTTCCACAACTGAAACACTTAAAAGGCAACTTACCTTTATATTTACAGTACCTTTCTTCAATCTTCTTGTGAAATTTTCTTCCAAATCTTCCGCATCTTCTTCATCATCTTCATCTTCTGTCTTCATGGCTTTAAAGGTTGTTTTAGTCTTCTCCTTATCTCTTGCAAATTTTCTCATATCAAATGTAGTCAAGACACCAAATAGATGTTCCTTAGTAAATGTCTCCGGATCATACTATTCTTCTAGAGTAGATACTTTGTCACTATAATTTTCTGGTAAGGTCATCAAGATCTTCTCAATTATATCTTCATCCTTCATGGTACCTCCTTGATTCTTGAATTTAGTTGCTATAGTTTCAACTCTCTGATAATAGCTTGCAATGTCTTCTCCATCTTCCATTATCAGATTCTCAAATTTTTGCTTAGCAGTTAGTTTCCTTGATAAATTTACTCTCTCATTCCCTTCATAAATGTCTCTCAATTTGTCCACATTTCATTAGCTATATCTAAAGAAATAAATTTTGATCTTTTGGTTTTAGATAATACACTAAATATAGAAAACCTTTCTTTTTCATTTTCTTCAAAGGCTGCAAATTCATTAGCAGAGGAAGGTTCGATTGCTGCAGTCACTACTTTGTCTCCATAGCTTTCTAGGCATTACTGATTTAAATCAAATAACTTCTCATCTATTCTTTCCAGTCATTGTAATAAACTCCATCAACCATAGGAAGCTACAAATTATGCACCATCTGACCTACATCAAGTGGTTAATATTTTCACCGAGGAACCAAAGCTCTAATACCAATTTTTGAAATTCACAAGACAACTGAGAGGCGGGTGAATTAGTTGTATCAAAATATTTGCTTCTTAACTTAATCAACTCCACTTTATCTTCAATGTGTTATTAAGTATGAACATGAAAATGAAAATAATAGAAACACAACACCAAAGACACCAGATTTACGTGGAAAACCCAATGCGGGAAAAACCACAGTGAGGATTAACTAACAATATAGTAGTAATGCAATACCGGATATAGAAGGCTCACTGCCAGAGGGCTCACTGCCCAAATACAAAGTCTCACTACCCAAATCAAGGGATCATTTCCTTAGGACTCACTTTCCATAAAAAGAGGCTCACTGCCTACAAAAAATACAAAGAAATAGATAATGATCCACCACTAGGAATTTTACAAACTTCACAACTTGATCATGAATACAATGAAGTATTGTTGCCTTAATTTTCTCTTCCACACTCTGCTTTTCACACTTGTTCACACACTCTTCTCTTGATCAGATCAAATGATGGATGAAAATGAAATTTTCTACAACTTAACTTGTATTTGTATCATCTTCAACCTCATGAACATTTTCCAAGGTTGGCTATACAATTTCATTTTATAAATTGAAAATAGGTCAGCTACTCAAAATTCCTGTAGTGGGTAAGAATGTGAGGGGACCAAATACATATTTAATTTAGGACCCAAACAACATCTTGGATCACACACACACTTCCTGAAGTCACTGCAAAAGCGAAATGTAATGTGTAGACACCAAGTTGTCCAAACCTAATGAAAACACAAATGAACTTTGAAGTACACACATCACTAGCAAGATAAACACACACGGATTTCTCAACACACTTCACCAGTCATTTTACCATCTCTGAGAATGACTCAAATACATATACAACAACTTCAACAAACTTGATTTGTAGAGAACACTTTACCAGTTCAACTGAGACAACCAGCAAAACATAGAGACTCTAGAGCAGGTCTTACAGAGCACCAATCCACAAGAAACTTTGTCAGAAAATAGATATTATCAGAAAGAGTGATCTCCCAGATCCACAAGATTTAAGGCCAAATATCAGAAGATTGTGGAGCCAAATCATTTCTCCCAATCAATAACCACATAACTCTGACAAATCAGTTCACACACCGGTGAACATAAGTTTTTCTCTCCATCAAACTAGAAGCTGGAACTCAGAATGTATAATCCATTTTAGCTTATGAACACACCTATAAATCCACATAGGTATTGATTCAACACAAGATAAATGTGAACCACAATATCAAAGCATTCTCATAACATACTTCAACACAACTTTCATTATATTTGAAATTTTCTCAAAAGCACTTGGCAAAAACCAACTTACTCAACCTGTACAGTGTTGACATCAATGACAAGATTAATGACAACACCACCAAACACATCCATACTTTCAACAACCTATTATTCTATATGCTCATCCCACACATCATCATTTGAAATCTCTAAACCCTCTTCTTCTTCTCCATCCTTTGATCCATCTAAATGTTCTTCCACATGTTTATCTTCTTTTCTAATTTTTTGAAGTGCACTATTTTTTTTTTCACTTTTCTTTGATTTTTCTTCACCTATATAAGCTCTAAAATCCCTACAAATCATATACCTCTAGAAAATCAATTTCTAGGTTAGAGGTGTTGAAAGAATGAAGAAGGTTTTCATTAATGAGTTGTCATTTATTTCAACACTACATGATGGATATCAAAATAGTATGAAGGCTGATTTTAGAAGAGTTATTTTTCAAGAGGCTTTGATCCACACACCAAAATAGTTAAGTACTTTCGCTAAGTGTCTACATTGATAGATTTAGCACACATAGCCCTCAAGTAATTTGGTCCACATTTTTTTCCATATATATATTTACTTCTATGATTCTAATATTTTGTTCATGGAAATCATTGTAATCTTAATTTTGAATATCACTTGATTTGGATAAGTGGTTGGAAAGTTGCAAGTAACAAAAGATTGACACACTTATAGGTCCTATGCCTAGGTCCTATGCCTAGCTAACCTAATGTATGTAGAGAGTTGAAAATATTAAATATGTGATGTGAACGGAAGAGGGAGCTTTTATAGGTCCATATCGACCTATATTACATGTGTCTGGGTGAAAAAGAATTTTAATTTGAATTGAGTGCCGATAAGGCACATTTTATATGATTTGGGGCTACATCTAATTAGGTCGACCTAATTGATGTTTACGAAGGAATTTGGTATATATACAAGGTTGATTTGAGTTTTTGGAAATCAATTATGAATGTGTACATGATTTGAATAAGTTATGAATGTAGAGCAGAGAAAATATTTGTAGAGTTGAATAAAGTATATTAATTCAGTGTTTTGAGCTTCAAAGGAACTGAATCCATCATATGTTAGATGCACTTTGTATTAGCTAAAATCTTGGTTGTGAATCCACCTCTTTCTATCTTTATTTTCTTTGTGAATAGTGATTTCACTTAGATAGTGAGTCCACCTGGCAGTGAGTCTTTCTTTAATATCTTATAATCAGTTATAACATATTGTGAGCTTATCCTCACCATGGTTTTTCCCATTTTGGGTTTCTAGTGTAAAAAATCATGGTTTTCATGTGTTGTGTGTCTTATGGGTTTCTCATGCTTTCATTCCTTATAACTGCTAAGTATGATTTGATAATTGGATGGTTTAAAATAATACTGATTCACCCCCCTCTCAGTATTCCAAGTGTTCAACAAATGGTATCAGAGCTTGGTTCCTTGGAAGAATCTTGACCGCTTTAGGAAGATCTTGGAAATTGAACACATGACTGATAGAAAATTTCCTATTTCTCCATAAGTGATTCCTACTATTGGATACACATAAGAAGATTGCATGCTTGAAAAAGATGGAGAACTCAAAGTTTCTCTTGAAGACCTTGACAAAATTGAAGATGAAAAAAAAGATCCAAGGAAAAAAATAAAGAAGAAAATGACTGCATCAAAAAATTGAGAGAAATACATAAGGAGGTCAATAATAAATTGAAAAAAAAAAAATGAAAACATCACCAGACCAAAAGTGCAAGTGGAAGAAAAAGAAACAATTGAGGAATTTTGGAATGCAATGGTAAAATTAAAAATTGATGAATGCACAAGGCTTGAACAAGAAGTGGTAAACCTGAGATCAAATCTAGAGAAAGCAATAATTCATGAAGATAAATTCAAGAAAAGTTATAAAATTCTTGATGAGTTAATTTCAAGTCAAAAAACATCTAAAGAAAAGGGTGGTTTGGAACTTGAAAAAGGAGAAAGCTCAAAAGAAGATCAAACACCTAATACAAACAATATCAATGAACCAAAGAAGACTAAAGACAAGAAGAACAATGGAAACTTCTAGAATCAAAGAAGCAATGATAGAATACCCCCTGTCAAACAACCAAATGCTCAAAGGTACGCATCTTTAAATGGTATTTGTTATTCTTGTAATAAATTTGGACATAGAGCAATGGAATGTAGAATAAAAAAGAATCAGAATGTTCCATATTATACTAGTCAATGCTTTACATGCAAGAAGTTTGGCATAGAGAAAATGAATGTAGAAGTCAAACAATGAATGCATATAAGAATGGTAGAATGATTCAATATTTTGATGGATACTGCTATACATGTTATGGATTTGGACACAAGGCTAATCAATATTAATCTAGAATGAATAGAAGGAATAATTCTTAGAGAAATGTCATATGAAACAATTTCAATAGACCTGGACATATTGCTAGATTTTGCAGGAGTGGAAATATAAGGAAAGATAATCCAGTAAAGAGAAATGAACTAGTTAAAAATGTTGATCTAGTTGAAGTAAAGAAGGAAAGTGAAAATATTTGGAGAAAGAAAGAGGATTCTGAGAACAAGGAAGAATCAAAGACTACAAATGAATTTGTACTCCCCTCTAGTGCAAATAATTCCTTTGGGAATTGAACCTAGGCATTGGCTTAGGGGGAGAAACAATAGATAATAAAATAACCCCCTTCTGATATGAGATTTCATGGCTTCGCATGAAGATATGTGATGAAGATGGATAGTTTGGATCTTTTGGAGAAGACTCTTGAAGAAAATATGTAATTGCAAGGATTTGTGGAGTATTTTAAGGTTTAATCTTGCATAGAGAAGGGTTTTACCACCTTTATTATTTGGAATATTAAATATGAATTAGGTATAATTGAAGGGTTATATACCTATTATTTGTTGATTTCATTCACTTTTATAAATTTGAAGTGAGTAGAGTGAATTGAAGCAAATTCAAGAGTTTGAATTTCATTTTTGAAGCAAAGAATCCAAACTCTAGTTCTAGTTGAGAAAGAAAAAGGAAATTATAAGGGAAGTTAATGGACTTTGTGCCACCAAACCTATACCTAAATTGAAATCTATGAAGAATAATGATGTTATGAAATTAACTGGAGCTATATTTTATCAAAAGTCTCTGACTATGAACAATATGTGGAATCCTATAGTAAGATATCCAACTATGGTCATTGGATATCAGATATACTACACCAACAGAGAGAATTATGTATCAGAATAGAAATTCATGTAGCCTATGTGTAAGATGGGGTTTCTTCATTTCTAGCCTAGAATAGTGACAACTAACACCTCTAGATAATTAACCACACCTAAATAAGAGAAAACAATGAAAGCATAAGGAAACAAGAATATTAAATCATAATATTCCCAATGTTTGAATCTTGAATCACTTCCCTTGCTCTCCTATTTCTCCCTTTTTCAATATTTTCCCTCAGATTTGTTGCTTCGCATGTGCAAATACCTGCAAAATAGTAAGTAGAAAGTTGGAGACAATTAGTTGTTAAAATGAAAATGGAGGAGAAAGGTTTCTTTTATACAATTATTTTTGAATGGACAGTTGAGATTAATCCTCTAGAAGGATTCCAAAATCAATGGTGGAGGATGCATGAAAGGAAGGTTACAAAATGGATGGTTCAGATCGAGCCTCCAAAAAGATGCCAAGATCAATGGTCTAGAATTGATGCACCAAGAATATGTCATTCTTGGAAGAATTATGACAAGTATGACGCCCACAGCTATGACGCCTAATGGCTATGACAACAATGAAGGCTATGATAGGGGTTAATGATAGGGCATCTTTGACTGGAGGAGGCACATATATAATTTATTTTAAATTATTTATTCGAAAATGGAGGAAAATGGAGGAAAATGTAGAAAAGGGACAAGTGGCAAATAAATAATTTATTCAAATTATTTATTTGGAGAAAATGAAGGATGGAGCATTCAATTAAATTAATCAATTTAATTAAATGAAGAGATGGAAATCAGTAATGGGTAATTAAATTATTTAATTATTTATTCAAAAGGGAGGAATGACACATAATTAAATAATTTCAAAAATTATTTAATTATATAAGAATAAAGGGTCAAATAATTATTATCTCGCTATGGATGCAAGAAAAATAATTAAATAAATAATGATTTATTTAATTATTGGAGAAAGGGATATATTAGTGACACAATTAAATAATTTTATTGATCAAGATAGAAATGAGAAGGTGAGTTAATTAAATAATTGAAAATTATTTAATAAATAGAGGAATATGATCAAACATAATTAAATAATTAAAATTATTCACTTATCGAAAGATGAGGACTAGAAAAAATGATGTTCGCATACTTAGGAAATTTTCCAGTGTCTACATTTTGCCCCTCTTTGAAATAATGTGTTTCATCATGTTGTGTCAAATAAATTAGTCAGGAGATGTTCTAGGATGCCCCAATGATAGGGTACAAGTATGCCCCATCGGGAAAATTTGACAAATTTTCAAAAAAAAGTACAAAAATTTGGAAAAAAATCCTATTAAGACATAAGGAGGGCCAAGAATTTGATGGTGAAGATAGAATTGATGATCAAGGTCAAAGGCAGGGGAAAAATTGGTGGCAAGGGTGTCAAAGGGTGTGTCTAGATGGCAATGTAGGTCAAAAACCCTAAATTTGGACATATAAATGGCAATTTGAATTTGAAAAGGGGTCATTTTCACATTCCATATTTATAAATTTTGAGAGCTCAGTGATGCAGAGGCTAGGTGGAGATCACTCACAAAAAAAATACTTCAACTCACAACCAAGGACTCAACTCCAATCTCATGGACATCAACTCACCCTCAAGGATCTTAACCCTCCAAGTTTACAAAACAATCAAGACCTCCACCCAGACCCTATGAGGTCTCTCAATGTGTATATAATGGAAATTTGACCATGCAAACTCAACCTCAAAGGTTGATCACTCCAAAATCACCATTCAACAACCCTTGTAACACTCAAAAACCAGTTTAGGCCAATTTACACACAACCTTTCCAAAACACTTAACAACCAAAGGGTGGACTAAGATACCCTTTGCAAGGTTACACAACATACCAAATAATCAGGGGATACTATTTTGGACCAACATGGACTTTTAATACACCTACCTGGTTCTAGGCTTCACAATTTGGCTTGATTTACAAAGGAACCTCCACTCAAACTTACCCCTGAACCAAAAGAACCTGAAATAGTCTTAGGAATGGTTCTCAAACTTAGGATTTCTCACTTCTTAGAGAACCAAAGGCTTGTCTTATCCCTCTACTCGCAAACCCTCTTAAACCCTCACAAAATAAGGGTTTTAAAGAAACTCCCAACTCCTGACTCTTTCAAATCCTCCCAGGGGTCTAGACACCATGTATTAACTCTGCCCTGACTCTAGGAACTCTCCCAATCCCATTCCCCTCAACAATTCTCCAATTCACTACTTGGGTTCCCTATTTTCATGACCACACTACCCCTGATCTGCACTAGAACATCACAACATGTTGAGTCCCTTCACCCCTTCGGTCTACGCAACATTCACACACCTAACTAACCATGATAAAAGCCAATCCACCTAGCCACAAACCTAAAATAGTAGGTGGATTGGCTAGTCCATCATAATATCACCCCCAAGCCCTTAACACAGAAAACAAAGCAACCTCTGTGTTTGTTGATCCCTCATGCACCAGCAGAGATTCTAATCCCCCAAAAAAATGAAATAAGGTAGTAAATGCATACACTAACAAGTGCTCACAATTTCAAGGCATGTCAACTTTGTATGGGCTTGTGCCAATAAGAAAAGTTCAGAAAACCAATGAAAGATAGTGATCAACATTTCCACCAAGACAAATTTTTATTTAGAACTCAACAACAACCCTTTTTTGAGAATTACATGAATGTATGTATTGATTTCAACTTCCAACTGTCTCCTACAACTGACCAACTACTCTCTAACACAATTTTTGAACTACTAATGACCATTGGAGGTCAAGATTACACCCTTTACATAATTTGATCTTACATAAATCCCTCTTAACTGATCCATGAAGCTTTTTTAAATACATACTAAGCTTTTTAAATACATTTAGAAATGCTCAGAGGGACCTTATTCATAAAGAAAAACACTAAACCTTAGCTATTCTATCACTTAGACTTTATTGACACCATGACATTACATGGGCAACTCATGCCATTCCATCCTATTTTAAATACTTTGCAACTTCCTAAGATTCAAATCACTTGATGAACCTTGAAGATCCATTTTGTTATCATTTTCAAGGTCAGGTCCTAGGTGCCCTTGCACCATACATCCCCCCATAGAGGAACTCTTGTCCCAAGAGTGTAAAACTTGTTCTTTGACCCCACTTTGTTGCTTCATGCATAGCCCTTTCCTTTGCCTCACTCCTGGATCAAAATTGAAAGGCTTCCTAGTCCTCATACTTTCCAATAAGCAAGAGTTAGCAACATAGTGTCCTAGCTTCCTCCTTGCTTCATCTCCATGCTTGCACCACTCCAACTATGTTTGCATACACTATCCTCCCCTCACTGTCATCAAACCTCTGTATTTTTGTTCCTTTACTGTGATCAGACCTTCAAGTGTCAAGTTCCCTGTCCTTCTTGTCTCATGACCCACTGTCCTCATGTTTGCCACTTCACCAAACTTTGTCTTCATGCCTACTGACTATCCCTTGAACTGTTGTAATATCATAGGACATCTAATTGTCCCAACAAACACATTATTAGCCTCCTCTTGCTTCTCTAAAGACTCTTTTACCTCACACTGCCCTTTACCAGTATAAACCACCTTGTTACTCAACTCATTATGCCATACAAAGGTATGATTCACCTCATCCTCACACAAACCACACCTTCCCTTCATATCTATTTTCCTAACACAATTTGTAGGTGTGCTCCTCACTGTCATAGTTCCACCAACCTACTCTATACTTGTAATCACATCAGACCTGTTGTCCTCAGGCCTCAAAATCTCCTTATTGCCAAACAACACTACCTTATCCTTACCTTTATCCCTGACATTTGTCTTCAAGGGAAGCAACTTAAAGGTTTTGTACCCCTTCTTGATGGTGTATGTATTCTCCCAACCATCATACATAGATCTCCTATCAAATTTCCAAGGCCTCCCCAAGAGCACATGACAACAATCCATTGGAAAAAAATCACATAGGACCCTATCATTATATTCCCCAATTTGAAAATCAACATATTCTTTCTCTTTTGCTGCCAAGGTTTGATTATCATTTACCCAAGAGACTCTATAAGGTGCTTCATGAGGTAATTTTTCCAAACACAACTTGTCCACCATTTCCTTAGACACTAGATTATCTTGAGAACCATAATCAATGACAACTTGACACACTTTACCTTTGCTTTTGCATGTCATTCTGAATAGGCTCCTTCTTTGGCTTGAATCTTCCTCCTTGGATGCTTGCAACACAGTTCTTCTTATCATGAGTGCCTCTCCTTCTTCTGATGTAAGGTTCACTATAGGTGTAATCACAGTCTCTTCATCCTCATGCACTAATTGATTCCTCCTTTCTCCACCATGAGAGCTGATATGATCGTCTTCCTCCACTAAACCTGCCTCTTGAACCTCTCCATCCACCTCTTGAATCAGATTGCTCTTGATCCTTCTTGTCACCTCCTTGGCCTTCATTTTTTGTCCTTGAACTAGGATTGAATCCCCTTCCTCTAGAGGTGTTACCTCTTCCTCTTGTTGCCTTCTCTTGTGTCCTCTTTAGCTTTTCTTCTACCCTCATTTCCATTTGAAAGAATTGCTCTATTGATTTTGGTGCCATCATGCTAATTTCATCCTAAATTTTAAACCTCAAACCATTCAAGTACCTAGCATTCATCTCTTCCTCATCTTCTTCATGTTTATCCCTTATGCTTAGCCTATAAAACTCTTCAGTATACGCTTGTACATCTAACTCTTTCTGTCTAAGATTTTGCAATTTCTTAAGCAATTGAATATTGTAATCAAAAGGAAGAAATTTACCTTTTATCTTTGCTTTCATCTTCTCCCAAAAATTGATCTTGCTCTTTCCTTTCTTCCCCCTATCTTCTTGCACAAAATTCCACCACACCAAAGCGTGTCCTTTCAGTTTTGTTTTTTCTCTCTTCACTTTATGTCCTTCATCAAGATCTTCACTATCAAAGTACTTCTCCAAAGCCCCTATCCAATTCAAGAGCTCTTCACTATCAAGTTTGCCTCCATACATAGGCACGTCCATTTTTCCATGTCCATCCTTCTTCATAGCCTTCAGTAGCTTCATTGTTCTAACATCATCTGGATCCATCTCTTCTTCTTCACCAAAGGTCTCTTCCTCTTCAGACTCACTTTCCTCCAAAAGGGTCCTTCCCTTAGCCTTTATTGTAGCCATCTCCCTCTTCAGTGTATCTATATCCTTCTCATGAGTATCCAATTTCCTTGTAACAACATTGTTTTTAGGAGGCATTTTGTCCCTCCAACTATCTTCTTCTTCTTGCACACAAAATTCAATCCTGATCTTCACAAAGACCTACTCCCTTGCTCTGATACCACTATGATGTAGAGGCTAGGTGGAGATCACCCACAAAACAAAGACTTCAACTCACAACCAAGGACTCAACTTAAATCTCATGGACATCAACTCACCCTCAAGGATCTTAACCCTCCAAGTTTACAAAACAATCAAGACCACCCAAACCCTACGAGGTCTCTCAACATGTATATAATGGCAATTTGACCATTCAAACTCAATCTCAAAGGTTGATCACTCCAAAATCACCATTCAGCAACCCTTGTAACACTCAAAAACCAGTTTAGGCCAATTTCCACACAACCTTTCCAGAACACTTAACAACCAAAGGGTGGATTAAGATACCCTTTGCAAGGTTACACAACATACCAAATAATCAGGGGTTATTGTTTTGGACCAACATGGACTTTTAATACACCTACCCGGTTCTAGGCTTCACAATTTGGCCTGATTTACAAAGGAACCTCGACTCAAAATTACCCATGAACCAAAAGAACCTAAAACAATCTTAGGAATGGTTCTCAAACTCAGGATTTCTCACTTCTTAGAGAACCAAAGGCTTGTCTTATCCCTCTACTCACAAACCCTCCTAGACCCTCACAAAATAAGGGTTTTAAAGAAACTCCCAACTCCTGACTCTTTCAAATCCTCCCAGGGGTCTAGACACCATGTATTAACTCTGACCTAACTCTAGGAACTCTCACAATCCCATTCCCCTCAACAATTCTCCAATTCACTACTTGGGTTCCCTATTTTCATGACCACACTACCCCTAATTAGCACTAGAACATCACAACATGTTGAGTCCCTTCACCCCTTTGGTCTCCACAAAATTCACACACCTAACTAACCATGATACAAGCCAATCCATGGAGCCACAAACCCAAAATAGTAGGTGGATTGGCTAGTTTGTCATAATATCACCCCCAGGCCCTTAACACAGAAAATAGAGCAACCTCTGTGTTTGTTGATCCCTCACACACCAACAGAGATTCTAATCCCCCAAAAAAATGAAATAAGGTAGAAAATGCATACACTAACAAGTGCTCACAGTTTCAAGGCATATCAACTTTGTACAGGCTTGTGCCAATAAGAAAAGTTCAAGAAAACCAGTGAAAGATAGTGATTAGCATTTCCACCAAGACAAAATTTTATTTAGAACTCAACAACAACCCTTTTTCGGGCATTACATGAATGTATGTATTGATTTCAACTTCCAACTATCTCCTACAACCGACCAACTACTCTCTAACACAATTTTTGAACTACTAATGACCGTTGGAGGTCAAGATTACACCCTTTACATAATTTGATCTTACAAGTCCATAAATCCCTCTTAACTGATCCACTAAACTTTTTTAAAGACATACTAAGCTTTTTAAATACATTTAGAAATGCTCATAGGGACCTTATTCATAAAGCAAAACACTAAACCTTAGCTATTCTATCACTTAGACTTTATTGACACCATGACATTACATGGGAAACTCATGCCATTCTATCCTATTTTAAATACTTTGCAGATTCATAAGATTCAAATCACTTGATGAACCTTGAAGATCCATTTTGTTATCATTTTCAAGGTCAAGGCCTAGGTGCCCTTGCACCACTCAGAGTGAGCAGATAGCAAAAAATGTCCTTGGTTCTAGAGGCTTCCCACCACACATATAAAATTTGCACACACTGTCATCTTAAAGGAGCACTTGCCTCGATATGTATTACACACCTAGCTTTTATTTTTTTTGTTTTGCGTGCATTTAGGCTAGGAAAAAATTTAGAAGATGAATGCATCACACATCATGTGACACATCTATTATCACATTTGATGCATTTGATAAGTGGTTCACCATAATCATCTCAGCACAATGCAAATGCATAGGGATAGGGGCAGGAAATATTTATGATGTGACACATGAAATTGTGTGATGTAAGTGCATTTTCAAGTTGCATATGTGATTGGTAATGACACCAACAACTAAATGTGATGCATATGTTGCATAGAATGATGCATTTGTTCAGATTGTGACATATTTGCAGTTGTGGGCTGATTATGATTTATGTGATGCATTAGATAGAAAGTGCAATGCAATTTCCTGATTAATGATTTTCCCCAAACTAGGAAATTTTGACTTGTTCAATGTAGGTTTAGTTGGTCAATAAAAAATCTAGGATTGACATTATTGGCTTCATGATGATTTCCAAAGTTTCTTCCTCCCATTTACACATGAGATTCCAGGCCAGATGTGTTTCGGTTGTAGGACCAACTAGGAGACGATGAGAGGGGTGTGTTGTTGGAGTTAGGTTTATTTTATGTGACATATATGCCCACTATTAGGGAAAAATAGGGGATGTTGATGGCACTCAGAGATGAGTAGCTTCCATTTTCCTATGGAGGAGGCATCAATCACCCTAGAGGATGTTTACAGGATCCTGAGATTACCCATTCATGGTGAGTGTGTGCACTATGAACTGGCTCAATGACTTATGGGGTTGTATGAGTACTACAAGACTGTTGATGATGTGGAGCTTGAGATCGAGGGATACGAGATCTGGTGGGAGATCTTGGTGGAGATGTATGACTAGTTTGATTGTGTTTTGTGTGCACTGATAGCAGGAGTGATGATTCTTGATCTTAGGGGCCATGGCTTCCCAGTTGGTTGGGGAGAGATGTTGGGGTCAATGATTCAACATAGGAAAGTGTATACATGGGGGCCATGTCTATTGGCTATTCTATATTTCTAGTTGCATGATATTGTGTACAGAAAGGGGAAAACTTAGAGTTGTGGTGTGACCCTACTGATAGTTTGGGCATGGGAGCACATAGCAGTGTTTTGACCACTAGTGGGCACAACACCATACTCTTATTTATATCAGGGAGCCTTGAATCAGACACATGTTGGAGATGCGGGTTACTGGAGGCACAATATAGATACATTGGTTATTTTTGTCTAGAGACCTTACAGGGCATGCCTACTGTGGATAGATGAGGATGACCACTTACCTTGGTGTAGACAATTGAGATATCTAATCAGACAGATAGTACAAAGTGAGCACATTGTTGAGATGTATCTACCAGAGAGAGTCTGAAAATATTTTGGAGAGAGGCAGGGAGTATCGATAGGTAGAGCATAGTATGGATGATCATCACTTGAGGTGCATCCTTAGGGCCCGCAGATTGTAGTCACCATGATCCAGCAAGAGATAGATGCCTTAAAAGACTTGGATTGGGAGTGGCATGGAGGATATGCAGATGAAGGAACCACACCAAAGTATGATTATTTGTGGCATATTCATAGGTCTATTCCACTTATAGATCCACAATAGCCAGTGCTAGTAGAGCATAGAGTTAGGGGTTTGAGAGGTCAATGGGGAGGTAAAAGCAAAAGAGGTAGAGGAGATAGAGGGGAATGGGGGGATGATGAGGGTGATGGAGGAGAAGGATGATGAGGAGGTGATAGATAGATGAGGAGGAGGGACAAAGGGCAATAGGAGGGTAGGAAGCTGACACCCATCTGAGATGAGGAAGAGATGGAGGAGGATTATCTAGAGGTCAGGGTCACAATAGAGGTGTTGGTATAGGCTGAGGAGTAGCATGCAAAGGCGGATATAGTGGAGTTTCCACAACCAGAGGCTATGGAGGTCAAGGGAGGTGGAGGGGGAGGACATGTAGAAGGAGAGGAGGAGGTGGATATGGATGAGGCAAAGCAGATTCTCCACGAGAGGATCATCATGGGAGAGGAGGAGATGCCATAGGAGATGGAGATTGGAGATGGGGAGGGATTAGTGGAGCAAAGGATAGTCACTTTATAGGTTTAGGTATAGGCCCTTGAGGCACAGTTGAGGTTAGTGACCAGAGAGAGGGAGGACTTTAATTCCAAAAGGGATGCATTCTAGGTGGAGAGAGACTTGGCAGTGATTGGGAAACAGTGAGCAGAGTAGTGGATTATTGATTTTATAGCCACCTATAGTGGATCAGTGGTTGATATTACACAAGAGCTAGAAAGATAGGGTGTGGCCACCCAGTATTACAGAGGTTTTTATGAGAGGTTCGTTCCATCAGAGAGGAGGAAGCCTATATTTTCACAAGTGGAAACCAACAGATCATAATGTAGAACATGCAGCGGATGGTCACACAGTAGGTCAGAGGGTGAGGCTTCAGATGCCAGGCGGGCCACCCCATATGATAGGCCTCCTAATATAGAGCACAGGACTATAGGGGCTGAAGAGGGGGGCAGTTCTAGATAGATTTTCTTTACCATTTATATAAACACTGATACATTTGATTATCGAGCTTGCAAGGTCCATTTTATTTGTACACCATGACATTGTACCTATGACACATGATTTTGAGTGATATATATGGTATGATTTGGTGGCAGTTGATTATATGCATTATGATGTGTTTATGCATTTATGATGACATACCATGTCACAAATACTTATGTGTTTATTTATGCATGTTCATGTACTAACTTGTGATATTATGGATGATTATTCTTGTATGATTATGATTTTTTTTATGCATTATATATGATTATGTGATGGTTGTGATGTGCTTTATGATTATGTGTCTATGACTATGTGATAATTTTTTATGCTTTTATCATATGCACCATTGATGACCTAATGTTTACTAGATGTAGCATGATACAATGCACTAATGGTTATGAATGTTTCAATTATGTGTGAATGGTGAATGTAATGAAGATTTCTTAATACAATTTGATATGGGATGCTTTAATGTAATGTAATGTTTGTATGATTAATGCAAAGTGTTTGATGGAAAATATGTAATGTGAGTACAAAATATGATTCTTAATGTGATATATGCTAAAATGATATGAATATATATGATATGTAAAATGTGATGCAATATGTGATGTGATGAATCATAATGTAAAATGCAATGTTAAATGAAATGCAATGAAACTAGATTGTAATGCAATATACTATGATGTGTGATATGAGCTATAATATTATGATGAAATGAATAATATATGGATGCATTTAATACTTTTCTTTTTTTATATGACAATATGTGTGACCTAATATGAAAATGATGTCTATGATGATGGTGCTTTCTATGATGCAATCTAACATGATTATGGATGCAAGATGTTTTTGTGTTTCACAATATTCTATCAAGATATAGATGGAAGAAATGTTAGTGCGGAGAAGATAGGAGAGATGAGTGTTAGTGTGGAAAAGCCAAAGGAGATGGAGATGGAAAGTTAGGACAGGAATGATAAGGGATCCAACTTTCATGCTTACATTTTATATTTATCATCATTGGGTGTCAAAAATGTCACAAATGGTCCACAAAAACCATGGTATGACATAGAAAAAAGTGTGCAAGGTGACCATTTGGGAGAGACAAACAATCAAAACGACAAGGAATTCCCTAGCTCGTACTAGAGACCCAATTGTTGCAGTCTTTTTTCCAAGACAAACCACAAACAACAAACAAAGAAAAGAGGCCATGATCCATCATTGTCCCTTTAAATCCATTGATAGGACATCCTCGAGGAGACTACTAACATGACCCAAAACCAATCAAAAAGATAAGAAAATCTAGACCAACAAAGTGTTTGCAAAGATAGTGTTTGCTAATGATAATGATGATTGTTTCATTGTTTGATTATGTTGACCAAGATGACCGAGTCAATTGAGAGGTTGACAAGGATTGATGAAATGATTTGATTGAACACACCTAGCCTCAAGAAGGACACATCCTGATGAAGGAAAGATTGATTGGACAAGTTGTTAAGATTGATTGGTGTGACAAAGTTGATTGACAAAGATGAAAAATTGATTTGATCAATATGTCGACAAATATTGATTGACAAATCAAAAAAAGTTGACAAATTGATTTTATTGATAGGTTGAAAACGATTGATTGTTTGTTTGAAAAAGATCGATGAATATGAACAAGCGATGTGACAATACCCAACCATAGGAATGACCCATCCTGTTTGAGGCAAATGACACATCTGATAAAGTTGACCAAATGATAAGTGTTAACGAGGCACCTATCTACAAGAAAGGCATATTTTGCTTAAGGTGAATGACCAAATTGACAAAGTCCAGTCTTAGGAAGGATAGATCCTAATAAAAGACAAGAGATAATACTGAATGATACAAATGAAATAATTCCCCATTCTAACTGAATGACTAGGTTGATTTATAATAAGATAATTGATTCATGAAATATTTCATTTGCTTGTTGTTTCGTGATTTAGTTTGATGATTGCTTCCAGACCAAGGACACAAACCAACTTGACAAACCCTAAAGGACTTGACTTAGGGGGATCAAGGGCTCATTGATAGATGGACCCACCTACATAATAGTGTGTAAAGACCTCATAGTTCAACATGACTTGACTTTGTCTTATTTGACAAAATACTAAGTCGTGATTTTATCTGGACAACCTAAAGGGACCGACCCAATTCCTCGGGGGCTCATTCAAAATGAGCCTTACCTATGTACCAAACACGCATAGGAAATGTAGTTCGACCACTCTAACAAAACAGACTCATACCTGGACTCAGACTTGGTTTTTTTTTTTAGAAGTTTTGAAGTTTTCTTGATGTTTTTGGATTTTGAGGATTTAATGATTTTTTTGGATTTTGAAATGTTGTGATTGTTTTGGATTTTTGAAATGTGATTTTTTTGGATTTTTTTAGGACATTTTATGATTTTTATGGATTTTGAAGGTTTTAAAGGGCTGATACCATGTATTACTTCCCATGAAGATGTAATTCAAGGAATTGCCCCTAGTCAAGTATAGGACCAGTTTACTATGCACAAGGGGGAGCAAAGAATGCAATGGATGATCAGGATACTAAATATCAGTTGTTTTCAGGTGATGAGAAGGATCTTTTTATCATGGGTATGGGATGAATAGAAGTGAATGGATGAAAAGACCAGATGGAGTGATAGTAGATGGGGGAGCAAAGATTGGCTACACATGGCACCTATTTTCTAGGTTTTCACCATGGTACTTATCCAAAGCACCACTGAAGTGGTTTTCAATTTTGGATGAATTATTTCTCTTTACTATTTTTTTGAGTTTTTATTTATTTTATTTTTTTGTTATCACCAAGATGCCTATTTTCCAGGTTTTCATTAGGGTGACTATTTTTTTGATTTTTTTTATTTTTTTGTCTTTTTGACTATTTTAAGGGATACTCTGAGAATCAAGTATAATACTTTCGAAGGTGCATGTTGTTGATGGGTTCGAACAATGGTTCTCCTTCAAGAGTAGAAATTTGATAAGCACAAGATCCATATGCTGCTATGACAATGTATAGGTCCAACCAATTAGGCTCAAACTTCCCAAGTTTTTCTCATTCTACTTGATTCTTTGGATTTTCTTTAAGGACAGGATCACCAATGTTAAAACTTCTAGGATGAACCTTCTTATTGTAATTACATCATAAGAAATTCTAATATACTTGAAAGTGTGTCAAAGCATTGTCTCTTTTCATCCAGTAACTCTAGCTCTTGTAGATGGGATACATGGTAGTCTTCTTGATCAATCAAGCCTTGCATGGAGACTTGTAGGGATGGTAACTCAACCTCTATAGGAAGTATTGCTTCATATCCATAGAAAAGGGAATATGGTGTGGCTCCTATAGGGGTACGAATATTGGTGTGATAGGCCCATAAAGTAGGGTTATGTTGTAAGTTCCAATCACAACCAATATCATTAACAGTCTTCTTTAGGATCTTTAGGATCATCTTATTAGATCCCTCAACTTGACCATTACCCTAGGGGTAATATAGAGTGGAGAAATGATGTTGAATATGGAATTTTTCACATAGCTCATAGATATCCTAGTTTTTGAAAGGGCAACCATTATTGGTAATGATGGACTATGGGATACCATAATGACAAATGATGTAATTCAGGATGAATTTGGCTATCTTCTTACTAGTAATGTAAGTCAGTGGGATGGATTCAATCCATTTTTTAAAGTACTCAGTGGTAACAAGGATAAAATTATGTCCATTGGAAGAGGTGGGATGGATTTTTCCTATGAGGTCAAGTCCCCATTGAGAAAATGGCCACGACGAAGTAAGCGGCTGCAATTCTTGAGCAAGTGCATGTATAAGATCTTCATGAATCTAACATTGGTGAAATTTATTCACAAAGTTATAGGAATCACATTCCATCATAGACCAGTAATATCCCATTCTCATGAGCTTTTTGGCTAAGGTAGGACAAACAGAGTGAGCTCCACATATACCATGATGTACCTCTTTTTAACGCTATGTGTGCTTCATTTGAGTCGATACTGTGAAGGAGGGTACTATCTAAGCTATGACAATAAAGGGTATCTTTGATGATGGCATATTTAGATGCTTGTCGGATAAAGGTCTTACATTAGTTAAGGGACAAGATAAGAGGTATAATCTAGTCATGAAAATAGGTATAAATGTCTTTGTACCAAGGTGAATTAAGGCCAACAAGTTCACACACAAGTTTGGTTTCAGGGACATCGAATGTAGGGATCAATATTTGTTCTACCAAAAATTCATATTGTGATGCATTATTGGGAATGTCCAAGAGAGATCTAATGGTAGCCATTGCATCAACTGCTTTGTTCTGGATTCTTGAGATCTGTTCAAAAGAAACATTTTTAAAGTATAGTTGGGAGCTAGCCACCATACGCTTGTAGGGCATAAATTTCTCATCCTTATTATCATAATCATCATTGAATTTATTTATTACCAACTAAGTTATCAAATTATAGTTGGAATCTAGCCACCATATGCTTGCAGGGCATCAATTTCTCATCCTTAGTATCATAATCATTATTGACTTTCTTTATTACCAACTAAGTTATCAAATTATAGTTGGAAGCTAGCCACCATACACTTGTAGGGCATCAATTTCTCATCCTTAGTATCATAATCATCATTGAATTGATTTATTACCAGCTGAGAATCACTGTAGACTTCAAGATCCTTGATTTTCCATTTTATTACTATCTGGAGGCCTGTTAGAAATGCCTCATATTCTGCTATATTATTAATGTAGGGGAATGCTATTCAGAATGACTTGGGAATGAAGTCTCCTTGGGGTGTGATGAAAAATATACCAGCTCCTGAACCATGATTGGTGTAAGACCTATCAAAGTATAACTTCCAAGTGGTCGATGTGTCTATGAGAAAGATTGATTCATCCAAAAAATCAGATATCAAAGGGTGATCTACATTTACCAGTGAATTTGTGAGTTGGTCAGCTATCACTTGTCCCTTAATGCTTTCTGATTGACATACTCAGTTTCATATTCACTTAGGATCATAACCCATTTGGCTAACCTTCCTGTCAATGTTGCTTTATTGAGGAGGTACTTCAAAGGATCAATCTTAGCAATCATTTCTGTTTTTTGATTCAACATGTAATGTCTTAGCTTTTGTGTTGTGAATACCACTTCTAGATAAGCTCATTCAATGGGACTATAATTCAGTTCATATCCAACTAAGGTGTGACTGATATAATAAATTGTGTGTTCCTTGCCATCATTATCATTTTGTGCTAACAATGCCCCTACTTCTGATATAGTTATTGTTACATACAATATTAGATGTCTTCCATCAATTAGAGGCATGAGGACTACTAGAGTTAATAGGTAATTTTTTATCTAATCAAAGGCTTCTTGGCATTTCTTTGTCTAATTAAAGGGGATTCCTTTCCTTAAAAAAAAATGGAATGGAGGGATCTTATCAGCCAACTATGCAATAAACTGACAGATTGATTGTAACCTTCCTTGTAATATTCTTAGTTGACTAATATTGGTTGGTGGTGACATTTCCAAAATAGCTTTCACCTTAGCAGGATCATCTTCTCGGCGAGAGATAATATATCCTAAGATTTTTCCTTATTGGACTCCAAAAACACACTTCTTTGGATTCAGCCTAAGCTTGTACTTTTCTAGTCAGGTGAAGATTTTTTCCAAAACAGCTAGATTACCACTTCATTCTAGAGACTTGGATAGAAGGTCATCTACATAGTCTTCTGTTAGTACATGCATATAATCATGAAATATGGTGGTCATTTCTCTTTGATAGGTGGCTCCAACATTTTTCAGTCCAAAGGGCATGACATTCTAGCAAAAGGTTCCCCAAGCACATGTGAAATTTGTCTTCAGTTGATCTTCTATAGAAATTCTTATCTGGTTATAACCAGAAAATCCATCCATTAATGATAGCATCTCATATTTGGCAGTGAGTTCAACTATGATATCAATTTTGTGTAGTGGAAAATCATCTTTGGGACAAGCCTTGTTGAGGTCTCTAAATCTATACATATTCTGATTTATCTATTTTTCTTAGAAACAAGAACAAGATTTGATATCCACATAATCTATTGAATGGATGAAGCCAACATCTAGAAGCTTTTTCAATTTTTCTTTGACAAGCAGTGTGATTTGGGGGTGCATTTTTCTCCACTTTTTTTTGTATGGCTTAGCATTTGGTAGCATTGGCAAGTGATGTAAAACCAATTCGAGATCTAATCTAGGCATATCTACATATGACCAAGAAAAATTGACTTGTCTTTCTACAAAGAAATTTGTGAACTCAGGCTTTTCCTTTCCGGTAAAAGATGCTACTAACTGTACGATTTTAGAATTATCTGGTGTACCAATGTCGACTTCTTTTGTTTCCTCTATAAGCAATGACAATCTCTCCTAATCTATTGGGAGACTATCTAGTCCTCCATCCTTAGGTGCCTTAGAGAGTTTTTCACCTTTGGATATGTCCTTTATTTTTACTCTTTCGCAATCAGTAGGCACCTTTCAGTTTTCACCTAAAGACCTATTATTTTTATTTTTACTTCTTTCATTTTCATTTTTGTGACTAGAGGAC
This sequence comes from Sequoiadendron giganteum, assembly GCA_007115665.2. NCBI lineage: Eukaryota > Viridiplantae > Streptophyta > Pinopsida > Cupressales > Cupressaceae > Sequoiadendron > Sequoiadendron giganteum. The sequence continues at coordinate 330,768,503 of CM021109.1, read as the reverse complement.
AAGACAGCCTCACCAAAGTATGTTGCATAGTTAAGTTCTATGGAAAAGCCAACTTTTTGATCCCCACTTGGTATACCTTCATGAAGTCCCATAAACTAAGTGATTGCTTCATCATTTTTGAAAGTGTTTAAACTTGGTGACTCTTGTTGGTCCCAATTTATGAGTTGCGGGTAAATGATGGGTAAGCCATCATCAATATTGTTGAGGGTCAGGGTATAGGAAGATAGGGTAAATATGGAAAAGGAATCATCAAGATCCTAAGAGGCATCATCAATGGTTTCCCAAAAGTGTTTGATCCATTCTTCTTTGTTCCAAGGGGCTTTTGGATGAGAACTTGGCAGGCTTAGTGGGGCTTTAATGGTAAGCATTTAACTGAATTATTTTTCAAGGGGAGGCTCATCAAGATTTCCAAATATTTTTTCAAGGTCCATAAAAGTAGTGGAGGATAGGGAATCCAATTCATACTCATTGGAGTCAGAATCATAATCCCAAGAGTCTTTGTATATCTTGACTTCATCTAAAGCATTAGCAACCTCACTCGAAGGTAACCTGATACCCTGGATAGTCACTTTCACTAGTACAAACCCTAGCCCATGGTTTTTGACTAATTTATGAGGTTATAGAGGTTCCACCATTCCTAGTTTATTTAGGCCAAGGCCACTATGTCCATCATATCCATATTGTTTCATTATTGGGAACCCTTTAGAATACTTCTCAACTAGTAATTTCTTGATTTCCATTTCCTCCTCTTCTCTGTACAACCATGTGAGAATATGATCATCTAAAAATTCTAAGGCTTGTTCCCCCCATTTAATGAAGGTAGTAGGGGGATTATGGATGATAAGCTTAGGTTGTATGGGATGAGGTTTTCCATAGGAATTTGGTGATGTAGGTAACTTTTTGAATGAAAAAGAGGCTCTTCATATTATATTCTCTACATCCTTTGTCCTAAATCTAGATTTTGAGCATGGAAGGTGTAGAAAATGATGTGGATGATTTTACGAGTTTGGAAGGATTGATATAATGAGATGAAGGGGTTGATGAAGTGGAAGGTGAGGCCTCTCGATTAATAGGTACTTGATGTTTGATAGTTCCTTTAAAGTTTGAGTAGTATTGAAAAGGATTGAGGTCACCAGGAATAGTGATTTCAATACTATTGTAGGAGAATTTGAGGCACTGGTGATAGGTGGATGGAATAGCCCTCATGGCATGGATCCATGGATGGCCAAGGAGGAGGTTATAGTGAAAATCCAGATTCAGGACATGAAACATCATATTCTATACCACTAGGCAAACTCTTACAAGGAGGGAGATTACACCTTCAGATGAATGCTTAGCATCATCATAAGCCTTTATCACAATTTTCTTGGCTTGATCAATGCAATTCTCAAAGTATCCTAATTCCTTCACCAATTTTAGTGAGAAAATATTCAAACCTGCTCCACCATCTACTAGGACTCGTCTGATCTTGTGTTTATTAATACATACATAAAGATGTAAGGGATCGTTATGATCAGATTGTGGTGCGGAAAACTCTTTCTTGGAGAAGTTTATGTGGTATGGAATGGCTAAGTACCCAATCATGGCTTGAAATTTGTTGACATCTAGGTTAGCAGTATAGATTCTTCTTGCAATTATTTTTCAAGGATAGCTCTATGCTATGGCGATGTGTGAAGGAGCTCTAAAATAGAAATTTGTGCAGAGGTTTTTCCCAACTTATCTAGGAGGTTTTATTGACTCTTTGGCTGGGGGTTAGATGAAGGTCCTGGAATAGTAATCTTAGACTAGTGGGTTGTAACAACACATTCTAAAATTTTCTTTGGCTTATTTATGGTGATAGTGGAAATGTGATCATAAAAAGGTGTCACATTGAGGATGATAGTGTTGTAATCATGTTTGACTATGGCATAATTAGCATTGTTCTTATTGTTCCCTAAGCTGGAGGCTTTCCATTTATCATGGTCTTATAGGGGATTCTTGAATATGGTGTGATCAGCATTGGTTTTTTCTTGTGAATATCCTATTGATATGGTTCCATCTTTGATAATATCTTGGATGATGTTCTTAACTATCTAGCATCTAATAGTTTTGTGTCCTTAGATACAATGAGATTCATAGTATTCATCTTCTTTCCACCAATCTGGTTTGATCAAGGAAGGTTCATAATTCTTGGTGTAAGGTAGTGTGATGCTATTGGTTTGCAAGAGTTCTTTCATAACTGACTCGATAGGTTCACCCAAGGGGGTGTAGGTTCTCTTGATGCGGGGTAGGCCTCTTCATTGTTCATTATATTGGATGGCATTTAATGTTTGATTTTATCCTTGTGGTTGGTTGTTTGATGTAGTTGGTGTATTTGATGTAGACAAACCTTTAAGAGGAATGGTTGGACCTTTGGTTATTAGTTCGGCATCAACAACTCCATCATTTTTGATATTTTTGTTTTAGGACCAATATTTGCTCTTTTCATTGTTGGATTTCAGATTTTATTTGTTTATCTTGACTAGTCCTTTGGCAATAAAACCTTTCTCAATAAGGACACATTTCTCAAGGATCTCTTCAAAGGTTGTGCAACATTGGATTTGAATTTGGCTCATGAGTTCTCCATTAAGATTTTCCACAAACATGGTGACCAATTATTTTTCAGAAATGTGACAAGGTAATTTGCTAACCAAACCTCACCATCTTTGGTAGAACGAGGTGAGAGGTTCTCCTTATTCTTGTTTGGTTGTGCTTAATGTTGTGAGGGTGACATCATTTGTAGTTATGAAGGAAAAATGATTGATGAATTTTTTCGACTATTTCACCCCATATTCTAATTCCTGGAGAAAGGTGTGCAAACCAATCTAGAGCTGCCCCTGTAAGACTTCATAAAAATAGTCTCATTAAATAGGTTGGATCATATGAGACTTCCATACATGATGTATTGAATTCTCAAATGTGCTCTATTGGATCCCCTGACCCCTTGTACTTAAGTTCAATGGTGGTGTTGTGAAATGAGGGGGAAAGGGTGGCATGTATAAATTTCAATCAAATAGAAAGGGGCATAATTCCTCCACATAATAGGTCTTTTTGTTGGTCCCCAATTGCATGTTTGTCATATGTTGTTGAAGGTTCTGCATTTGTTGTATCAAGAAGTCTGCAAGAGATGGTTTTTCTTTGTTTTGATTTGGTGTCATGGTGCTAGCATTAAGTTCATTGGTTGGATTTAAATTATGATTGATGCTTTGTGATGTGAGACCTTGCTCACCATATTGATTTGTATTGGTTTAATTTGGAATTAAATTGGCATTTAGGTTTGTTCCAAAGGTCATGTTTGCATGTGGTATGGTGTTTTGGAATTGATGTGTAGACCCTTGATTTGTGTTTTCATTTTGAAAATCAGGTTCTTGGTTTGAAAATGAAGGTGTTGGTCCTTGATTTATGTTCTATGATGAAGGAATAGTCCCTTGGTATTTTGAAATGAATATGTAGACCCTTGATTGACATTTTCTGATGAAGGAATGTTTCCTTGGTTATAATTTTTGAATGATGAGAGGGACCCTTGATTCATGTTTTGGAGTGATGGGATGGATCCTTGATTATTATTTTTCTTTGGTATTTTCTATGAGACAATGTGAACCTTTCTAGGTTGACTTGAAAATTGGAATAAGGATCCTTGGTTTGTGTTTTGAAGTGTAGGAATGGGACCTTGGTTTTCATTTTGAGTCAAAGGTGTGGGACCTTGTGAAGTATAAAATTGATGTTTGTTTTGGAAAAGGGGATTTGTGAAAGTCTTACCCATGGAGTTGGAGGTGCTTCCAAGTGTATAGGAGTGAATTTTTGCCCCTTACATAAATTCCCCTTTTTCCCCTCCTCACTTTAGAAAACAATATTCAGATGCTAAATTCCACATAAGCCCATTGCCTTGTTTCCACTTGGTGCTTGTTTTGAGCGTCAGAAAAGGAATAACTATCAAGGATTCCCACATGGCACGTGGAAATCCGCATGGAATTCTTACATACCTAGAAGATTCTTGTGGCTGGAGCCTATAAAGGCATTACACTTCCCATTGGAAGTTGACTTGTAATGCCCTCTTCGGTCGAACGACCCCAAATATTGCCATTTACTTCAGTATTTCCTTCAAATATACTATTCCTTCATTCATTTCAAGGTTGGATGATCTATCTTGGTAACTCACAATCTTTAAGCATTCACCTCAAGCATTCAAGCAGCATGTTTGCACTCCATAGCAGTAATTCCATCACTCCATCAACTCAATAGAGAAAGTGTAGAACAACACCATTGCAGCAGAGGCTTGAGTCCTCTCATTTTCTCCCCCCATTAGCCTTGAGTGCTCTTGGTGGAGGTGGTAAGATTTATGCTCCTCTCCTCTATTATTTCGTTCAGTAAGAACATTACTATTTTGTAGTGTTTTAGTGTTCCTTGCTTTATTCCTTTCTTTATCATACTATTTCTCTATCATTGCAAACTTGGTTGTCCATGGAGGTGGAAACATCAAAATGGGGGTCTAACAAAGGCATACCCCTAGACATCCCCCCAATAATTTTCCTCTTCATTATGTGTAGGTGGACGTGCTTCTTGGAGCTAGCTAGCAAACAACCTTTTCAGTGAGATCATTCTTGTCACCTTAGTGTTGATCTACTTACTTTATCATATTCGTTTATATATTTCATATTTCATAGTGTTATTTTGTTCCCTTAGAAACCATTATCTAGGCCATTAGTCTATTCTCTAGTGATTCAACCTTGTCTTTCTGGTCCTCTGGCCATATGGATGCTAGCACGTTGTGTTATCATCTCAGAACCACACTTTTTTCCTCTAAAAAAGAACTATCTGAGATGCAACATTGAATCTGAAAACTGACTCTCCTAGCCTCCAATCAAATCTCGAGTTTGTAGAGTGATCAAAGGATCTTATTTTCCTCATCATTCCCATCCCACATATCCTAACACTCCCTTAAGATGAGGTAAGTTAGGGAAGCCTGCTACTCTTGTCCCTCCATGACTTGGGGCCTTGACGTGGTTGGTCCCCCTCTCTTACATTTTTTGTGAACTCGACGTGAACCATTTTTTGTTCCATTTTTTGATATTGAAAGTTCCTTTCCTCATATCCTAAGAGCATTGTAGGTGTGAGCCTTGTGAGGCTTTAACCTTGCAACCCAACCTTCGACCCCTAGTAGGCATAGTTGGAAGGTTCCAAAAGTGTTGCATAACGAAACCTGAATTGGGTCACTACCTTATCTCGCAACCTTTAAGAGGTTGATGGAAGTCTTGTTTAGTGTGTGTGATGGCCTCTTTCTTACATCAACCTATTCCCTCTTTACAACCTATGAGTAGTGGTACTAGTTTAAACTTCACTTCAGAGAACCTATCGATGGGATTTAATAGAGAACCATCTCCTCTCTACATTCCTGCAAGGATAAATTGAAACACTGTAGTAGGTGTTCTCATTGATCTGACATCTCAAGTAAATATCATAACTGAGGAGATCATGTTAATCAATTTCCTACATAAGGATGGATACGATGTACTTGTGATTATCATTCGCATGCACGATGGGTTTTCCATACCTCCTATTGGTAGTATTGTCTAGTCGGTCCTCATCAGACCTAATTCCATAAACCTTATGTTTGATATTATCTTGTGGTCTAAACTCTTTAGAGTGAATTTGGGTATCCCTTGGCTCGTAGCTATGAATGCAGTCCCCTCAATTGTGCATAACTATTTGAAATTCACTTATGAGGGTTATGTGCATGTGATCCATGACACCGTCTATACACCATTGGTTTCACGTGGTAGTTACTCCTTAGATTACTTTTGGCCTACACTTGTTGGTCCTCTCCCACCCAGGAGGGATCTCCTATATCATACATAATAAAATTACAAGAAAGGACATTCTAGGCTGAAAGTGAGATACCCTCCTTTTCCTTATGTTGTTTAAAATAGGGCTTGCTTGAAAGTTGATAGTGATGCCACCAAGGCACATAGAAGGGAAGAAGAGAAGAAGTCTCAAGATCCTCATCTTTCCTATTTTTTTGTTCAGCTCGACGCTTCCTCTTGCTCTATTTTGGTGCCATCTTCTTCTGCCTTGCATTCATGAGAGAATCCCATGGTGCCCACTTGGTGAAGGTCCAATCATTCTACGTTTGAGCTTCTATCCTACCCATGAAGCCTAGGCCCATTTGGTATGGTAGGAAGAAATCCTCCCATGGGAAATCCTCTACCACCCCTGCTTCTAAAGCAGTGAACAATAAGAGGCCTGCTATCGAGGCACTAGAGAAAACTCCCCCCATTGTTTCTTAACCTATCCCTTCTGCTCCCTTACAAGAGTCTATCCCTCCACTAGAAAAAACTATGGAGGACACTCCCATGGTTGAGTAGGAGAATTACACTCATTTGCAACTTCTGACCTCTAGTTCAAAGAGTCATAGAAACTTCCTTGTGCACAAGTGCAAGCACCGACAAAAGTCTCTCTTGGTTGAGTAGGCCACCTCATAGAGGAAGGAAGAGGATATGATCACCCATGTATCAAGAACTTTTTTCAAGTCCTCCTCTCTCCTCCCCTTTATTTCCATTCAAACTAGCTTGGTATCACTTCTAGCTTTTACTACAAGTACAAATGTGCCTGACCTTAGAAAGGTGCAGGTGTTCACTACTCCTTCAGTGGAGCCACCCTTGTTGACATTCATTCAGGATGTCCCACCTTTCCAAAAGCCCATATACATTATTGACACCTTGACCATATCTATTGCGGTTATTTTCTCCTCTTCCCCTGTCCTTCTTTCCCCGTCTATGGGGAGTTCACCTCCTCTGACGAAGAAGAAGGTAGAGAGTGGTCTTTCCAGCAATGAAGGATGTAAGAGGATCTCACCTTCTCTAAAAGGTGGCCTCGTGCTGACTTGTTTTGTCTTAGTAACATAACCAATCTTGAATTCTCCTAAGTTCATCACCGCTCCTGAATCGCTCGGTGAGCTTCGCGGTGAACCTCGGGCACAATATCCTCCATCCTTCAAGGTGAAACATGGAACTCCCATTAAGTCCATGTTTAAATCGATGGATGAAGTTCTAATCTTTTCAGTGATCTTCACAATGTTATTGACCTTAGACCCACATGAGTTGAGTGATAGAAACCTTACAAATCCTTCTTCCTTAGCCCTTGTTGTGGGAGGGTCAGAAGCTCCTCCCCTTAACATTCCACCACTGCACGCTCATCCTCCTTCTCCCTACAATGATCTACAGTGGGAAGCTAATGATCTCTTGGTTAATCAGTGTTAAGGGGAAACCTCTTCTTTATCTTTAGATTATATGTGTGTTTGTTTCCCCGTAATCGTGTTATATGTGCTTGGATGACCCTTGTCACCCCTGTTGGTGCTTGGATACAGGCATGGCATTTGTGTTATAAACCTTATTCTATTTGTATCATCATTCTTCCATGTTTTTTATTGAATTTCGGTAAATTGGAGATGATGAAAAGCATTGGGGTCATTTAAGCTTCCCTTTCATGTTGACCCAATTTTTTATTTTTACTTTGTCTTCTCATGCATTCCTCACATGGCCTAATATAGTAGGTGGTTGATGAAAACTCATTTATATACTATTATTATACTTATATATAATTATGAGAAGTTCTAACCCCAAAATATCAGGCTACCTCTGTGCCCTTTGTTCGTGTTCTCATTCCTTTGTTGCCTTCTCTTTATCTTTTTCTCCTTTTTTCTTGAGTTGTCCCTCTCATGTGTGACAACATCACTTCTACATCGCCTTGGTCTTCAAAAAAATCATTATTTTCCAATGAATATTTTCTCAAGAATATCCACACACTTCTCTGTAAGAATTGAATTCTCAACTTTAAACCCTAACGAAACATGTTTCCTTCATCAAGGGTTCATAAAGAAAGGGCTTGGAAACCTTCCTCTAAAGTGGAACAACTTTGATCTTCCCCATGCATGGGAAAATATTATTCCTTTTGAATTTCTTGATGAAGTGAACATCTTTCAGAAGGATTCCTTGATGATGAATCGATTTGAGAAAGAAGACACCATCTTTTGAACAACGCATCCCTTGAGGGGACCCTTTCTTTTTACGCTAGGTTCCCGAGGGACCCCTTCAAATTTTTTTATCTCAAGTAAGTTCTATGGTGTCTAGCTCAGGGGAAGCCTAACTAGACCCACTTCACATCTTTACATCTAGCTTAGAGGTATCTTGACTAGACCTCACTTTTCAAATAGTGTGTCCCTTGAGTGGACCCCTCTTCCTTTTGAAGGGTTCCTGAGGGACCCCTTTGAAATTCTTCCAACCAATTGACGGTATGTGTGACTGTCCACTTACTTGCCTGTGTGGCCACTTCCTAACATGTTCTATCAATGGGTAAACATGTCACTTCATGGGTAGACCCGTGAAGCCACTTTTTGACTCTGTGGAGTCCGCATTTCTCAGTTTCCCTCATGTGAGAGTTCTTGGGGGATACCTTCCTTGCAGGTCTATAAGGCACTTTTCTTAGTTTCCTTCATGTGAGAGTTTAGGGAGGATACCTTCCTTGCAAGTCTACGGGCCTACAAGGAACTTTCTTTCTTCAACTTCATAGTTATATGGATTTATGAAGTCCTTTGCCTGTCTTTCACTCTCGGGATTGCCAGATCGCGGTCTATTCCCTTGATAGTTCAAGTATACATCTCTAATCCTACTATTTCTTCAATCTACTTTTCTAAAGAACTCATCAGTATTCATGCTCACTAAAGTGGGGGAAAAATGTATGGGAGTGAATTTTCACCCCTTACACAAATTCTCCTTTTGCCCATCCTTACTTTAGAAAACCAAATTTGGAGGTTAAATTTCACATAAGCCCGCTACCTTGGTTCCACTTGGTGCCTGTTTTGAGAGTCGGTAGAGGAATAACTATCGAGGATGCTCGTGTGGTGCACAAATGTCCCTAGTAGATTCCTATGACTGGAGCCTACAGAGGCATTACACTTCCCATTGGAAGTTGACTTGTAACACCCTCTTCGGCCAACTGACCTGAATATGGTTGTTTTCTTCACTTTTTCCTTCAAATCCACTATTCCTTCATTCATTTCAAGGCTAGATGATCTCTCTTGGTAACTCACAAGCTCTAAGCATTCAAGAAAAAAAAATTCACTCCATCAACTCAGTAGAGAAATTGTAGAACAACACCATTGCAGCATAGACTTGACTCCTTTCATTTTCTCCCCCATTATCCTTGAGTACTCTTGGTGGAGGTGCTAATCTTTCTACTCATCTCCTCTGTTATTTGGTTGAGTAAGCGAATTACTATTTTGTAGTGTTTTAGTGTTCTTTGATTTATTCCATTCTTTATCATACTATATCTCTATCATTGCAAACTTGTCTATCTATGGAGGTGGCGTTGATGGTGAAAATGACACAAACAACATTAAACAGAATATATCTACTCTATTTCTCCTGAAAATGAAAGACAACATATAGTAGCCTAACTCCCAAGGTCCTGATAGTTGGTTCTCAACTATCTGGTGTCACTCAATTGGTCCATGCAATTGTAATATTCAAGGGGCCTTTGTTGGTAATAAGGAATGCAAGCAATGATGGATTCATCAATTTGTACTTAACGAAAAAGGGGGTTTTAAATAAAAAGAAAAAGATAGATCAGGGCATACATCAGTGAAACATGAATAAAAATGATCTAATATCCAGACATATATTTTCAACAACGAATGTTCCTCCAATAGATCAAGAAAACCCTAACATGATGCAATTTACAGAACAATCCATACTATTGCATGCATCTATGGTGCTTAGTTTAACCATCACAATCACACATCATAAATACTTTAAAGATTTGAAAAGAACAAACTCTCATTCATTGCTAAAATCATAGATCAACAGACATTCAACAATTCAATCCATATATAATTTAATGAAATAATCTTTAAATTCGGTTCCTTCTATTGATTCTCATCAAATAAGAAACACTTATGTTTCAGCAAACTCACTGGCATACAGAGAGATTATGATTCATTAACCTTATCCAGTAAACTCAATTCCAACATAATACTACGTAAAAACTCATATTTGTATTCAACTGTAACTAATAATAACAAAGTGTCTTTTCAAAGCTATAAAAATTCCTATCTCCTACTATCAGGTGGCTAATCTTACTCTCATCAACTGACCCCTACAATATGATACCCTAGAAGTATATATAGATGTACAAAGCATAAAATCCTCTCAATCAAAATTGAGATCCACAATTTTAGGAACTGAAACTTTCTTGGAAACTAAGACAGGTTGATCTCCAGTTCCAACATTAATTACAAGAGAGAGAAAAAAGAAAAAGAGGAAGAAGTCATGCACCCAAAAGACTGCCACTCATCCTTGTGTAGTTTGCTCTAGAATGTATTCATCATAAGTGGAGAAGACCTATTGAAGAATATCCACATCTGGTCCATCAATCTAGCTCTCCTCAAATTGAATTCTCTTCAATTCTACAAAAGCAAACTCCTTCGTGTCTTTCAACTTAGTCAACTTCTTTCTCACAGCCTTCACTCCTTCTCTGACATCCATCAATCTATCCAATAATAGATCCTCTCCATCATCCTCTTTTTGCATAATTTCTTGGAATATATTACCCCATTTCTCTTTTAACTGATTTAAAGGAAATCCCTCTTTAACCGGTATATCAACATTAACTAGAACACCTACAACAGCATCTAGTTTATCCAGTTGTTCATTCAAATCCTTACTCGCATCTTGGACTTCATTCCTATGCTTGTATATAATATCAGATCTCAACCAGATTATGCTAGAGGCCTTTTCGAAGAATTTTTTGTTGTCCTCTTCAAGGATTGACTACTCAAGCAAAGTAGACATTGGAAATTTATTAATGTCCTTTATTTTCTGAACATATCCTCTATATTCTTCCTCTTGTTGTTCCAATGTTTTAGCATGGTGCTTCATCTCTTCTATTAACTCTAATACCATCTTGTGAATCTCAAAACTGTATACTAGTACCTCACCTACCTCCTAATTAATCTTATCCATCCACCTGTCCATCATTCCAACCTTATTCTTTACTTATCCTTTATCAACCTTGACTTAGTGGATGATGCTACAACATCAATCAGGTTCATCTGTTGATTCCTTGAAGTCCTTCCCAAATTGACAGTGCCTAATTGATAATCAATAACCTGCATATCTCCCACATCCTTATCCACTACTGGTATTGCACATTCTGCAATAATTTCACCTACCTCAGTTAGCCTTGTGGAGTGAATAATCTTAGCCTTCTTCTTGGGTCTTTCCTTCTCAATTTCTTTCATCATATCATCCCAATTAAGAGGTTGTGGGGGAGTTATTAGTTTCTTTTGAAGATCCAACTTCAATGAAGTAGGAGCACTCAAAGTAGTAGCCATTACAGTAGAAGAGGAGGAAACATTTGTAGAGGATAATGGCTATAGTATATTAACTCTAGGTTGAGAATCAACCTCTTGTACATTTTTTTGTTCTCCCTCTACATTTTCTTGTGCAAGATTTTCAGCTTCTTCCTTGTCCTTCTACTCTTGCATCCTCTTATTCTCTTGTTCCTTTTCCAATTTTTCTTCTTCCAACCTCTTCTCCTCAAGTAGCTTGTTTCTTTCTTCTTCCAAAACCTTGAGAATATCTAAGGCCTCATTTTCCTTTTGTTGCTTCTTGGCTAGCTCCTCGACATCTTTCTCCCTTTGCAGGCATTTTGTTTCCTCCCCTTTATTGTAGGCCTCTTCAATTAGTTTCAATTTGGCCTCAAGGGCTTCTCTTTCTCTCCTCTGTTTATCCTTTTCCTCTTCTAGCTCATGGATCTTCTACACCATCTCCAACTTGTCATTTTCTTCCTTGGTCTTGAGCTCATGCTCCTTTCGCTTCTGCTCTTTATTACTTCATCAGTTCTTTGCTTAGCCTCCAATTGTTGTTGTTGAAGTAATACATAATCTTGTTCCCTAGCATCTATTTCCTTTTGTTTTTCTATAGCTTCTACATGTGCCTTAGCATCTGAAGCTTTCTTTGCTTCCTCAAACAATTCCCATTGATCCTCTTCTCTTAACATAGGCTCAGTCTCCTTCGGAAGCATCTCTTCTTGTACATCCTTTTCTGACAAGGTCTCATCAGAATCCATTTGAATATCATGGATCTCCATCTCTATTTCTTTTCCCCTCAAAGTTATAGCTATATCATGGAGAGTCCCCTTAGACATCTCTCCACCTTGTTGGTCTATGGGAAGGACTTGAGTAGATGATTCACCCATTACTGATGTTGAAACCTCAGGTCCTGTTGGGGCATCCTCATGTATTCCAGACAAATATTGGGTTGGGGTTTCAAGCTCAAATTATTCAACATTAGGAGGGAAGAATTACAATGGTTCCTTGGGAGGAATTTTCCTTTTGATTCTCTTATACCCCTTTCCTTTTTTAGGAGCTTGACCTCCAGGAGCCTTGGCTCTAAGCACAACCCATTGGACACTCCTATCCAAGACTGGTCTTCCTATTTGCTTGATGCCAATTATCTCCTCAACATCCCAATCTATGTGGTCCAAACTCTTAGTACCTATGTTTAGTGCCTCATATGAAGGATCTAACACTACCCCGTCATCTATTAGGGTATCAAGAATATCAACCTTCACCCCAAATTCCACCAAAAGTGGGACAAAGAACCTCTCATAGTTTCTCTTTCTGAGGTCATATTCATCCTAGAGATCACTCCAAAAGTCCTCCAGCAGGTTGAAATGTCTATCAAAAACTAAAGCAAGTAAAGCATTCATCTTTTTATTTAGATCAAAGTGCTTATGGGCAGTATATAAGCCCAACTTCAAATGTATCAACTCACTACAAACCAAAATAGCTCCCACAAGGTGTGGGCAGCTATACTCGCCAATTGCATGGGGAACTTGTGACAACTTGGCTTATGTTTCATTCCAAACCTAGCATTGACCCCCAAAGCTTGTTAAACAAACTCCATCAAGACTACTTTATTGCTGCGGCACCTGGGGAGCAAGTGAGGATGACCCTCAAACCCAGCCAACCTTAAATAAGTAAATTTAGGGTACTGGATATACCAACACCCCCATTCTATAATAAATGCCATGGCCTCTTGGCTTAATCTATACCCTGCATCTCCATTAAGATGGTTAATAACCACATACAAAAATGCATCATTAACCCTTCTAAAGTGTAACTCAGAAACCTGTAGGGACAGTTGGTCATAATGGTTCCAAAATTTGTTTTTCCCATTAGCTTCTCCCAATACTCCCATTCTATTTAATCCTGGAAAGATGCCTCCCCTTGCTACTGCATAGATAACATAAGAGGTCATAAAGAAGCTCTTAGTTTCTCTCACTCTGTTCAGTTGATCATGTATTCTATTTGAGACAATCATAGGCCAATCAAATTGCTTCCTGCCATCCAAGATTGTCTAAATGAATGGAAACATCCATTCCTTAAAATTAAAGGCATCCCTCTTTCCAAAAACTCTATACATCATCATTATAATATATGATACCTCCTTGTAGAACTCTGCCCTTTTTGGCTGATCTGAGAGTTTTGCTAGGGACTTCTTCTCTGTTCTTAACCATTTCTTGTTTAAGTGAGCCTTATTGGTCTCTTTGTGACTGATATACATCTCCAAAGCTTTTGCCTCATTCAGTTGTGCAAGATTCTTTTGATCAGGGACACTGAACATAAGTTGAAACATTTAAGGAGTCAGGTCTATGATCACATTATTTTATGAATCTACACATTGTCTGGTGGCTGAATTGTAAGCTCCAATTACTTTAATTATTAGTTCTGAGCAATGAATTGATAGAGGAAATACAACAATATGAGCTAGGAAAGACTCAAATATTCTTTGAGTTCTCCTTGTCACCTCTTCAGCAAATGTCTCTAAATAAAACTCCTCGTAATTGAATGGACCTAGATTTGTATCAGTTATATCAGCCCAATCAGATTCCACCTTGCTAACTATGGCAGCAGGACCCCTATGGTTATACCTCAAGGTATAAGGAAGTTCTTCTGGTTTAACCTTCTTAGGCTTAGTTGATTCCTTTGAAGCTTCTGCAAGCTAACTTCTTTGAGAAGCTTCTCTTGATACTCCTGACATCCTTTAACTTCCTGCAAAAAAACCCCATAATAGATCTACAATAAATATAACCAAATATGACTTAGAGATCCTATCCTTCTATATAGACCAGAGGTGGAACTAGGCAGAAAACATCTTAAATAGTCTCTTTTAAAAACACTATTGGGATCAGAACCAGAACTGGCATTGAGCTTGTAATCATAATAAAGTGAGACCGGAGTCGGAATTGGAATGGTAACCCGAATCAAAATCAGAACAAGAACCGATTTGGTTCCATGAAGAAATTTTCAATTTTATGTTCGGTTTTGATTCTGGTTTCGGCTGAGTTATCAACATTTTAAAAGAATACTTCTTATTGTAAGCGGAATCGAAGATGGGATGGAAATGGAATCGATACTTATTACAAAACATGATTCAAGATCAAAATCAATTCTGGTTCCAGTTTCGCTCAAAAATAATTATGATGTCATAAGTGATTTCAACTGAATGATAAATAACATCATGATCTAAGGACTAGGTCATATCAAAATGAAAAGGGCTTAAAAATGAACTTATACCCAAGCATACCCATATGACCGAGAGGAAACCATAATAAACACGCCAAAAACCCTAATTCACAAACCCTCGATTTCAAACAATTAGGGTAAGAATTTAAATCCATTCAAACTAATCAGATCAATGCGTAACATGATTCCTAAGTAAAACCATAATTTATCAAAACCTACCAACATAAAAACACTAACTAACCTATGCCATTTAAAAAATAGGGTATCACGATATGGTCACAATTAAAACGTGAAAATGATTGTGATAAAAACAAACAAACAAGAAATTAAACACCAAAAATGCCAAAACGAAAACAAGAAAATAGAACAAAAGAGAACAAAAATGAAAAACAAAGCTCACAAGAAAACCGAGAGTCATGAATTCATGAGCAACCAACGAGCGAACAAAAATGACCAGCGAAACAAAATGAAAGAGAAGAACAGAAACCCTACCTCAAACACAAACAAATAGGTTAGCCCTCTAAAGTGATTTTGCGTGTAATTATCTCATTTCGATTGAATCACACGCCCAAATGCTCCACTGCAACTCTAATTCACTCTTGATCTTTTAAATAATGATGATAACTTCTAGTTAATCCCTAATTAAGGTTAAAATTGCAGCTTCATACATGCATGGCTTCTGTAATTAATGCCATAAATGTGGCAGATCAGAGTCAGAACTATAGAGGGAACTGGCACATTACTGTTGTGCGACTTCAATAAAGTCAAACAACCCAAAAACATTGGGAGCGGAAATAGAGTGGGAATTGATTTAGAAATTCATTTGAGTTTCACATTTGGTTCCCGTTCCAGCTCCGGTTCCACCAAAAAAGAATAAAGTGAAACTAAATGACAAATAAAAATACGAAGACCAAAATAGGAAAACCCAACATAAAACCTAATTCTAAACAAACAGACCAAAAAGGCAGAGGCAAAGGCGAAATGAACCTTTATTTCAAAACCATGAATAAATTCAAACTTAACTTCCACTCCGACTCTGGCTCCAACAAAGACAAAACCAAAAGACCACAAAAAGACCATTGGGATCAGGATCACAATGAAATCTTTGAAAGAAGTTTCAAAACCCGATTTAGTTCCGGTTCTGATTCCGACAAAACAAACCAAAGAAAAACAAAGTATTGGAAAAGAATAACTCCAAACTTTGTTTGGAAAACAAAGAAGGACAAAAAACAAAAAGGGGGACCCATTTTGACCAAGGCAAAAGATGGGGTGGTTATGCAAGGCATAATAGATGGAAACACCAAAATGGGGGTCTGACTAAGGTAGACCCTATATAGCCCCCCAATAATTTTCCTCTTCATTGTGTGTAGGTGGACATGCTTCAAAAAGCTAGCTAGTGAACAAGATTTTTTATTAGATCATTCTTGTCACCTTAGCATTGATCTACTTACTTTATCATATTCGTTTATATATTTCTTATTTCATAGTGTTATTTTGTTCCCTTAGAAACCATTAGCTAGGTCATTAGTCCATTTTATAGTGATTTGACATTGCCTTTTTGGTCCTCTAGCCATATAGATGCTAGTACACCTAAGAGACACTAGTGTGCCACACTATCATCCCAGAACCACGCTTTTGTCCTCTAACAAAGAGCTATCTGAGATGTAGTGTTGAATCTAAAAATCAACTCACCTAACCCCCTTTCAAATCTCAATTCTATGGAGTGATCGAAGGATCTTATAGTCCTCATCATTCTCATCCCACATCTCCTAACACTCCCTTAAGTTGAGGTAAGTTAGGGCATCCTGCTACTCTTGGCCCTCTATGACCAGGGACCTTGATGTGGTTGGTCTCCCTCTCTTACACCAAGTGTAGATTTTTTTCCTTGTGTAGTCATGTGGGTTACCTTGTTTCCAAATGTTGGGATACTTGGGATATGCATAGTGGTGGTACTCATGTGTGAGGTTTTCCCAAGGGGTATTTTTGATATTTTAGATGATGAAGGCATGCCAAGTGAAAATGGATTTTTGGTTTCTTCTTCTACAATGGTTGATACATCAAAACCTTGAGATAATTTGGTACCTTTTTTAGCTAGTGTATAGAAGTATCTATTGGGATCAGCACTAACAAGTTGATCAATCATGTTTAAAAAATTTAGATCTTGATAATCTCTTTCGATCTCTTGAGGGGTCAATTGTTTGTTGAATTCCTCTAGGCTCGTGTCTTGCCATGTGTTGGTTTGGTTTCCTTGTGATGTTTCCCTTGTTGGTGTAGAATGATTTGAATTTGTTCCAAGGGTAGTGTCATGAAAAGGGTCACTTGAATACTCCATGTCCTTTCTTTTGGATTTTGACCTTGTTTCAACCATGTGAGACTTTTGCAAGTTTGGGGATAATTCAAGATGTAAATGATACTAAACTATGTTTTTGGAATTTTAGATTTTAGGATATGAAAATGCAAGGATGCTAAAGTAGGGATGATAATGCAAGGACAATAATGACCAAAGGATGGGGATAATAAATGCTAAGGGATGCTAAAATTTGATTGATGATCAAAGTGAGTAACGAGGTGAAGATAATGATGCAATTGAAACTATGCTATGTTTTTGTATTATTTTTTTGATGCAAGGATAATGAAACTAATGGATGCAAAAGGGATAATGATAATTTAATCATGCTAAAGCTAAGTCAAAGTGAGCTATTTTTTATATTTTTGGAATAAAGGTGCAAAGTGCAATCTAAGGAATGTAAGTCTAAATGTAGGAAATGAAATGCAAAGGAATCCTAATATTTTAACCAAAGGGTGGTACCCAAGCTAATGTGAACCCAGGGCAACAAATTCCAAATGTCATTGACCATAAGAGGACAACCAAGACCAAGACACAAGACTAAGACTCAATTTGATAAAGTGACAAATGACAAGATTATGATAAGGAAAATGGTCAATCACAAATAGAATGAGTAACTGAGAATTTTCTAAAAGCTCAAAGGTCTCTCTATGTTCAAAATCTGAAGGTCTAGATGCAACCTAGGAGTCAAAGTCCAGATTGTGTAATGTAAGGAATGAATGGATGCAACCTATAATGTATTTTTTTCCTAATGGGGATGCTTAGAATGGGCTAGTAAAACTTGCAGGTCTCTGGTTTATCAGACATAGGTCATTGTAAACTAGTTTTGATCAGATTTTGGACATAGATTTCAAGAACTTTTTCTTAGAAAACAATTGCGGTTCAATTTTTATTAGATGAGTTTCACATTTGCGGCTCATGTTGTCAGATGTGACTCTGTTTCTGGAAATTGTAATTCAGGTAGAAAGTTGTGGTTTTTAAGCTGACAGTTGCAGTTCATAATGATAGTTGTGGGTCTATGCTTGACATTTGTGGTTCCAAAATGATATTTTTGATAGTTTTTATGTTTCCAATGGTTTTGATTCAATTTTTTTATTGTTTCTGATGGAATATGGCTGGAAAACACAGTAGACAATATCAAGCACTTTGTTTGAGGACTAGTTTGATGTAAAAATGTTTGATTTTTAAAGAAGACAAGCACAATCCTAAGGTTGGTAAGTATAATATTCACTGAATTCCCACTTGGATTTCTCCAGCCACACTTATTCAAAGTAGATAGCCTAGGAACTTGGTAGCACCAGCTCCCCTCTATGGCACTCACTTCTATGGGCATACCAAGTTTTGAATTCACAAGTCATAACCTCCCAAAATTTACTATCTCTACAGTGAACCGTGAGAATGTGGGACAGATTTAGAGGTCTGACCTCTTACACCAGCAAATAGAGGGATTTTGGAAAATCTACACAAATGGTTCTTAATCATGGCACCTATTTAGGCAGCCACACAAGAGGGAAAGATTAGATTTGCTTGTCTGTAGGAGCACTCGTAATGCTAAGATTTCCTCAAAATTGGAATTTATATACCGGTTGGGAGTAGCTTGGCTTTAGCTCATTATCGGTTAGGTTGTTCCCTTAAGGTGAGTACTTTTTCCCACTAAGGTAGGCCCTCTAATGGGTGAACACAAAATTGGATGGGTCTAGCTTCTGATCACTGAGTTTGCACGAGGTGATGCATAATACCTACTACCCTAAAACACTAAGACATGGTGTTCATTTACCCTCTAATTTAATCTATTTGAGAAAGACAATCATTCATTTTAGAGAACCAAACAAAAAGTTATCTAATCTAAAACAAATAAAGTGGTTTCAAAATTTAATCCTTGGACATTTGAACCTACAAAACCACTTGTTAGTATTCTTCAAAAGAAAGTTCTTGGACCAATGAAAAAGCTACACAAACTTCAAGTTAGCACCAAACCAAAATCTAACAACCAAACTAAAAGTGAAAGCAAAGAGAGTAACTAAACTACAAATCAAATAAAATTGAAAAATCAAGGACTCAATTTTTTTTGTTGCTCCTCAAGGAAGAAATTTTGGAGTCCCAACCTAAAGCCACACACTACAAACAAAATATCAGAAAGCCAAAAACTCTATTCTACTCATAGAAATCAAAAGAAAGATGAAAAAGCTACCAAAACTAAAACTTTTTACCTAGCAGATAAATGCATCACTCCCTTCAGCAATTGTGTCGCTGCGTTGTGTCACACGATGGTGATTGTGTTGTGATTTTGAATTTGAATTTCCCCACCCACGGATGCCTCCTGTAGATGCATCATTTTTTGACAAGTGCATCATTGCATTTGACAGATGTGTCATTTCTCAGAAAATGTGTTGCTACACTCAAAAATTGTGTCGTTTCATACCCAAAATCTGCAAAAACAAGTAAAATTTGTATGAAAAATTTGCAAAAAATGATGTTCACATCGGGTTCACCAATGTAAGATGGGTTTTCTTAGTTTCTAGCCTAGAATAGTGATAACTAACACCTCTATACCATTAACCATACCTAAAAAAGAGAAAACAATGAAATAATAAGGAAATAAGAACATTAAATCACAAAAATCCCCATGCTTGAATCTTGAATCACCTTCCTTGCTCTCCTATTTCTCCTTTTTGCAATCTTTTCCCTTATATTTTTTTATTCACATGTGCAAATACCTGAAAAATAGTAAGTAGAAATTTGGAGACAATTAGGTGTTAAAATGAAAATTAAGGAGAAAGGTTGCTTTTATAGAAAACCTTTCGAATGTACGATTGAGATTAATCCTCTAGAAGGATTCCAAAATCAATGGTGGAGGATGCATGAAAGGGAGGTTACAAAATGGATGGTTGAGATCGAGCCTCCAAAAGATGCCAAGATCAATGGTCCAAAATTGATGCACCAAGAATATGCCATTCTTGGAGGAATTATGATAGGTATGATGCTGACGGCTATGATGCTTGATGGCTATGACAACAATGAAGGCTATGACATGGGTTAATGATAGGGCATCTTTGATTGGAGGAGGCACATAAATAATTTATTTATTCAAAAAATGGAGGAAAATGGAGGAAAGGGACAAGTGGAAAATATATAATTTATTCAAATTATTTATTTGGAGAAAATGAAGGATGGAGCATTTAATTAAATTAATCAATTTAATTAAATGGAGAGATGGAAACTAGTCATGGGTGATTTAATTATTTAATTATTTATTCAAAAGGGAGGAATGACACATAATTAAATAATTTCGACAATTATTTTATTATAGAAGAATAAAGAGTCAAATAATTATTATCTGACTATAGATGCAAGACAAATAATTAATTAAATAATGATTTATTTAATTATTGGAGAAAGGGATATATTAGTGATGCAATTAAATAATTTTAATTTATCAGGATAGAAATGAGAAGGTGAATTAATTAAATAATTGAAAATTATTTAATTAATAGAGGAATATAATCGAACATAATTATTCAATTATTGAAAGATGACGACCAAGAAAAGTGGTGCTCATAGATTTAGGATATTTTTCGGTGTCTACACTATGAAATGGTGGGAAATGTAAAGGACTTTTATTTGGGTGAGTTTCTCTAACAACAACTCTTTGACAACTTGAATTAAACTAAAGATAAGATATGCCCCTTCAATTTTGGTTCTTTAGTGGGAGCTTCCAAGAAGAAGCAATGTCATATGAGATAAATGTAGACTTGTATCCCATTGAATCTTGGAACACATACACAAAATTGGTGATATGAAAGATCAATATGAAGCACTTACTACATTATTTGTAGTATTTCAAAAGGGAATGCATTAAAGTGAGAGGATCCCTAAGTCTGTGGTGGACAAATATCAAAAGGATGTCACATTTTTGGTCACAACAGATCAATGCATTATTGAGGTCATAGAACCCAAAACTGCTTGGATTCTACCACTTGGATATGAGACCAATGAAAACAAAGTAAAAGGTTATGTTGACATATTGCTGAAAATTATTAAGGACCCTACACAAGAAAAACATATAACATATGAGGAGAAATCCATGGAAGTGCATATGGAGCTAAAAATCCTGAAGTAAAGAAGGAAAACAATGACTATTTCAAGGACAATGGATTCATAGAAGAACAAATACATAAAACTAGAGCAAGATCTGAGGGAGAAGCAATAACAAAAAGTGGGTCTATCGTACCTAGAAGATCTAGAAGAATTGCTTCCACCATTCCCCCTAGTATTCAACAACCCTCTAGATTAGTTTCTATCGCCAGCAAAACCAAGAGAATAGAAATTAGTGCTCTGATAATAGAACCTTAGGTGAAGGAGGCCACAAGGCCTGAAAAGAGAATTAAAACTACTCTAGTAACCCTCTACTACCACTACATCAAAATGAAGAAAATAAAAAGCTATAAGAAAGAACATGAGTGTACTATCTAAAGAAGAAGAAGAAGAAGAAGAGGATGAAGCTCCTCCATTTATCCTGAGAAGGATTGGTAAAAAGAAACAAAGAATAAATATTTTTTACACCTCATATGAAGAAGATATTGAGAATGAAAAGCAAGTCTTCAAGATACATATGCACAAGAAGATGAAGGAAAAGAAGAAAAATAAATTAGACATAATTAAACTGGAGAAGAAAAATACAACTCCAGAGAGACCACACAGTCCAATGAAGCTGGACTCATTGTTCAAATGTATTTTGTATCATGAGATGTTGGGAGAAACAATAGCCTTGTATAAAAATTCAAATGAGGTAGACAGTTCCACCATAATATAGACAATCATCAAATACATTGTGATTATTGAAGAAAACATGGAGAACATCAAGAAGAAGGTTCCAAATGATGTGTTGAATGTCTTAATGGAGAGGAGAAAAGAGTCCATAGAAAAAAAAGAGAAGCTTAGATCATATGCTTTTGAGAAAAAAATATTCTCCCTATCTGATGTTGGCAAGGCCACATTGGCCCAAGTCCTTAGCAAAGAATTCAAAACAAAACAAAGGGTCACACTTCTGATGGGAAGAGAACATGATCAATTTGAGAGAATACAAAAGAAAATACAAGAGAAAATTATTTATATAGCATAGAAGTATGGCATGATTCACATTGCCTCTACTAGCAAGGAACAAGATCTGGTAAATGAAAACATTAGAGTTTAGATATAAAAGAAAATCTATACAACACTCCTTTGGATATAGATGAACCAATGCAAGGAAATGTTGAAGATGAGAAAGTTGTTGTGAATAGAGAGGAAACCACAAAGGATGAAACTACTATTCCTTTGGTGACGCAAATGAATGTAGATCAAGGCAACTTGGAGACATCCATTCCTTTGGTAGATACAAAACATAACACAAGTGAAGGTGAGAAGCATGGTATAGTCAATGAGAAAAAGCATGAGAATGAAGAGAATCATGAAAGAGAGAATGATAATGAGAAGGAAGGTTAAGGATATAAGAGTGAAGAGGATAAGCAAGGAGAGAAGGATAAGGATGAAGGAGATGAATATAAAGATAAAGACAAGACCTCTAGTGAAGAAGAAAAAGCAGAGGAAGAATATCCTGATACTAGAAAGAATGAAGAAGAAGAGAAGTCTAGGGATTTACCTAAGCCCTCTAGTGAATCCTCCTCTGGTAATTTGTTGAAAGGTAGATTTTCTAAATAGTTAAGGTTCCAACCAGTTGTCTCTTCTCAATATTTATAGTTTCCGTAGTAGGGTAGTGTTTATTTAAATAAGATATCTCTTATACATAAGTTGCAACTAGATTATGTGTTTAATGCATCAGCAAGAAAAAAATTATTGAAGCATATCAAAAGAGTAGTGAATTAATGGATCAAGCTATAAAGGCATTACAAGAGACCACACTAGAAACCAATGTTGATACATCTTTGTCTATCATAGAAAATTTCATATTAGTGATTGATTCAATTAAGGAATGATTCCTTTAAGGAATGTGCCTCTAGATTGAAAAGACAAGTGGAAACAGAGGTTGAGACAAGGCTTACAGAGAATAAGTTGGTGTATATCACTGAGAAATGTGCATCTACACATACCAAAGTTGAAGAATTTTTGAAGGAAGTACAAGCCTATGAGGAAGGAGCAAAACATTTTTTTTGTATTACATGAAGTGGTTGGATGCCACACAAGGAATAAAAGATGAAATGCACTCATGTTACTATGTTTAGTAAGTATGTATTTATGCACGTATGAGAAAAAATATTACATAGACCTTCGGAATAGTAAATTGAAGCCAATGGTGAAGAAATTATTTCAATATCATTTTCCATTTGAGAGATATTAACATTTCAATTTCCAAAAATCCTATTAAAAATATTTGAAGTCAATTTTCAAGTACTTAGAGACTTCAGATGTCTTGAGAATTGGATGAAAACCAAAATGTCTCCTATGGCACCATTTTATGTTGTGTTTAGTGAAATTCCAATGTGTATGCTCTCTCCTTGCACTTTATCATGCAGGATCATCCAGGGTGTAAGATCAATCTTTTATCAACCAAAAATATGTTTCTTTTCAATACGGGCTAAATTTGGAAAGTTACTATGTTTAGTAAGTCTGTATTTATGCACATATTGGCACAAAATCTTACACAGACCTCTTGAATGGTAAATTGAAGCCAATGGTGAAGAAATAACTTCAATATCATTTATCATTCAAGAGATTAAAAAAATCAATTTTCAAAAATCGTGTTAAAAATATTTGAAGTCATTTTGGAAGTACTTAGAGGCTCCACATTGGACCGAAAATTAGTCGAAAACCAAAATGTACCCTATGGCACCATTTTATGTTGTTTTTATTGAAATTATAGTTTTTATGCTCTCTCCTTGAAATTTATGATGCAAAAGCATCCAAGGTGTAAGATATTTGCATCAACCAAAAAAATAAAATTCTTTTGAATAAAGGCTAAATTTGGTAAGTTACTATGTTTAGTATGTCTATAATTATGCATGCATAGGCACAAAATCTTACACAAACTTCTAGAATGGTAAATAAATCACTTCAATATCATTTTCCATTTGAGATATTAAAATTTCAATTTTCAAAAATCATGTTAAAAATATTCGAATTGAAGCACTTAGAGGCTCCAAATGGGCCCAAAAATTGGTCGAAGGCTAAAATGTCCCCTATGACACCATTGTATGTTGTGTTTAATGAAATTACAATGTGTATGCTCTCTCCTTTAACTTTATTATGTAGGAGCATCTAGGGTATTAGAGAAATCTTGCATGTACAAAAAATGTTGGTTCTTTTCAATAAGGGCTAAATTTGGCAAGTTACTACATTTAGTAAGTCTATATTTATGCACGTATGTGCACACAAGCTTACATAGAACTCTGAAATGGTAAATAAAAATCCAATGACGAAGAAATCACTTCAATGTGATTTTCCATTTGAGAGATTATAATTTCAATTTCTAAAAATCTTGTTAAAATATTTGAGGTCTATTTTAAAGTACTTAGAAGCTTCAGATGGTCTCAAAAATTGGTCAAAAACCAAAATGTACCCTATGACACCATTCTATGTCATGTTTAGTGAAATTATAGTGTGCATGCTCTCTCCTTTCACTTTATGATGTAAGAGCATCCAGGGTGTAAGAGAAATCTTGCATCAACCAAAAAAAATATTTCTTTTCAATAAGGCCTAAATTTGGCAAGTCACTATGTTTAGCAAGTCTATATTTATGCATGCATGGGCATGAAATCTTACACAGACATCTGAAATGGTAAAATAAATCCAAAGGTGAATAAATCACTTCAATATCATTCACCATTTGAGATATTAAAATCTTAATTTCTAAAAAGCTTGTTAAAAATATTGGAAGTCAGTTTTGAAACACTTAGAGGCTTCGGATGGGCCCGAAAATTGGTTGAGAACCAAAATGTCCCCTTTTGCACCATTTTATGTTGTGTTTAGTGAAATTACAATGTGTATTCTCTCTCCTTGTACTTTATTATGCAAGATAATCCAAGGTGAAAAAAAAACTTGCATCAACCAAAAAAATGTTAGTTTTTTCAGTAAGGGCTAAATTTGGCAACTTATTATCTTTAGTAAGTCTATATTTATGCACGTATGGGCACAAAATCTTACACAAACCTCTAGAATGGTAAAATGAATCTAATGCTGAAAAAATAACTTCAATATCATTTTCCATCTGAGAGATTAAAATTTCAATTTATAAAAATCCTGTTAAAAATATTCAGTCAATTTTGAAGCACTTAGAGGCTCTGGATGGGCCCGAAAATTGGTTGAAAACCAAAATTTCCCCTATGGCACAATTTTATGTCATGTTTAGTGAAATTATAGTGTGTGTGATCTCTCCTTGCACTTTATGATGCAAGAGAATCTAGGGTGTAAGAGCAATATTGCATCAACCAAACAAAATGTTGTTTCTTTTCAATAAGGGCTAAATTTGGCAAGTCAGTATGTTTAGTAAGTCTATATTTGTGCATGAATGGGAATGAAAACTTGCAAAAACATCTCAAAATCACTTTGATATCATTTTACATTTGAGAGATTAAAATTTTAATTTTTGAAAATCTTATTAAAAATATTTGAAGTCAATTTGAAGCACTTAGAGGCTCTGGATGGACTTGAAAATTGGTCGAAAACCAAAATGTCCCCTATGGCACCATTTTTTGTTGTTTTTAGTGAAATTCCAATGTGTATGCTCTCTCCTTGTACTTTATGATGCAGGAGCATCCAAGGCGTAAGAGAAAACTTCCATCAACAAAAAAATTGTTGTTTCTTTTCAATAAGGGCTAAATTTGGCAACTTACTATATTTAGTAAATCTATATTTACGCACGTATGGGCACAAAATCTTACACAGACCTCCAGAATGGTAAATTGAATCCAGTGGCTAATAAATCACTTCAATATCATTTTCCATTTAAGAGATATTAAAATTTCAATTTCCAAAAATCTTGTTAAAAATATTCGAAGTCAATTTTGAAGTACTTAGAGGTTCTAGATGGACCCAAAAATTGGCCGAAATGGCGCCATTTTATTCAAAGTTTAGTGAAATTCAAGTGTTTATTCTCTCTCCTTGCACTCTATGATGCAAGACCATCTAGGGTGTAAGAGAATTCTTGCATCAACAAAAAAAGAATGTTGTTTCTTTTCAATAAGGGCTAAGTTTGGCAAGTTACTAAGTTTAGTAAGTCTATATTATGCACATATGGGCATGAAATTTTACACATACCTCAAGAATGGTAAATTGAAGCCAATGGTGAAGAAAGAACTTCAATATCATTTTCCATTTTGAGAAATTAAAATTTCAATTTCTAAAAATCCTGTTAAAACTATTTGAAGTCAATTTTGAAGTGCTTAGAGGCCTTGAATGGTCCCAAAAATTGGTTGAAAACTAAAATTTCCCTTATGACACCATTTTATGTTGTGTTTAGTGAAATTATAGTGTGTATGATCTCTCCTTACACTTTATGATACAGGAGCATCTAGGGAGTAAGAGCTATCTTGCATCGGCCAAAAAGAGTGTCGTTTCTTTTCACTAAGGGCTACATTTGGTAAGTTACTATGTTTAATAAGTGTGTATTTATGCGCGTATGTGCACAGAATATTACACACGCCTCTAGAATGGTAAATTGATGCCAATGGTGAAGAAATAATGTCAATACCATTTTCCATTTGAAAGATATTAAAATTTCAAATTTTGAAAAATCCTATTAAAAATATTCGAAGTCAATTTGAAAGTACTTTAGGCTCCGAATGGGCCCAAAAATTGGTTGAAAACCAAAATGTACCCTATGGCACCATTTTATGTCGTGTTTAGTGAAATTCCAATGTGTATGCTCTCTCCTTGTTATTTATGATGTAGGAGCATCCAGGTTGTAATATCAATCTTGCATCAACAAAAAAATGTTATTTATTTTCAATAAGGGCTAAATTTGAAAAGTTGCTATGTTTAGTAAGTCTATATTTATACACATATGGGCACAAAATCCTACAAAGACCTCCAAAATGGTAAATTGAATAAAATGGTGAAGAAATAACTTCAACATCATTTGGCATTTGAGAGATTAAACTTTCAATTTCCAATAATCTTATTAAAATTATTTGGTCAATTTTGGAGCACCTAGAGGCTTCGGATGGGCCTAAAAATTGGTTAAAAACCAAAATGTCCCCTATGGAACCTGTTTTTAGTGGAATTCCAGTGTGTATTCTCTCCTTGAACTTTATGATGTAGGAGAATCCATGGTGTAAGAGAAATCTTGCATCAACAAAAATATGTTGTTTCTTTTTAATAAGGGCTAACTTTGGCAAGTTACTATGTTTAGTAAGTATGTATTTATGTATGTATGGGCATGAAATCTTACAAACCTCCATAATGGTAAATTGAAGCCAATGGTAAAGAAAGCACTTCAATATCATTTGCGATTTGAAAGATACTAAAAATTTCATTTCCTAAAATCCTGTTAAAAATATTTAAAGTCAATTATGAAGTACTTAAAGGATCTAGATGGACCTGAAAATTGGTCAAAAACCAAAATTTACCCTATGGCACCATTTTATGTTGTCATTAGTTAAATTCCATTGTGTACTCTCTCTCCTTGCAATTTATGATGCATGAGAATCCAAGGTGTAAGAGAAATATTGCATCAAACAAAAAAAAGTTGTTTCTTTTCAATAAGGGATAAATTTGGCAAGTTACTATGTTTAGTAAGTTTGTATTTATGCACATACGGGCACAAAAACTTACGCAAACCTCTGAAATGGTAAATTTAAGATAATGGTGAAGAAATCACTTCAATATTTTTTTTCATTTGCAAGATATTAAAATTTCAATTTCCAAAAATCTTGTTTAAAATATTCAAAGTCAATTTTGAAACATTAGAGGCTCTGGATGGACCCAAAATTTGGTCAAAAACCAAAATATACCCTATGACACCATTTTATTCATGTTTAGGGAAATTTCAGTATGTATGTTCTCTCCTTGCACTTTATGATGTAGGAGCATCCAAGGTGTAAGAGATCTAGCATCAACCAAAAATTGTTCTTCTTTATAATAAGGGCTAAATTTGGCATGTATTTATGCACATATGGGCACAAAATATTACACACACCTTCGAAATGGTAAATTGAAGCCAATGGTGAAGAAATCACTTAAATATAATTTTCCATTTGAGAGATTAAAATTTCAATTTCTAAAAATCTTGTTAAAAATATTTCAAGTCAATTTTGAAGTACTTAGAGGCTTTGGATTGGCTCAAAAATTGGTGAAAAACCAAAATTTACCCTATGGTGTCATTTTATGTCATGTTTAGTGAAATTTCAGTGTGTATACTCTCTCCTTTCACTTTATGATTTAGGAGCATCCAGGGTGTAAGACCAATCTTGCATCAACCAAAAAAAAATGTTTCTTTTCAATAAGGGCTAAATTTGGCAAGTTACTATGTTTAGTAAGTTTATTTATGCACATATGGGCATGAAATATTACATAGACCTTTGAAATAGTAAATTGAATCCAATGGTGAAGAAATCACTTCAATATCATTTTCCATTTGAGAGATATTAAAATTTTAATTTTTGAAAATCTTGTTGAAAATATTCGAAGTCAATTTCAAAGTACTTAGAGGCTCCGAATGGGCTTGAAAATTGGTTGAAAACCAAAATTTCCCCTATGGCACCATTTTATGTCGTGTTTTGTGAAATTATAGTGTGTATTCTCTCTCCTTGAACTTTATGATGCAGGAGCATCCAAGGTGTAAGAGTAATCTTGCATCAACCAAAAAACATTGTTTATTTTCAATAAGGGCTAAATTTGGCAAGTTACTATGTTTAGTAAGTATGTATTTATGTACATGTGGGCACAAAATCTTACATAGACCTCCAAAATGGTAAATTCAAGAAAATGGTGAAGAAATCACTTCAATGTCATTTGCCATTTTAGAGATATTAAAATTTCAGTTTCTGAAAATCTTGTTAAAAATATTTGAAGTCAAGTTTGAAGCACTTAGAGGATCAGTATGGGCCCAAAAACTAGTTGAAAACCAAAATGTCCTCTATGTCACCATTTTTTTTCATGTTTAGTGAGATTATAGTTTGTATGCTCTCTCCTTGCAATTTATGTTGCAAGAGCATCCAAGGTATAAGAGCAATTTTGTATCAACCAAAAATATGTTGTTTCTTTTCAATAAGGGCTAAATTTGGTAATTTACTATGTTTAGTAAGTCTATATTTATGCATGTATGGGCATGAAATATTACATAGACTTCTACAATGGAAAATTGAATCCAATGGTGAAGAAATCACTTAAATGCCATTTTCCATTTGAGAGATATTAAAAGTTCATTTTTTGAAAATCCTATTAAAAATATTCAAATTCTATTTTGAAGTGCTTAGAGGCTCCAAATGGGCTCAAAAATTGGTTGAAAACCAAAATGTCCCCTATGACACCATTTTATGTCATGTTTAGTGAAATTCCAATGCATATGTTGTCTCCTTGCACTTTATGATGCAAGAGCATCCATGGTGTAAGAGAAATATTGCACCAACCAAAAAGAATGTTGTTTCTTTTCAATAAGGCATAAATTTGGAAAGTTACTAAGTTTGGTAAGTTTGTATTTATGCATGTATAGGCACAAAATCTTACACATAACTCTAGAATCACTTTCTCCTTCATAGATCTACCTGAAAGTTGTATTTTCTATTTGTGTTATCCTTTATTTCAACATTTCAAGTTTTATATTATATAATTGAGTTCATTAGGAGTTTTATTTTTATCTCCCCAAAGTGCATTTCAGTCATATTTGTCATTTTTTTTCATAAAGGAAATAGTAGGTCCCCTAATAGGGTTGACTCACCTAAGGGTTGAAATCCAATCCTACATTTGGGAGATCCCTTTTCCTAATGAAACTAAAAGAAAAGTAGGTTTCTTAGGTCTACTCACCCACACACATAACACACACCACTTTTCTTTATTTCAGTTATGTTTAGAATGCATTTACATATGGACATTTAGTTTCTTATACTTTAAGTTATATTTCATGTATATAGTTTCAGGATGGTTGAGAGTGGTTTGAATCTCTTAGAGTTATAATGAAAATTATAGTTTTTGAAATATCTTATAATTCGTTAAATAGCTAAATTTCAATAATCAACATGTAAAATTTCAGTAATCAACAAGTTGTATAAAATTTCTCTCAATATCCCTCATTGTTTATCTCTTATTCTCTAGACCTCTCTCTCTCTCTCTCACTATCTCCATCCCTTTATCTGACTCTCTCTCCCTTGAGGTCAATAACTCTCTCTCTCCTCTTTCTCTCACTCTCTCCTCTCTATCTCCATCTCTCCTCTCCATCTCCCTCTCTCTCACCTTCTTGCCCTTTTTGTGTCACATCTTGGTGCACATTAGAAAGAGAAAGGGAGTTACAAAATAAAGAGATTGAGAGATAGAGGGGATGGAGGGAGAGGTAGGTAGATAGAGGGATAGGGAAAATATAGGTAGAGGGGTAGGTACAAAGAGGGTGGTAGGGAGTTATAGAAGGAGAGGTAGGTAGATAGATGGAGATGGGACATAGAGAGAAGTAGAGAGGGAATTATAGATGGATGGAGAGGTAGGGATAAATAGAGAGAGAGAGAGGGTGGGAGAGGGAGATAGAGAGGAGAGAGGGAAGGAGAGAGGGGGGGAGAGAGAGAGAGAGAGGGTAAAGAGGGATAGTTGAGATAGAAAGAATTAGAGAGGGGGTGAGAAGAGATAGGAAGAGGAGAGAGAGGGGGTGGGGAAGGAGGAAGGTGGAGAGATTGAGAGAGGGGATGGAGGGAGGGAGATAGAAAGAGTTATAAAGGCATAGGTAGGTAGAGATAAGTTGAGAGGGAAGGGAATATAGAGGGAGAGGTAGGGATAGAGAGAGAGAGAGGTGAGAGATATCAATAGAGAGAGGTAGGTAGTGAGAGGGAGGGGGAGATAGAGATAAGTAGAGATGGAGGGAGATGTAGGGAAGGATGGAGAGAGAGGTGAGAGAGATGAGATAAATAGAGAGGAGGGAGGGATAGGTAGGGAGAGAGAGGTGATATAGAGAGAAGGGGAGAGAGGGAGGAAGGGAGAAGCATGTGTGTGTGTGAGAGATAGAGAGAGATAGGTGATATAGATATGTGATAGAGAGATAAGTAGAGAGGTAAGGAGGAAGGTGGAGAGATTGAGAGAGGGAAGGAGGGAGGGAGGGAGAGAGGAGGTATAGATGCATAGATTAGATACAAAGTAGAGAGAGGTGGGTGGAAGGAAGAGAGAGAGGGGGGACGAAGGGAGGACAGAGGGAGGAGGGATGGAGAGAGGTGAGATAGAGAGAAGTAGATAGAGAGAGAGGAGAGGGAGGGAGAGAGAGAGGTGAGATAGAGAGAATTGTAGAAGGAAGGGAGAGAGACAGAGAGAGAGTTCTTGAGCTAAAGGGAGAGAGAGTCAAATAAAGGGATGGAGATAGTGAGAGAGAGATAGGTCTAGAACATAAGAGATGAACATTGAGTGAGATAAAGAAAGAGAGAAAGATGATACAACTTGTTGAATACTTAAATTTGACCTCCTGATTATTGAAATTTAACATGTTGATTATTAAAATTTGAGTTTTTAAAAAATTATAAGATCTTTCAAAAACTATAATTTTCATTATAACTCCAAGAGATTTGAAACCACTCTCAAACATCCTAAAACTATATACATGAAATATAACTTAAAGTAAAAAAAATTAAGTGCCCATAGGTAAATGTCAACTAATACTATTTATTTCATGTATAGACTTTCACTGGAAGAGATAGAAAGAAAAAGACAAAGAAAAAAGGAGTTCAAGAAAATACATTCTAAAAATTCATCATTCACATTTGGCGATTGCCAAATGATACACTTTCATTTTTTAAGCGCCAAATTTGGTGCTCATCAAAATGGGTTGCATTGGAAAATACCAACCCTTTGGGTTGGATTTGCCTAGGGCATCCAACCCAAAGGTTTGGAAAACCATTTCATACCAAAGGTGTGATTTTTTGAAAGGGTAACAAAATTTCATAGATTTTTTGATTTACTCTCCATTAGGTTTGCATGTTTTTCAATGCAAATTTATAAAAAATACCATGATGACATTAAGCTCTTTCTTAGCTATCTAACCATAGTTTTTTTACGTTTTGATTATGTTAAGGTTTTTATCTGTAACTAATTTTTTTAGTGTCTTTTTTTTTGTCAAAAACAAAAATGTGCTAGTTTGGGTATAGTTTTTTACTCATTCATCGAATTTTGAAACTAAAATCCATTCTACACATATTGAAAAAAAATGGTTTTCGATTAGTTTTAAAAAAATTGGGGGGAGCACACTCAAATTTCTACTTTTCAGGATGTGTCCACTTCGAAAATCAGTAAAATATTATATATTCATTAAAAAATTAGTTGAAAAAATTGCATAAACTACATGGTGTTAACTAATTTCTCATTGGAGCAATATTTGAAATTATAAAAAAAATTAACATTTTAGGGGGAGCATAATAGATGCTATGCTTTTTTTCTTTGATAAAAATAAGACCACTTTGTGTGCTCCCCTTTTTTCACACCCTTAATCTTCGCTATTTTTTTTTTTTTTAAAGTAGTTTAGAAATTAGATTCAGAGCACTACAACTCTTGTTCTTGTTGCATCTTCAAATTTTGAGTGTAACTATCTTCATTTTCTTGTTGAACATTAGAATTTGCTAATTTTAGAAGAAAAAAAAGTGGCATCTTAAGAGCCCTTTTTGTGTTACAACTTTGTGCACTTACCCTTAGGTTATCTCTTACTAGAGGATCTATTACATCATTTTAATAATACATTGTAGTAGAGGCGGAAGGATTACTTATTTTTTTATTTTGATATATGTTGTTCTTTCTTTTGAGATTCACCTACTAACTTATTATTAGGTTTTCCTTTAAATAATGATCTCCTCCAATCTATGTTGAATCCTTTCGATTGTAATTAGGATTTTAATAAGAGTTGCCCCTCTTTGCAAGGAAATTTAAAATAAGGGATGAATCAACACTAACCAAGAAATTTCTTAAAAATAAAATTGTAGGAAAAGGAACGAATCTACTCCCTAGGAGAGTCACTAATATTCTGGTTTTCATCTCTATAATAACCCCTAACCATAATATTCTTACCAAAATATAAATAGAGTGATAAAATTTATCAAGCAAGAAGACACCTATCCTCAAATCAAGGGTTGAATATGCCAACTAATAAGAGGAATGTGAACCTCTTCTGCACTTTGAACCTTGCCAAGTTCGGAGGCTAATCCTAGAGATCTTTTAAATATTATAGATGGGAAAACTAGGATAAACCCTCACACAAAGATAAATTTGTATTAATCTTTGTCTATTTTTCTTTGTTTAGGATTGGTTACATTTCAATCATAGATCTCTTACTTTAGGAAACTAGGTTAACTGATGTAATTTAAGATGAAACTTGGTTGTATATCCTTATATATATATATATATATATATATATATATATTCATTGCTATTTTCCTACAATACCATCAACCTAGTAATGTGAATTATGCAATAATCTTTTTTAAAAAAATTCATTCACAAGTTCACAAAAGTTTTACTAGAGATTCACCATAATTGGCTATGCACAATGAAAAATAAATATAGTAAAAATAAATTATTACAAAGGTTTAAAACACTTTTTCTTAATTTTAAATAGAATGAATGGTCAACTTCCAACCATCAGATCAATTCCTATTTTTACAACACAAAATCAAATATAGATGCAACCCTAATGAGAAAGAAAACCCTAAATTTTAGACGAGTTTAATGTTCTTGGCCCTATCTTGTAAATTTTATGTCTTCAAAATCCCTTCTATCTTAGAAATTCTCTTCTACTTAATAATCCATATGTAGTTCAAGAGCTACATGCATTAACCTTAAAATATTTTTTCTTTGACATACATTTGCACAAAAGTGAAAATAGTTTTATAGCATCGCTTATATGCAAAATAACATGAATCAATACAAAGAAATAAAATTGTGAACATAGTGATTCCTTGGATCCCATAAAACTATTAGATAAAATTGAAGACATAATGTAGCAATGTAATATTACTATCTTATTCATTTTCCAATCATATTACAAAACCATAAGAGATTTCATATAACACAAAATCTTATTCATATATAATAGGAAAAATAATATTTATAGCTCAATACAGATGACATTACACAAGAATA
This sequence comes from Sequoiadendron giganteum, assembly GCA_007115665.2. Lineage (NCBI taxonomy): Eukaryota > Viridiplantae > Streptophyta > Pinopsida > Cupressales > Cupressaceae > Sequoiadendron > Sequoiadendron giganteum. Next base: position 330,734,307 of record CM021109.1, on the reverse strand, counting down.
TGAAAAAAAAACCAACCCATTATAAGAGAAATACAAACTCATATATATGTGTGTGTGTGTGCGCGCACGTGCAACCAGGACATGTTAGTATGAAAAAAGAAGACATGGTTATGTCGCATTCGTATGGAAGAAGCATACCATCAACATCATTGAATCCAAAATCATCTGCTCAAGAATAAAAAAATACAGCTCCAAACAAAATATTGATCCTCCTATGATTCACCATCATGCTAATCAATGGTGGCCTTTCAAACTATGTATATAGGTAGAAGAGTTCCTGTGAAATCCACTAAAGAATGGTCTTGGAAAATTACTTGAATGCTTGGGATTTGCAATTCGGGTATGGTCAGCCACACCATTATATCCTTTGAATTTTTTCCTTCTTGTATAAAAAATAATTTATGGGTGCCATCGAATTTGATCTAGTGTGTGTAAGGCCATATAAACTCATTAATGGAATCTTTTTTTTTTTCATCCTCATCACTCGAAAACATGGAAGTCCGTTCCCAAATGAATAACACTATATTATGAGCAACAAAATATTTTTCTAGTGGTGACTATACATATCCAAAAATGGTCACGGTTAATCAAACATGTTAATTAATTAAATATGAATTATTTAATTAATATTCTTAAGTCATCTACATATAAATAAATTTAATTATTTATTTATATTGTTCATTTTTCCAATTCTTCTAGTTTAATTAAATAAATAAGTTTATTTAATTATTGCTATCTTCCTCTTAATTAATTAAATAGATTTCACAATTTATTTATATTAATTATCACAAATTTAAATTCTAAATTTAAATGATATTCTTCTTTTCTCCATAATTAAATATTTCCAATATCTAATTAAAACGCTTTCTTTCTAATTCTTTATTCTTTTCCACTTAATTAAATATTATAAAAATATTTAATTAAAAGCTTTCTTTCCTCAATAATTAAATATTCTAAAAATATTTAAATAGAAACTTTCTTCTCTCCATATTTAAATTAAATATTTTATATATTTAATTAAAGCGCTTTTTATCATCTCTCACACATAATTAAATATTATTTATTTAAATTATGGAAACATCTTCCATCTTTTTCACAACCTTCCATCTTTCTCAACTTCTTGATCTCTCACCGTTCATCTTAACAGGTCTGAATCTTAACCATTGATCCTCACCAACTAGATCCTTGCCTTCAAAAATCTATAAATACAGCCCTCTTATGAGATGAGAACACACCTCAAATCTTAGATTTCATATGCAGTTACTATAGTTGCATTTCAATATTATCAGCATTCTAGCATCATAGCATTTCAATTTCATAGCTTAAATTATTTAATCATGCACATGCATTTTCAGTTTAATCTCATTCTCCTAAGTTGTCATTTCAACAAGCTACTGCTTACACAACTGAGAGCCAACACCTTTAATCAAATCCTAAGAGATAGAGGACGATGGGATGAATTGTAAGAAGCTATTAGAGTTTGCATTTATGCTTTTTAATTAGATTTCTTTAATATAATGTCTTATCGGTGTGTTAGTTTACTGTTTAGTTAATCCACATTTTCTAACAACACATTTTTGCGCCCACCGTGGGGCATCCCCCTATTTTAATCTTTTTATTGCAGAATGTTTCTAATAGGTGATAGACTAGAGTTGCGCTTTGACACATACGAGCTTTCTTTCAGCGCATCCAGAGACTGTTTCGGTACATATATGAATTGTTTCGGTGCATAGACGACCCGTTCTCGTGCATCTTGTATTGATCTTTCAACGCATTCAGTAACTATTTTGGCACATTGGGGACCTGTCTTAGCACATATAGAGGGTTTGTAAACATAAATTTTGATTCTGACACCATCCACGGACAAAAAATTTCTTATTGCATACAGGGGGTTTGTGAACAAAATTTTTGATTTCGACGCCTTCTGCGGACAAAATTTTTTTATTTCAGTTTTTAAGGAAAATGAACCAACCCTAGGATAGAAATTTAAAAATCTGGAATCTATCAATCCTAGGGTAGTCACCACAGTTAAAATGAACCCCATGCCTATTGTGAAGCAACATATTCACTTAGTTTAGATCATTGTCATTTGGTGCTATAAAAAGAACATTGTTTGCTTTGTTTGTGGCAATAGGTCTATGCTCTCCCCTTAACTAGGTGACCAGAATACTAGACTGCCTTTTCATTTTCCTGCAATGTTTATGCTTTATTACATCCTTTAGAGGGCCTACCATAGTGGGAAAAAGTACTCACCCTACAGGAATGACCTAAGTGGGAACAACCAAAGCCAGGTTTTCCAACCCACTATAATCAAAATCGAATTTGGGGAAAGTCCACAATTCGACGGCAGTGTGAAAAAATAACCATCCCCAAAGTCTTTGTTCTAAAGATTGGGAGGTCTCCTAAGGGAGTTTATCTATTTCCGCGCCGAACGGAAACCTTGACTATGAACCATAGTGTAGAAAGCTAGCCCAGTCAGTATCCAAACATCATTTTAATCATGGTGCAAGGGGAGGGAAGAATCTACCCCCAAGACACTCACCATATAATCACCATAGATTGTTTGCTCAGAGGATTCAGTATCCACTTCCGTCACCTTGAGTACGCACCTGGAAAAGACAAAAACACAGGTGCCCTCTAGGGGGTGACATGGTTGTGTGAGTCAACACAATTTTAAGTTGTGGGTTGTGATTACTATGATGACCTATTTGACAAATTGAGAGTGAGTCTGACTGAAGTGCTTATCTTGTTCGAACTCTGTGAAAATCTCAAGAACATACACTCTTTGTTTAGATTTAGGGTTAACAAAACAACTATCTGCTTCTCTATGCTATGTTTTTCACATTCAAATCAGATTAAGATCATCCAAAAATATCAAACTATCCAAATATGTCTGTCTCAAAATTCTAAACGGATAATTTTAGTGCATCCCTGGTCTGTTTCGGTGCATTTGTGCTCTGTTTCGATGCATCTATGCTCTATTTTGGTGCATATGTGCTCTATTTTAGCACATATGTGCTCTATTCGACGCATTTATGCTTTGTTTCAACGTATCTATGCTTTGTTTCAACGCATCCATGCTTTGTTTCGATGCATCTGTGTTATGTTTTGGTGCATAGGTAGTCTGTTTTGGTGCATCCATTTTCTATTTTGGCGCATGTGTTTTCCAAGCCTAGGTAAATTTCTGACATTCAGAAATCAATCATCTCAATCTAGTCTTTTCCATGCTTAGAGTTTGGAAGTCTACAACTTTTTCCAAGAAGTCTCTAGAAAGGAAGATTAGAAAGCCAAAGAAATCTCTCAGTTATAAGAAATTATTGAAGAAGAGGAAATTACTATACCAAATTCAAAAGGTCTTGCTTGAACATAGGACCTTTATTCACCAATATCACGACTATATTAGAGGTTACACTGATGATTATGTTGTAGAACCTCTATACTCACAAGCCTTCTTTCAAAGAAGAGCCCTTTCTCAAAGGCACAACCACAGTCAGTGTATTCATTCTTCTTATATTCCCCAACCTGCAATTACGTACGCTACTCGTCCCAATCAAATTTTTTAATAGAGAACTCAAGCACATTAGGCATTCATCAAACCCATATTTTTACAAAGCTACAATCAAACCTCACAAAGTGCAAAATTGTCTTTATTTTTGATCTTTGGTTTAATTCCCGCAAACAGGATTTTCATCCTTTCAATCAGGGAATCACGAGCTAGAGATTAAAAATATTTTAAGTCATAGAATCTTCATTCTATCCTGACTTTCATATCAATCAACATTGCACTATTTAAATCTTTTGATCAAGGTTAGTAGAATTTGAGTAAAGCTTATGCCTATTGTCATGAGATCTCAAAAACACATAGAAAAAGATGAAAGTACAGTAAGAAAAATGGGTGATAACAGTGAGAGGGAAGAGATCCCCTATCATAACTCAAATACTGAAGAAATAACAAAAGAAAAGCTCCAAGAAGCAGAGCAAGATCCCCTATTCCATACTCTTATGGAAAGGATTTTAGAACGAAACAAGGAAAGATATTTCCTTTCATTAGCTAATCAAGGAGCTAAGTTACCTGTTGATTTTGACACAGAAGGGATTAAAGAAAATCTTGAAACTCCTCCTAATAATTTTAGTGCCCTCACTCAACAGATCAAGGAATTATAAGGGAAAATAAAATAAATGCAAGGGGTTACCACAAAGAAGTATGTTTTGGATGGCATATGTCCTTATCCTTTTGATAGGATTCTTCGAATGATCCCTTTTCCAAAACATTGTGAAATCCCTAAATTTGATAGGTATAATGGGAAAACTGACCCCATTGAACATGTGAGGGATTTTCGAAATATGAGCTTAGAATTTTCTCATGACAATACCTACTTAATGTGATTGTTTTCATGAAGTCTGGGTGGACAATCCATAGAGTGGCTTTCAAAGATCACTCCCCCCATCAAAACCTTTGAGGAATTAATTAAAAATATTATATCACAATACTCTTACAACATCCAACACCAGATAACCATGCTTGATCTTTGTAAGGTGAAACAAAAAGTAGGGGAATTTTTCACTACATTTTTGCAAAGGTGGAGAAGGGTGTTTGCTAGATACTCTTTCCCTATTCCTGAAACAGAAAAGATGGAGATCTTTATCGATAGTCTGAATCAAGAAATGAGTTATAGACTAAACCTTCACTATCCCCAATCATTTGAAAAATTGATTGAAAACGTGATTACTATCGAGGGTGCTTTGATCAAGCGTGGAGTTTTGAAAATTGATAAAGAGGGTTCAAATTCGTACAACAACAACAATGACAAGTCACGATTTTGGACTCAAAATAAGAATGTTGTGAATGATGGGGTAGTAGATGCTAACAACGTGAATGCGAAGCCTACCATCCTTAATGTGTCAGGTGTTCAATGTAACAACAATGTTGGAAATTCTAATACCCAAGGCAACGTTTCCAATCAAGGGAATGCAACTAATAATCATGGAAATAATTTTGGCAATAATCAAAATTCAAATATGCCTAGATCTTCATATTTTTCGAATTGACGGAGTTTCACTCCCTTGGGCAAAGCTTTGGAATCCATTCTCAAAGAGTTATTGAATCAAAACACTATTACATTAACACCACAAAGAGACTATGAACCTCGAGTTAAACCAACATCATGGAACGACTCACACTTTTGTGACTATCATAGGTGTAAAGGTCATAAGACAAACAATTTCCAGGGATTAAAGAATATTAGTCAAGATTTGATTCATAACCATACCATCATAGTTGAAGGACATAATGCAACTAGTGACCATCAAGCATTCAAGGATCCTCTCCCCAACTATCAAAAAGGGGAATCTTTTGGTGACAAGGGCAAGAATGTTAATTATGTCCATGATGTCATTATCAATCATATTTATACTAACGATCAACACATCAATGCTATCTAAATCAAAGGTAAGAAATAATATCGAGAGATCAATGCTATGACAAGGGGACAAGCCAAAGTCATTGTCAAAGGAAGCTCATCTAAAGAAGCAATTCCCCCTCCAAGTCAACACAATTTGGTTGATCAACTACGAAAAACATCAGCCCAAATTTCTATCTTGGAACTTTTAAAATTATCACTTGCACATAAGGACATTCTGGAAAAGGCCCTTGTTGATACAATTGTATCCCTTGATCTGGATATCAATAAATTTCAAGCCATGGTGGGACACTTGTCCTCATCCACATGTTTATCCTTTACTGAAAAAGATGACTCATCCATAATCCATCCACATAATTCATCACTCTACTTAGAGGTCATGGTTCACAAAGCCCACATCAGACGTGCCCTAATAGATGGGGGAGCCGGATTAAACATTTGTACTTTGAAATTGGTCCTAGCTTTGGGATATTCAGCAGAATCTATAGATCCACAAAGAAAGATTATAATCAAGGCATATGATGATGAGGAAAGGACTTCCAAAGGCCTCATCATGTTACCAATCAGAGTGGGGCCTATTGTGAAGAATACCTTTTGTCAGGTTCTAGATCGGGATCTAACTTATAACATACTCTTGGGCCGTCCATGGATCCATGACATGCAAGCTGTTCCATCTACTTATCATCAATTCTTGAAGTTTCCATATGATGGATAGGAAGTAACAATACCTTTTGATCACATTAGTAGTCAAAATTTCTCTAACCTAAGAGCAACTCAGGACACACTCATCCCACACAATAGAGAGGCCTTGGCCATCTCTACCTCCAAGAACAATGAACAAGCAAGTGAAATGATAAGTAATTTTGGCACCAAGCTAAAATTGACAGATAATGGAGTGGAAGAATATTCTTTATCTCTCTTTAATTTACCCATATCTCTAAGATCCCATGGTCAACCATCAACATCCATACAACAAGCTACAGCAGCTTTAGCCTCAGCTTCAGTTCCCATCACCAAGTTTAATGGGATATTTATCAAAGAAAATGAAACAGAAGAGAGCTATCCTTGATTGGCTCTATAAAATGAAGAAGAATCAGTACAACATGTCAAGTTACCCACAGAACAGTATGGAAAAGGTTATGCTATCATGCAACAAATGGGTTATGAAGGAAATGGCCGTATAGGTAAAAGGAAAGAGGGTATTTTTGAACCTATCCAACTAAAAACAATGCACCCAACTGATAAAACTAGGTTAGGATATGGTGAAGATACAAAGGAAGAAGTAGTACAAAGAATGTCTAAAGAGGAGTTAGCTGAAATAATCTTGAGAATTCAAGCAAACAATTCTGACATTGACTCCAATGAATATGAATGGGACAACTTCTCTGATGATACTTTCATCTTAGAGAAAAGGGTGGACATCATACACAAATTCACACTCGCATTCTTACAAGGGGAAAGCTCAAGGCCTCCGCTTGATTACATCCTACAAAGCGATCATGACTCAAGTGAGACTAATTCGATTCAAAGTGAAATAGATCATTCACGGGAGGATACCATCCTAGACCTCCCCTATAATGACATTAACAATAGCATCATGACCCTAATGGCCAGTGACCCTACTCATCCTATTGATCCATTTCCTTTGGTCCATCCCGAACTCATTGATTGGGAACAAATCGCACCTATTGATGTCCCAACTTTTCCCAATGACAAAACCATTATAAAATTTCTTTGTTCATCCCAACTGGAAACAAGTTCCACCAAGGAATCACAAGATCAGAGTTTTCGATAGGAAACTACCAAGTTTCTCAGCTATGAAATAAATAATATAAAACAAAGATCTAATGGTGGAAACCTAACAAAGGCAGTATTAGATCAAGAAAAGAGAAAAATAAAAATCGTATCCAATGGTGAAAACCTTTCAAAGGCGCCAGAGGATGGGAAACTTGACACTCTTCTGGAGCATTATCAAGAAAGGTCTTCTATTCTAATTGAACCAACAAAGGCACTCAACATAGGTTCTACAGAGCAGCCCAAAATATTGCAATTAGCCTCATCTCTAACAGAGGAGGAAGTACCTAGATTCACAGAATTTCTCAAAAACAATCAAATCAGTTTCGCATGGTCCTGTGTGGATATGCCGGGATTAGATCCAAAACTCATCATGCATCATCTATCTATCATGCCGAGGGAAAAACCTGTAAAACAAAAACTCAGAAAAATGCATCCACATGTTGCATTATTGGTTAAAGAGGAATTAAAGAAGCTTTTAGATGTTGGATTCATTCGGTCTATGGACTATGTGGAATGGATCTCCAATATCGTACATGTTTCAAAGCCAGATGGAAGGATTAGAATTTGTACAGATTTCAGGGATTCGAACAAAGCATGTCCCAAAGATGACTTCCCCTTTCCAAACATAGATATGATTGTTGATTTGACTATTGGACATGCAATATATTCATTAATAGATGGATTTTTCAGGATACAACTAGATAAAGATTGCACCAGACGATCAGGATAAAACAGTGTTCACATGTCCTTGGGGTACCTATTGCTGGAACGTAATGCCATTGGGCTGAAGAATGCAAGAGCTACATACCAATGAGCAATGACATTAATTTTTCATGATATGATGTATACATTCATGGAATATTACGTTGATGACCTCTTCGCCAAGTCTAACACCAAGGAAGGACACATAGATATCTTATCTAAAATTTTCAAAAGAATGGAACAATTCAAAGTGAGACTTAATCCAAAGAAATGTGTCTTTGGAGTGAATCTGGAAAGCTATTAGGTTACATTATATCATAAAATGAAATTGAAGTGGATCCAGCTAAAGTACAAGCAATTCTTGATATGCCACCACCAAGGAACATTATTCAACTACGCTCTTTGCAGGGATGGTTACAATCCATTTGAAGATTCATTGCTCAACTGGCAGATAAAAGTTTACCATTTACACACCTCTTACAGAAAAATATTCCATTTAAGTGGGAGGACAAATGTGAAGCAGCATTTGATCAGATAAAGCAGTATCTCATGAATCCACCAGTATTGATTCCACCAGTGCAAGGTGCACCTCTCATATTATATATCGCTGCCACATAAGTATCTCTAGGAGCATTACTGGCACAGGAAGACAATTCAGGAAAAGAGCGAGCAATTTATTACATCAGTCAAACCATGACAAGTCATGAGCTAAATTACACTTTCATTGAGAAAGCTTGCTTAGCAGTGGTGTTCACTTCTCAAAAGTTACGACACTACATGCTAACTCATACCGTAAAGCTTGTGGCTAAGATTGACCCACTCAAATATCTTCTAAGTAAGGCAACCTTAACTAGCAAGTTGGCTAAATGGGTTATGATCCTAAGCGAATTTGATATTCATTATGTAGATCGGAAAGCTATAAAGGGGTAGGTAATTGCAGATCAAATAGCAGAAGCACCAATACCAGCGGAACACCCAATACACATTGATTTTCTTGATGCTGATGTATTCACAACAATTATCCAACAGTCATGGGCACTCTACTTTGATGGTTCTTACACTCAACATGGTTCAGGAGTAGGGATTCTTTTTATTACACCTCAAGGACATACAATTCCAAAATCTTATCGACTAATTTTTCCTTGCACAAACAACATAGCTGAGTATGAGGCATTGGTAATTGGCATAAGAATTGCAATAGACCGGAAAATCACAGAGCTTCAAGTTTTTGGTGATTCAAAACTTGTTATAAATCAAATCAATGACGAATATCACACCAAAGATGACAAGCTGATACCTTACAAAAGAATGGTGGATGATTTCAAGAAATACTTTGTTAATATCAAGTTCATACAGATTCCATGTATTGATAATAAAGCAATAGACACTATGGCTACAATCACCTCTCTACTTCAATTGATAGAAAATCAAACACTGTACAATTTCCTAGTGGAACAATTGTTTTCTCCCACCCATGACAATCCTGAAACTCAAATCATTTTCCATCTAACTAGTTCTGATTCTCCCTTGTATGGCCAAATTTACACTTACCTAAAGGATACTATTTTACCCTTAGACTTATCTAGGAATCAGAAAAGAAATTCCATCCGTCAATCATCCCATTACACCTTAATTGTTGACGTCTTATACCGGCGTGGTCTAGATGGTACCCTCCTTAGATGTCTTGAACGTGATGAATCGGAAAAGTCCTTACAAGAGGTACATGGTGGTATTTTTGGGACACACTCAAGTGGACTAACCTTAGCAAAGAAACTTGTGAGATTAGGGTACTACTGGCCGACCATGGAGAAGGAATCATTCATCTTTGTGAAGAAATGGGAAAAATGTCAAACTCATGGGAATCTCATTCACGCTCCTACTCAGGAATTACAACCTTTCACCACAACATGGCCTTTTGCTTAGTGGGGATTAGATTTGGTTGGAAAGATACACCCATCATCTTCAAATGGACATAATTTCATCATTACGACCACTGAATATTTTACTAAATGGATTAAAGTTTTTCCCCTAACAACTGTTACTGGAAAACAAATCTCTTCATTCATTTTGAACTATATCATCTACCGATATGGTATTCCAAATTCCATTATCACAGACAATGGAAGGTCCTTTAAAAATCAGGATGTTGATGAGCTATGTGAAAGATTTTGCATCCAACACAAATTCTCTACGCCTTACTATCCACAAGGGAATGGTCAAGCGAAAGCTTCAAATAAAACAATTCTAAATATTCTGAAGAAGATAGTAAATGAAGCAGGTCATGATTGGCATGTCCAATTAAATCCAGCATTATGGGAATACAGAACAAGTATTCGCACACCAACAGGAGCTACCCCTTATGCTTTGGTCTATGGAGTAGAAGCTATTTTACCACTAGAAGTTGAGATTGCCTCACTTCGAGTATCATTGAATGGGTTAATCAACAATGAAGACTATAGAGTATCATGGTTGCAAGAGCTAGAACTACTTGGCGAATGATGTCAAACTATAGTTAATCACCTAAAGGGATATCAGCAAGCTATGTACCATAGCTACAATCACAGAGTCATACCATGAACTTTTCAAGTGGGTGATTTGGTTCTCAAAGAAAACCCTCGTAATCAACAAGATCGAGAAAAGAAAGGAAAGTTCGAACCTAATTGGTTGGGCCCATTCATTATCATTGCAACATATGGATCAGGGGCATATCAGTTGTCAACAGCAGAAGGGGATTTGTTTAAAGATCTGACCAACAACATTCATCTGAAGAAGTTTTATGCTTGAGAAAATATCAAAAACAATATAAAAATTCCTGGGAAAATATCAAAAACAATATAAAAAGTCCTGAGAAAATATCAAAAACAATATAAAAAGTCCTGAGAAAATATCAAAAACAATATAAAAAGTCCTGAGAAAATATCAAAAACAATATAAAATGTCCTGAAAAAATACAAAAAAATCAAAATAATAAAAAAAGAAAAGAAAAAAATCGTTGCCTTGATGAAAAATTGGCAAACAAGCATCTTGGTAATAATAAAAAAATCATAAAATCAGGAAAAGGTGCAATAAAAATAAATGGTGAAAACCTGGCAAACAGGCATTGTTTGTGATTTTGTTCAGCTCTCTCATCTATTGGGCTTCATTCTATCCATCTTTTCATCGGTATCACACACATGCCTCGCCATCACAGTTCACATCGCATCATCTCCTTGAAATGACAAAGACCTCATCATGGCTTGATGAATTAGGATTATCCTTAGCAGTAGTTGTGTCTAGCAAGAGGCAAAGTACAAGGCCACTAGGGGGAAATTCACTTCCTGGAGCTTTTTGAGCAAACGACGACATGTGTCTAGCATCAAAATATCAAGAAACAACAAACTTATCCAATTACAATGAGGTTGCATGACTATTTTGACAAATGAACAAATTGGATGATCTTAATCTGAATAAAATGAATTATAAACTTAAATCAATAAGTGACAATTATTGTTTTGATATTTGATGGCATCATGTCTTTGGAGTGATTCAATGATGTACTAAACTAGAATCACAAGGAAGAAGTATGATTTTTTCTTTGCTTGTTGTCTATAAGCTAATCATTATTATTGTGCAAATTTGTCATGGGACATGCTCTACAATGTATCATTGATTACATTTTGGAATTTGCATAGGAAAATGGTTAACTTTTATCTGTTTATGCAAGCAATACTCAAGTCATCTTGGTTCAATTATACCTTGATGCTTGTATTAACTTGCTACATCAAACATCATGAAAGCAATACTCAGGTCATCATTGGTGCTAACATACCCTTTGATGCTTGTACTAACTTTCAACATATCAAAAGGCTCAATGATGAAAACCAAGCACAGCATGAAATGGCAACAAGGAGAACGGTTCATTACCACATTTTAGGACTACATAATTTATTCACATTTTAGGATTGCGTGATTCATTTACATTTCAAAGGCTGTTTAAATAGATTTCTAAGGGTTGGCCAACTTATTGGGTATCTTTTCAGACAATGATTGAGTACGACTAGACATTTATTACATCTCATTTCATCATTATTCATATCATTTCACCAAAACTCATTTAGGGTATCATTATTATTGCATTTACATTTTACATCATCATTTCATTGTTAGTTCATCGTATTCATATCATGTGTGTAACTCATTCATTATTGAATCATAACATTAATATTTACATTCACATCATTTATCACATACATATGCATTCATAATAAGATTGCATCCATCTCATCCATTTCACATTATCATTTAGGTTATCATGTTCATTTCCATTTCATCATTATCATTATTATCATATTACATCACTATCATATGACATCATTATCCATGTCATGTGCATATCATTCATTAAATATTACATCTTCATAATCATATCATTTATCCATTTATCTTATTTCATCATAATTTTCCATTTACATCATTCATCATTACATCATATCATTTTCACATCATTAAAATCATTCACCATTACATCTTACATCTTGCATTCATTACATACATCATAAAAATAAAATCATTTTTTTTTTTTTACATCATACATCATCATGGTAGAATCATTTCATCACAACACATCCTACATTTTCATACATAAAATAATATCATCATCATATTATCATTGCATCACCATACATGACATAGCATATAGAAATAAACGAACATCCATAACATGAGCATAAATAATCCATAACACATGCATAATAGAATCACCAGTGTATCTCATAAATCTCATCAAAACAAATGTCCAGGAATACAAGGATATCAAATGTTTCAACAAGATATATCAAATATAATGAATGTGTCAAAAATGCTCATCACTGAGGGGCATTCGGCCGAGGCACATGACTGCTATTGTCTCCTGAGGTAGTGGGTCTCGATGGATCTCTACTCCTAGAAGCTCTAATCTCTCATCTGACTAGCTAACCCACATTCCTGGTGGCACTCCTAGAATGGCTACATGAGTGGGTCCAAGACTGAGTACCCGATTGTGTGAAGGAAATCCTCTTCTTAGGTGGTACTACCTCAAAATACCTCATCCTATGATACTCAACCTCCCGAGCAGTCTCCAAACCCTCTGCCAAAACCTCCCGAATGGAGGTACTCTCAACTGATTGGAGAAGTCTCTCGACTATCCCCTCGGCTTGTACACATCTCTCTTGGAAATTGTCCCTCTTGGCCATAAGTTGAGCTACTTGTGGGTCAGGAGGTGGTGGATGTGCAACCTGTGCCTGCAGCTGACTGATCGTCCCCTGAGCCTGTGCCAACTAACTCCAAAGTGTCTACACCTCTTCCTGCAAAGCATCAATCTATCCCTGTGAGGGAGCCCTAATAATGATCTGTGGAGCCGAAGTACTCAGCTGGTCCACTACCCTTGAGGTCTATGGCCTCATCCTGAAGGGAACATCAAATAAATATCTTTGTCCTCTACCCCCACCACCTCCATCATCCCCACTTTCATCACTGTTGTCATCCTGGCTGCTAGAGTCATCCCCCCCATCTCCCTCCTCATCGACATCCATGGCCACTACATCCTCTGCCCTTGCCTGAGCCTCTCCCTATGGCTGCCCTATTGTTGCCTATGCCTACCCTTTTCCTCGCTGTATCATTGGCCCTCCCAATAATGGAGCAGGCTCCTTTGGACTAGTGAACCTTGGAAAGGGATGTGTGTCAAAATATGCAGCATACTCGTCTATCATCCCTGTATCTATAACCTCTGGATGCATAGCCCACTAAGCTAGCTACAACTTCAAATACTCTGCTCAGGCCACCTCAATGGTCACAATAGGACCCCACTCTGGTACATTCTCCCAGTGCCTGGCATAATGTGCCATACCCTGCGGAATCATCTATACTAACCCAAGCTACCTCAGGACCCGCATGACTAAGAACAACTCAATAATGTATGGGATGCGGCCAATCAAATACCTTGACCTAGTGCAGTAAGGAAACTCTATATCATCTACCTCCCATGGATCACAATCTACATATGGCCTCCAGATGACTATATCCAAATCATCCAACACACATCGCCAATACTCCAACTTTCCTAGCCTCGGTTGGACAAGAGGCCCTATATGCATAGACATATGGGAACCCTAGGGGATGATCCCTCCATACAATAGGACGCGTAATCTCAAAATGCTCCCATGCAAATATCTATAGAAGAGTCACTCCACATGAGAGACTCTTCCCATCTATGTATACGACCTGATGAAGATCGTGGTACAAATGGGCAAGCATGCATGATCCCTATAAATATCTGGTCCAATGGAGAAGCATATCCTGCAAAATCATACCCCATCCAACTAATAGTCCCTTTGCCCTACGATCAAGACAAAGGAAACCACCGATTGTACCTGCTAAAACTGAAGGCAGTGGGGCATATCTCTCCACCATCTCCTTCCAGGGAAGCTCATATCCGGAGACATGAGGATCCTAGAAGACTTGCCTAAGTGCATCGGTCCCCCCAATCTCCTTCTGATCATAGATCACAAGCTCACCAACCACAAGAATACCCAGGATCCTGTACACATCCTCCTGAGTCAGAGTAATCTCTCTTGTGGGCATATGAAAGGTGTTATGCTCACTATGCCACCTCTCAGCTAACACAGTCAATAGTTCCTTGTTGACCCAATACTATAAGATCCCCAACAATGGACCCAACCCACACTGGTGTATAACCTCTAAATCATCCTGCGACAGTCATGGAATCATCTCCCATGTCTGAGAAAATCTCTCTCTGATCTGGAGGAGGTTAAATTCTTCCTTTACAACATCATTAAGCAATCATACACATAAATCAACAAATAATCTCTAATCAAATCGGTACATCAAAAACAAAATCTTCAGTACATCAAAAGACAATCAGCTCAATCAAAATCAACACTTATTTGTCTTTCATATCGCATGGAAGCAAATCTATCTATCATTTCTACTATTTGTTTTTCATATCACATGGAAACAAATTTATCAATCATTTCATCTACTATTTATTTTTCATATCGCATGGAAACAAATTTAACAGTCACATGACTCAATATCTATCTATTTGACTTTCAAATGGGAAAGCAAATCTATCATTACTATTTGTCTTTCAAACAGGAAAGAAAATTTATCAATCTTCTTTGTTCTTCAAGCACGAAGACAAATTTATCAAATCAAGCTAATCTATTCTTGATGTTATTCAAAAGCATAAAATCAGTTGTCTAATCTAGCAACAATCATCAAGCACTCATCACAATTTCTTCAAAATTTCAAATTCAAGAAAAATCCATGGATGCACCAAAACAGGCCATCAATGCGCTAAACCCTGTATGTGCAACTTTAACCCATGGATGCGCTAAAACAGAGCTGCTATGCACAACTCCATCAATGCGCGACTCTAACTAGCCTATGCGCTAAAGCAGACACTCTATGCACTAATTCACCTATGCGCTATTCTATCACACAAATGCACCAAAACAGTCACCCTATGCACCAATCTAGCATCCTACGCGGGCAGCATTTCTATATGCACTACAACAGGAACCCTATGCGCGACTATTTCACACCTATGCGCTAAACTAGATGTGTGACTTTATCTACCCTATGCACTATACTATGGCTCATATGCATGAAACCGGGACATGAAAAATCTAAAAATTACAAAAAAATGTGAAAAATCATCAAAAAAATTTACGAAAAGGATCAGGCTAACTTACCAAAGGTCTGTACGTAGCTGGTCTCTGATACCGGTAGGCTCGCTCGAATCTATGGTGGTCATAATGGATTGGCATCTTGTTTTCACCTCTCAAAGCTCTGAAAATTACCAACGGTTACTCTTCAAATGACAATGACTTTTCACCTTTTTCACATTTTAAGGGGGTAAAAGTGTGAAAATATTCAAATTTTTGGCAAAACAAAGCACTATTTTGAGAGCTAAATCACTAATTTTCCTTTGAAAATCATTCTGATTCTTTTATCAAGTGATTTATCTCTCGAAGGGGCATATAGCATCGGTAATTTCAAAATTCTGGGGCAAAATTCTTTGAAGCAATGCGTAAAACACATCACTTCAAAGAGGGGGAAAATGCACACATCCAAAAATGGTCATGGTTAATTGAACTTGTTAATTAATTAAATATGAATTATATAATTAATATTCTTAAGTCATCTACATATAAATAAATTTAATTATTTACTTATATTGTTCATTTTTCCAATTCTTCTAGTTTAATTAAATAAATAAGTTTATTTAATTATTGCTATCTTGCTCTTAATTAATTAAATAGATTTCACAATTTATTTATATTAATTATCACAAATTTAAATTCTAAATTTAAATGATATTTTTCTTTTCTCCATAATTAAATATTTCCAATATTTAATTAAAACGCTTTCTTTCTAATTCTTTATTCTTTTCCACATAATTAAATATTCTAAAAATATTTAATTAGAAATTTTCTTCTCTCCATATTTAAATTAAATATTTTATATATTTAATTAAAGTGTTTTTTATCATCTCTCACACATAATTAAATATTATTTATTTAAATTATGGAAACATCTTCCATGTTTTTCACAACCTTCCATCTTTCTCAACTTCTTGATCTCTCACCGTTCATCTTAACAGGTCTGAATCTTAACTGTTGATCCTCGCCAACTAGATCCTTGTCTTCAAAAATCTATAAATACATCCCTCTTATGAGTTGAGAACACACCTCGAATCTTAGATTTCATATGCAGTTACTATAGTTGCATTTCAATATTATTAGCATTCTAGCATCATAGCATTTCAATTTCATAGCTTAAATTATTTAATCATGCACATGCATTTTCAATTAATCTCATTCTCCTAAGCTGTCATTTCAACAAGCTGCTGCTTACACAACTGAGAGCCAACACCTTTAATCAAATACTAGGAGATAGAGGATGATTGGATGAATTTGAAGAAGCTTTTAGAGTTTGCTTTTATGCTTTTTAATTAGATTTCTTTAATATAATGTCTTATCGATGTGTTAGTTTATTGTTTAGTTAATCCACATTTTCTAACAGCACAGTGACTATGTAAAATTTGGTTACAAATAGCGTTTTAGACATGTAGGGGAGTAGGTGGGATAACACAAAAGAAAAACATGATAGATTTAGATTGTTGAAGCTTGAGGGTTGGGAATACTTCCTAATTTGAGTGCTAGTTGAGAAGTCAAATTATTAGGGAATTGAAGTTGATGAGGAAGGTGTGTTGATGGGAAGTCCATACAAATAGTCTTGAAGAGATAAAAGAGGGTTGGAATGTTGGGGACCAAGACTCAAAGATGAATCATACCTAGTACCATTTTCAAGGGAGATCCACTCCTCAAACTGTGATTGGAAGCATAAGGGAAGTTATTGGGTAGTGGATTTTTGGAGAAGCACTATAAGGAGTACTAATATAAAGGGATGGGTGAAATTTTCAATCTAAAGGAGAATGAAGGAATATATAGGGTTAGAGAGTTTTGCATGATAGGAAACAAATACCTAGGTAGAAGGAAGGCCACAAATCCAACTCCAATAGAGTAATTAGTTAAAAAATGAGCCAAGAGTTGAGGAGTTAGGAGAGCTATAAATAAGACATTGGGTAAACAATATCTTGAAGCTCTAGTCTAAAAGATAGGAAAAAAATTATTGGCAAGGGATCGGGAGACCAAGGTTTATGATGCTAGTGAAATGATAAAACACAAGTTTAAAACTCTGACATAGCAAAGGATTTAAGGAAAATGGCCAAGACTTTAGATTTCGAGGGAGTAAAAGAGATTATAAACTAGTTAATAGATTCCTAAAACTTTGGTGTTGCGAGAGATTTAATGTAAATGATGAATATTTTTGGGCTTGAATGGATGATATACAAGTAAGGAGAAAGTTGATAGTCTAACTATCATACTTTGATAAATTTTACAAGGTTAAGGACTAGATTGTCAAGAACGGGTGGAAAGATATGCCAAGAGGATGAAGTTTGACAACCTAATAAGGAAAAAGCAGAAGGTGGAGATGTATGGAATGACACACTCAGATGGACAACCTCAAAAGCCTAAAATTCTAACTATGTACAAAACTTAATGAAATAATCCACACAACTCCAACACTTCAAAATTTTTGGACCTTTTGCAAAGACTTGACTCATGATGAATACATAAGGAAAATTTAGGATTTTTTTTGGAAAATAGAAAGCCCATTTCTATTATCTTAGGTCGGTTATAAAAGGTGGGATGACAAGAAGTCACTATGATACATGGGAAAGCACAACAAGATTTATCAATTTTAGGCATGCACAACTAGGTTCTGATAATAATAATAGATAGTTTGCATATATCTATATGTAGAAAATAAAATCATGATGGTACATCATTGTTAGTGTGGGTGATTCACTTATGATTATTATTAATGATGTTAAATTAATTTAGAGCATACTGTGATAGTTGTTTGTGTTTCACTATCTAAGGTGGAAGTAAAGTAAAAATTGTGAAAGCTATTTTATATTGTTTCAAATCTATGATAGACTTTGTTATTGAAACTATCCACTGACTAGTTTTTCAGTGGCTTCCATAATGGAACATGTGTACATGCTCAATGACCTTTTATTTCTCTATCAAATAGATTTTTTTTGTAAATTTTCTATTTTTCCTATCAAGTATGTGTCTGATGTGATTATTTGTGTTGGTTGGTCATGTGTCATACAAAGTCTTCTTAGTATCCTTGTTTGTATGATAGCTTCTCATGGATTAATTTCTAAATGATTGATGATTGGGGGTGGTAAGGGCCACCTTTTGAATGGGATCATCTTCCACCAACCCCTCCAACCTAAAAAATTAGGGAAATAAATTCAAGGAGCTTGTTTGGATGTATTGTTACAAGATTATTCTTGAATTACAAAAATTTCATTTGATTTGATTTAACCGAACTTATAATATGTGATGTTGATACCAATTTATTAATAATGCTTCAACAAATTTCATTACAACTATTGGTTTTCCAAGATGCTATTAATTATTTCTAAGGGGTTGTGAATTCTTATGATCAAAACAATTAAGATGTTGGCCCAATGAATGATAGATATATGAATCTTTGTTACACTTCAAGCTTTGAAAAACCTAGGTGGTTGTACCTAAAAACACAAATATATATATATATATATGAAAATAATAGGTTTATCATAGTCAAAAAGGCATATAAATGGTTCATAGAAATACAAGGGTTTGATAATTTTGCAGTATTAAATTTCTTGTATGTTTAATGGGTAGGCATGAAAATATCAAAAATGCCTAAAGTAATATACAATTTTTTTAAGTATGATTCCTCATTTTGTATTTTTACAGATAGATAAGGATATTGGAGAATATCGGTGCCTACTCCTTGGGATAATAGTCTAAAAACTATTCCAATGTGATATTATACTAACATTCAATCTCTAGGTTTTAATAATAATGTATTAATTACCTTCAAATATTATAAACCCTCATTATTGACTTAATGAGATTATACTTACCACACACCCCAATTTATTCTTGAAAAGGATAACCACCCTCCTTGAAGATGAACTAATCAAAGCCTCGAATCCTATATCAAATGTGTAAGTAGAAATTTTCTACTCTCCTTGAGAATTTACATATTTCTAAGAATGTGCAGAATAAGGTCAGAGA
This sequence comes from Sequoiadendron giganteum, assembly GCA_007115665.2. Taxonomy (NCBI): domain Eukaryota; kingdom Viridiplantae; phylum Streptophyta; class Pinopsida; order Cupressales; family Cupressaceae; genus Sequoiadendron; species Sequoiadendron giganteum. Next base: position 330,714,704 of record CM021109.1, on the reverse strand, counting down.
CAATCAATCAATAAGCACCTATTCAAATCCTTATCATAGAGTAAAATAGATATAACTGTGTGAGGGGGAAAATCTGAGTGTATAAACAATATAATTGCAATGAAATAGAAACTATTCTAATCAAAAACAAGAATCTAGATCTATTCCTTCACACAAAGTGAAACTAAACTATTGCTGAATTCAAGAAACAAAAACAAAAGATGAAAGTATACATGAATTCATAAAAATAATAATGTTACCATCCCATGTCAGAGTGAATTCGTATGATGTTGGGTTGTTCATATCACTGTGAAGCCTCCATTGTTGTGTGTGAGAGCTTTGAAGAACAATGCATGTTGTTCGAAGATATGTGTTGAAGTTTTTGTCAATGATGTTAATTCTTCCATCCTTTTTTTGAGAGGAAAGAGGTATATTTATATAGAATTTATGATTTGAAATGGATGATCATGATTGTGTATTATAATATCTTGATCGACAATTGAAAGATGTTGAGAGGAAATAGACATGAATAATTTTTGTAAAATAGATTATGTAATTAGTTTGATTGAAGAAATAGATTGAATAATTTGTGGGATTGAGGAATAGATTGATCGATCAGATATATGGATTCATCAGTCAAGAATATATATTGATAAGATAGGAATAGATTGAGAAATTAGGGGATCGTAATTTTCTCAATTAGGAAAGTGTTTGAGATTGATTAATTAATTGATTTAATTTATTTATTCATTTTTGGAGTTGAACGTGCAAATCAAGTTTGAATTTTGCAAACAAAGTTACATTAGTTTGATTTGACTTTTGATGATGATTTGAATAGTTTATTCAAATTATTCACATTTGGAGGGAAAGTGAGTTAATTAAATTATTATGATTTTAATAATTCAATCGACTTAGGGGAATAAAGTGATTTAGGGATGTAATTAAATAATTGGTGTTATTTAACTAATCGGGATGAAATAAAGTTAGATTAGGATTTTATTAAATAAATGAAATTTATTTAATTAGTCGAAATTGATGAAAAAGTGAATTAATTAAATAATGTTGTATTATTCAATTAATAGTAGAAATAGGGTTTTAGGACTTTATTAAATAAATGGAATTTTATTTAATTAGTCAAAAATGATGAAAAAAATTAATTAAATAATGTTGTATTATTCAATTAATAGGAGAAAATTAGGGTTTTGTATTCAATTGATGTGAAATACAGAGATGTTCGATGATAATGATGTTGATGATGTGAAAATGTCATTTAAAGTGTGTGATAAGTGTTAGGTCAATTTTGCATGTCTACATTTTGCCCCTCTTTGATACAAAGTATGGGTTACTTTGTTTCAAAAATTCGATGTTAAGATCAAGATTTTAAATAAAAATTATGCCCTACTGTACCCTAGTGGTCAGTGGAATCATGGTAGGAATATGTGCTACCCCCTTGAGAGTTTGGCCAAAAATTTTGATTTTGAGGGCAAGCTCATGACACTATTTTATTTCAGTTCAAATGCATAGAGAGCAAAAAATTAGGCCTATAGGTGTTTTGTTTCTCATTCAAATTTTCTCGAGAAATCCTAATTTGAATGTAGGAAGGTTCCCTAAGTAAAAATTAGGGTTTCCTAGGTAAAAATTATGGTTAAAATAGGTAATTAGGGTTCTAATTACCTCATTTGCACTTTGAGCCTGTAGAGAATTCTTGCCTCTGGATTTCTCATTTTGTTAGTGTTTGCAGATGTGATTCAAGAGTATGGACGACCCGCAAGCATCGGTGCCTCAGTATGTACCCTCTTGATTCTCATTTTCATCTCTTCATGTTTTCGTAATTAATGCATGAATTCAAACTAGTCAATAGTATAGGTTTTAGTGTTTTAGCACTTTTGAATCAATTTTAGTGCTTTTTCCATTTTGATTTTTTTTATTTTGACATACTTTTGCACACTTATCTTCATTTTATGCCTTTGACCTACTTTTTTTCTTTCATAATCTTCTTTTGCCTTAAATTTTCACTTTTGATTTGCATGCTTCATTTTCTGCACTTTTGATTTTGGTGCACTTGATATTCCTCATCGCTTTTGCCTAAAATTTCCTTGCAGTTGCCTATTTTCTTCACTTTTTCCAAAAAATTCATCGCTTTTTCTACAAATTTTTTCCTTTTAACTTTTTGGAACCCTAATTTAGTTTATTCATCATTTTTGTTTCGTTTTGCATGTTCAGAGAAAATTCCTAGCATTGTGGGTTGAATTATTGCAGGTGGTCCTTAAACCACTACAGTTGAGGGAGCGATGATCTCGAGATATATTCAATTTGATTGTAGGCTTCAATGTTTTGGAGTGATATTTTCTATATGTAGTCGAGCTATGTCAATTTTTTTACATACCTCCCATCCAATGTCACACGGTGATGATGACTGTGCTCATGGAGCGATGGCATTCAAAGAATTTTTCATTCCATTTCCCTATTGGGGAGGCCATCATTACCCTTGAGGATGTGTGGAGGATCCTCTACATACCAATCCATGGTGAGCTTGTTACCTATCAATTTTTTATGGGGTAACTATGCTATGTGGTGTGTGCTTGGTGTCAGATGCTTGGAGGTTTGACAGTCTGAGATAGATTTATCAGAGTTTGTTGGCAGTGTTGACCCTGTGTCCCTTGTTCTTTGTGGTTTGGTTTCAGGCCCGGTTGTTCTTGATAGGAGAGGCCACCAATTTCTTATTAGATGGGGTATATGTATTGAGGATATTTTTGAGCATGAGACTAGACATGCATGGGGCCCATGTCTCCTCACCCACCTATATAGAGATATGCATGAGGTGGCATATCGGGGTGGAAAATTTATTTTCGTTGGTGTTTCTCTTTTGCATGTATGGACCTGGGAGCACATAGTCATGCGACCTGATGTTATATAGGATCACACTACTAGTGATTCATATTTTATCGTTATGGATATTTTCTATATTATACCTTGTCTAGGGAGCTTTCATACTAGCATCATGTATTTGATGATATGTCAAGTTTTATATGGATACCATATATGGATTGTGATGCCTAGCCTGAGGATCAAGAGAAAATATTATATTGTTGAGAGACTAGATGGTTGAGTGGTCACACTCACTCTCTTTTGGAGAGGTATCTCCTTGATAGGGTATGTAGGCAGTTTGGAGAGAGAAAGGGTTGCTTTCTAGACACCTATGAGGCTCAGTTTGGTCAGACCACTAGAGAAATCTAAGTATGGGGTCTAAAAGTTGATCAAGATTCTTCTATTGTTGTGTTCAAAGCTCTTGCCCCAATCGGATGGGCTTGGCCAGTGGGTTTAGCGGATTCAAGTACCACTCCCAATTTTGATCAATGATGGGCATGACATGTGCCATTGATATTTCTAGATCCTAATAGTGATCCTACAGTTGGTAGGGAAGACATTACAGGTCAATGTGGGGAGAGAGAGAGAGAGAGACAATGCCTCAAGATTCTAGCAAAGCGTTTTTGTAGGGCCTAACAAGATGGTACCCAGGGTGATCAGGTGCAAGTTTAGGGATAGGTTTGAGGACCCCTCCACCACCTAGGGAAGCAGGTGCTCAGTTAGTTTCATAGATAGGGTGATGATAGGATGCAAAAACATAGCTTGTCATAGTGACAACAGAGCGAGATACAAAGATTGGGCATCATCTCATTGCTGAGACATGGTTGTAGGTTTTTACCATAGAGAGGGATAGTTTGAGGACAAAGTGTGATAGTCTTCGTGTTGAGCGGGATCAGTAATTATAGAGGGCTACATATTATCATACTTTTTATGATACTTTTGTTCCTCGAGCACAACGGCAATCGAGATCCAGAGAGCCTAGTGTTGCAAGTGGTGGTGTTGTTAGGTCACTAATTTGTTAGACAACCAGATCTAGATGGTGGTCTGTAGCCTGATCTATAGAGTCCTCTTCCTCTTTTTGGGTAGTGGCATTTTGTTCTTGATCTCTATGATTTTTATTGCTAAAAGACTTCTTATTGTAGACATGATTTTGTATATACATTCATCAGCCCAGTCGGGGCCTCCTGTATATGTATTATTTTGTATTATCCTATCACACTTGTTTCATTGATGATGATGTACTATGAAAATATATTTTTTTTATGATGATATATATGAGATATACCTTCTTTGATTCGGCTTCACTTATGTGTTCATGTGATAATTTATGGATGATGATGCATGATGATGTATGTGTATACATGCTTTTATATTTTTCTAATGGATGGATATGATGTGGATGGATGGATCATATTTTATATCATATGATGTTTTATTATGTATGTGATGATGTTGATATATGATGGATGTATGTCATCTATTCATGATACATCATGTTTTCATTGCTTTATCATCATGATATGTATTGATGATATTAAGGATGTGAGATGGATATGGTACTAATAATATTGTGATGAAGGATGGATGTTAGTTTTAGAAGAAATATTTGATGATGGGTAGAAATTTTATGTTGTTAGTTGTTGATGTGTTGCTTTCGCTTTGCTTAGAGACTTCACATTTTGAACAATCCCATTTGATGTAGCAAATAAATACGATGCACCAGGGTATTAATAACCAAGGTGACTTTATATCCATTGTGTGGACTTTGAATCGACATACAAAGAATATTATTGCTCATACCAAACATATGGAAACATTGTTTAAAGTATATAGGTAGGTTGTGTTAAAACATTTTGGACCATTTACATACAGAGGTTTAGATACCTAACATGCAACTACTTCACAAATGTTTCCAACACAACTTCCATATACTCAATAAAGCAAGTATTCATTGTAGTAGTATTACAAAAACATCTTACAAACAACAAACTAAAATGATGCTCAATTGCCCCCATTCTTTCTTCTCTAAATCCTTATGGAAATCCTCAAGAGATCCTAGGAATGAGTTAATAAAATAAATCATAAAATAGTAGACTATAAAAATATAAAACAAAGTTACAGTAGCACTTGCCATATCTATTTGAGGTTTCAGGACTATTACCCATTTTTTATCATTGCTATCATAGGATTGGATCCATTAAGGCATATCTTTGGATGTTGTTGGTGAATTGTCAAAAGATAGGTAGGTAGTACTTTGGTATTGTTTCCATCTATTTTTCAATCAAATCTTTGTTATTGCTTTGCTTAAAAGTTCTAACTGTTGATGTTTTCTTTGTTTTCTTTTGGTCAAAGAGTGAGTGTGATGATTTTTTTATTATGGGTGAAAATTTTATTGTAGATTTGTGATGACGAGGTAGGTCTTTTTTTTATTTTTTTAGTTTTATGATGTTTTTGTTGTTTTTAGGGGACTTGTTGCAAGAATGTAAAGAGGAATTAAAGTTTTTTCATTGATGTCAACCAGTCAGTTGGTTATCTACTAGTTGTTGTTGACTATATATATTGAGGATATTGAGCAATTGTATTAAATAAATATTACAGGTATTCAGTTGTTGAGGATGTTGATCTAGTACTTGTGAACTATGTTTTTGTGTGTTTTGGATGAGGTCCAAGAGAATTATTTTTGGTCTAGATTTATATTTTTTGAAGTCTTATGACTTGTGGTTCTAGAGTTGTGTTGTCTTGGTTATATTAAATATGTTTTCTACATTTGAAGTATCGAGCTTAATTGATCTATGTGTTTTACACTATTTTGGTCGACCGTGTTTCAAGCACTATCTTCGAAGTTGATGAAGCATGTTGGATCTACTATGGGTCTTGATGAAGTGTGTGTTTGGGTTGCCTACATTCTAATTCCACCCTAGGATTTTTGGTGCTGGCCTAATTTGAATTTGAAGTTGGATGGCCAACCTTGTATCTTTTCAAAGTTGGAGATGGTATAAATACATAATGTGTTAGCAATGAAAATTGTACTTAAAAAAAGAAGGAAGATAAGTGAAAGAGCATATGTGACTTTGTTGTTATTCTAAATTGTGTGAGTTATGTGTGTGGTTGATCAATGTGAACCTTAATGGTGAGTTTCCAGATATAGTGGGTAGAAGGAGAACTCTGTCATTCATGCAAGTTGATCAGTGATTGTGGTGAAATCCTTTGTTGCATTGGGATTGTTGTCTCTCTATAACAAGTCTTCTTTGTTTTCTTTGTATCTCTGTGGTAGTGAGCCCTCTGGGTTGTATCCCTATGGATAGTGATTCAGGTAGCGAGCCTTTTTGTAATCGGTTTTAATATTCTTTATAGTGTGAGTTAATATTCACTATGGCTTTCCTTGATTGGGTTTTCCATGTAAATCTGGCATTATTGTGTTTGTACATTGGCATTTGATGGTTAATCACTTAATCATTTTATGTGTTAGTTCTAGTAATTGAATTTAAGGTTATAATCTGTGACAACTGATTCACCCCCCCTCTCAATTGTCCTATCCAACAATTGGTATCAGAGCTTTGTTCCAAGGTGAAGAGCTTAACCACTTGACAAAGGTTCGGGATGGCTAGTTGTACACATGTAAAATTAACCTCACACTCACACAATTCGAATAGCATTGAGAAACATCAAACAACATTGAACATCATCCCACAACATTTTGTAATGTCTCAGAACATCTCGAGATTATCTCAGAATGTCTCAGAACATCTCAGAATTGTCTCGAAATGTCTCAAAAAATCTTGAAATATCTTGAAACATCTCAAAATCATCTCGAAATGACTCGGAACATCTCAAAATTGTCTCAAAATATCTCAAAACATCTCAAAATTGTCTCGAAACATCTCAAAATTGTCTCAAAACATCTTGAAATTATCTTGACATGTCTCAAAACATCTCAAAACCATCTTGGAATAACTTATAAAATCTCATAATCATCCCGTAACATCTCAGAACCATCCCAAAATCATCTCGGAACATCTGGAAACCATCCTGGAATTACTTGAAACATCTCAAAATCATCCCATAACATCTTAGAATCATCTTGCAATGTCTTGAAACACACAACATCAAAATTACATGCAAAACCCTAATTCTACTATTAATTGAATAATACAACATTATTTAATTAATTCACTTTTTCATCATTTCTAACGAATTAAATAAATTTCATTTACTTAATAAAGTCCTAAAAACCCTAATTCTACTATTGATTAAATAAAACAACATTATTTGATTAATTCACATTTCATCATTTTGAAAAATTAAATAAATCACATTTATTTAATGAAGTCCTAATCTCACTTTATTTTGTCCTGATTGATTAAATAATACCCATTATATAATTACATTGCTAAATCACCTTATTTCCCTATGTTGATTAAATTAATAAATCATAATTTAATTGCGACACTTTCCCTCCAAAATTTAAATAATTAAATCAAACTATTCAAATCAATTATCAAAAATCAAATAAAACTAATGCAACTTTTTTTGCAAAAGTCAAACTTGATTTGCACGTTCAACTGCAAAAAGGAATTAATTAATTAAATCAATTAATTCATATTCCTCACCCACTTTCTGATTGAGAAAATTATGATTGTTGACTGAGCAATCTAATTTGTTAACAAATCAATCAATTTCCTAACTAAGCCATCTTAATCTTGACTGATCAATCTAAAATCCTGACTAATTAATCTAATTTTTGACTAGCTAATCTCTTTTTCAATCACCCAAATTGTGCAATCAACTTTGCACAATCTTCTCATGTCTAAATCCTCTTAACACACTCCAACCATTTTCTATATAACAAACCCCTTTCCTCATAAAAAAGGATCGGAGAATCAACATAATTTGCACAACAAAGTATTGCTGACATTCACAACTACCATTGTTAGAGATTCAACCTCATTTCTTTGATCAACTAACCAAGGCATCATTCTTCAAGCTTTCGCACACAAAATTTGGAGCCTTCCCGATGATAAGAACAACCTAACATCAGGCGAATACACTCCAATATGGGATGGTAATATTGTGCTTTTTGTGTACATTCAATTTAGTAATCATAGATTCCTTAATGTATGTTCAAATATCTTAGTTCCATTTTGTATGTGTAGGATTATATTTAGATTAATGTGTTTTATCTTAGCTTAGATTCTCATTTCAAACATGTTTGATCTTGTTTTCATCTAAAGTTTCCCCCCTCACACACTAGTAAAATGGTATTTGATTATTTGAGGTTTGATGGAACTAATTATGGTATCTGAAAAGTATTGATGGAAGAATATCTGGAGTGTTGTGGATATGATGTATGGAAAGCTTATAAGAAACCCTACACTCCTCCTGCTAATGGTTTGAGTACACATGAATAAATTAGAGCACATGAAGTGAATAATAAGGAAAATTTCATCTTGAAGAATAGTTTGGTACATTTTGAGTTGATTAAGGTTCAGAATTTGAAGACAACTAAGGAAGTTTGGGATTCTTTATAAAAAGTACATGATGGTGATGAGAGGGTAAAAGAGGAAAAATTATAGAATTTGGAAACACACTTTGATCTTATACATATTTCCGAAGAAGAGAATGTTAAAGTCTATGTACAGAGATTGGATGAGGTAGTGGTCGGAATGCGATCCCTTGGTGCTACTATAGATGAAACCAGAATTGTAAAGAATATTCTTAGAACTCTTCCTGATGCTTACAGTGAAAAGGTGAGTGTTATTGAGCAGACTATAGATTATAAGACTTGTACTAAGGATCTATTTCTAGGATTTTTGACATCTTATGAAATGAGGAAGTTGAATCTAATAAGTTGAGGTAAAATAGACACTACTTTTAAAGCTACAAAAATAGAAGATCAGGATGATGAAATCAAAGCTAACTTTGTAAGAAGAATGAGAAAAGGCTCCGATAAGTATGAAGGTAAATTTCCCTTTAAGTGCTTTAATTGTGGAGAAATTGGTCACTATGCTGCAAAGTGTCTGGAAAGAGCTAAAAAGAATAAAGAAAGATATGAGAAAGAAAAGAAAGGAAAGAAGATTAACAAAGCATACTATGTTAATGAGAATACGAGTATTTCAAATGAAGATTCGGAATATGAAGGTCTATATGATAATGAATGCTAGTTCTTGGTGATTAAGGATGAACCTACTTCTACTAATTTAGAAAAATAGTCTAAGGAAAGTCCTCAGGAGAAGGAGAAGGAGAAGGAGAAAAATGAAGGTATAGTTATCTCTATCCTACATGCTAAATAGGAAAAAAAAAATTGGGTAGTTGATAATGGTTGCTCACATCACATGACTGGTGACAAGAGTAAGTTTGTGAAACTTGAGAAATATGATGGAGGTTTGGTTATGTTTGGAGATGATACTGGTGCTAAAATCTGTGGGATAGGTTTAGTAAGTTTTGATGGAAAGCATCATACTGATGATGTTACTATGTTAAGGGTTTAAGGCATAATTTTTTGACTGTTGGTTATATGTGTAGAAAATGATATGATCTTGTGTTTAAGGATGAGAAATGTGAGATCCGAAAAGGATCTGTAATATTGATTGCTATACGAAATAAATATGAAGGGAATATTTATCAACATAAAGGTTTTGATGGGTGATGTTTGATGACTCGAATAAATGACAGATGGTTATGGCATAGGAGAATCTCTCACATGAATTTTGATAACTTAGCAAGGATCAATATTGTTCAGCCCATGAGAGATCTGCCAAGAATTGCAAATCCTATGAATGTTATTTGTAGGAATTTCCATTTTGGGAAGAAAACAACAAATCATTACAAATCAAGAGAACAATCTACTATTGGATTACTAGATTTGGTTCATACAGATCTTTGTGGTCCCATGAGAGTGCGAAGTCTACTTGGTGAAAGGTACTTTATGCTTTTAATTGATGATTATTCTAGATATAAGTGGGTTACATTTCTAAGAGAGAAATCAGATGCATTAGATAGATTCAAGGAATTCAAGGCTATGGTTGTAAATGAAGTGAATTTGAAGATAAAATGCTTGAGATATGACAAAGGTGGAGAATTCCCCTCCCATGAGTTCAATATGTTTTGTGAATTGCATGGAATAAACAGATAGCTATCTACTCTAAGAACCCCTCAACAAAATGGAGTTGTTGAAAGGAAAATATAATAGTTCAAGAAGCACTAGGTCAATGATCACTGAAGTCGGATTACCAAAATTTTACTGGAAAGAATCTATTCACATTGTTGTATATGTATTCAATCAAGTTCAGGCAAGAGAAAACAATACAAAGACTCTCAAGAAATGATGAAGGAATATTTCTTGGATACTCTACTAAACGCAAGGCATATAGATGTTTCAACAAAATATTGAGGAAAATTGTAGAAAGCTTGAATTTAAAGGTTGGTGAAATAGTGAAGAATTCTATTGATATTGATGGGTATGTGTCTGATGAACATGACTATGCAAGAATAGAATAAATTATGGAAGAACAAGATAAAGATGAGTAGAAAAAGTAGAATGAAAGTGAAGAAGATGCTCCAGTGATGACCCCTAGGACACTAAAATATGTACAAAGGAATCATTTAGAAAGTCATATTATTGGAGACAAGACAAAAGGTGTGTTGACTAGAAGCAAAGTTGTTGTTGAAGTAAATTTGTGCTTATTCTATGAGATCGAGCCAAAGTCAGTAAGTGAAGCCTGTGAGGATGAACATTGCAAGGAAGAAATGAAAGAAGAACTTTTCTAGATTGAGAAGAATCAAACTTGGGAATTGGTCCCAAGACTGGCTAACAAAAATATCATTGGATCAAAATGGGTATTCATAAATAATCTGAATGAGAATAGGAAAGTTGTCAGAAACAAAGCAAGGCTTGTGTGTAAAGGCTACTCACAAGTGAAAGGTATATATTTTTAGGAGACTTTTGGCCCGGTAGAGAGAATGGAAGCTATAAGGATGTTCTTGGAATTAGCTTCTTATAAGGATTTCAAAGTATATCATACAGATGTCAAGTTAGTATTTTTGAATGGTGAACTAGAAGAAGAGGTCTACATGGAAAAACTAGAAGGATTTCAATTAACATATCAACCGGATATGGTGTGAAAATTGAAGAAAGATTTATGTGGATTGAAGCAATCTCCTAGATCCTTATATGAAAGGCTAGATAAGTATTTGAGTTAGCAAGGATTTAACAAAGGTACGACAAACAATAATTTGTATTTCCAGACTAAAAATGAAAAAATATTGATTGTAGTCGTATATGTTGACACATTATCTTTGGAGGAAATGAAAATATGTGCAAGATGTTTGTGGAAGAGATGCAGAAAGAATTTGAAATGTTTATGTTTGGCAAGATGATTTTATTTCTTGGGTTATAGATTAATCAACCAGAGAAAGGAATTTTTATTTCACAATATAAGTAGGTGAAGGAGATGTTGAAAATATTTGAGATGGATGGTTCCAAATCGGTAAGTACTCCCATGGTGACTAGTTGTAAGCTGGGTAAAGATGATGATTCACCTAAGGCTGATCAAAGCAAGTATAGATCTATGATTGGCGGAATACTACATTTGACCACTACTAGACCATATATTATGCATATTGTTTGTCTTGTAGCTAGATTTCAAGAAGATCCAAAGGAAACACATATTACTGTAGTTAAAAGAATATTCAGATATTTGAATGGCACCCTGGATTATGGATTATGGTATCCTAAAGACACTAAATTTACACTTAGTGCTTATACAGATATAGATTGGGTCGGAAGTATAGATGACAAAAATAGTACAAGTGGTGGTGCATTCTTTCTTGGATGTATATTGGTGGAATGGTTGAGTAAGAAGAAATATTCAGTCTATTTTTCTACTATTGAAGCTAAGTATATTGTTGCTACATCTTGTTATAAACAAGTTTTATGGATGAAATATACATTGAAGTATATCATAGTGTTATTTGATGATCTTATTTCTATCTTCTATGATAATACAAGTGCAATTAATATTTTGAAGAATCCTATAATTCACTTGAGAATGAAGCATATATCTATTAGGTGTCATTTCTTGAGACAGAAGGTCATGGAGAATGATGTCAAGCATGAGTATGTTTTGACAAAGGATCAGAGTGTCGGTATATTTATAAAGGCTCTTCCTAAAGATACTTTTGAGTATCTCTGGGATAAGCTAGGGGTTATTGCCCCTCCTTTTATAAACTAAGATGCATTTGGAGATGCATCAGTCTGGTGGATTCATGGTTCTATCTTTTTGGACTGATGTTTTTGGTGGCTACCTCTCACGGGGAGCAAGCAGTTTAAGTGTTGTCATTATGTGTATTGTATTTTCATGTCAAAGGAAGTTTCAATGAACATATATTTTACCTTTTCCATTGATGTCAAAGGGGGAAGAGAGAGCATGTGAAAATTTGAAAGAGAGAGAGAGAGAGAGAGCATGTGAAAAGGAAAAAAATATAATAAGAGAAAGCAGGTAATGAGGAAGATGATCTTCTAAGGGGGAGAAGCAAAAGAAAAAATCTTGAGAATTATTTTCAGAACTGGTGTGTTTATTTTATGTTTTTTTACATCATGTGTTGCCATCAATGACAAAGGGGGAGATTTTTACAAGAATGGAAAGAGGAATGAAAGTGTTGTCATTGATCTCAACCAATCAGCTAGTTATCTACTAGTTATTGTTGACTATATATGTTGAAGATATTGAGAAAACTATATTAAAAGAAGATTACAAGTATTCAATTGTTGAGGATGTTGATCTGATACTTGTGAACTATGTTTTTCTGTGTTCTGGATAAGGTCTAGGACAATTTTTGTTGGTCTGTATTTCTCTTTGTTGAAGTTTTATGACTTGTGGTTCTAGAGTTGTGTTTCCCTAGTTCTATTGAAGATGGTTTTGGAATTTGGAAGTATCGGGCTTAATTGATCTATGTGTTTTACACTGGTTTGGTTGACCATATGTCAAGCACTATCTTCAAAGTTGATGAAGTGTGTTGGATCTATTATGGGTCCTGGTGAAGTTTGGGTCGCCCTCATTCTAATTCCACCCTAGGATGTTTGGCACCAACCTAATTTGGATTTGAAGTTGGATGGCCAAATTTGTATCTTTTCAAAGTTGGAGATGGTATAAATACAAAATGTTCTAGCAATGAAAATTATACATAAGAAAAGAAGGAAGATAAATGAAAGAGTAGATGTGAATTTGATGCTATTATGAAAGTGTGTGGTTGATCAATGCAAAGCTTAAAGTTGAGTTTTCAGATGTAGTGAACAGAAGGCTAACTCTATCATTCATGCAAGTTGATCAGTGATTGTGGTGGAATCCTTTGTTGCATTGGGATTTTTGTCTCTCTGTAACAAGTCTTTTTTGTCTTCTTTGTATCTCGGTGGTAGTGAGCCCTCTAGGTTGTAGCCTTGTGGATAATGAGTCAAGACAATGAGTTCTTATCTTAGGTAGTGAGCCTTTTTGTAAACAGTTTTGATATTCTCTATAGTGTGAGTTAATCCTCACTTCTTTTTTCTCTTATTGGGTTTTCCACATAAATCTGGTGTTATTTTGTTTGTTCATTAGCATTTGATGGTTAATCACTTAATCATTTTATGTGTTACTTCTAGTAATTGAATTTAAGGTTATAATATATGACAATTGATTCACCCCCCTTCTCAGTTGTCTTTTCCAACAAGAATAACCTAGGGCCTCGGGGGCTCATCAAAGATAAGCCTTGCCTATATTGTACATGTAGAGGCTTGTAGCTCGCTTGGTTTGAATTTTTTGTATCTTTTATGTTTTGTGAATGTTTTTGGATTTTTTGTTTTGTGACTAAGTTGTAATAAAGCATGATAGAAACCTAAGAGGACTGGCCTACGGCCTTGGGGGTTGATCAAATATAAGCCTTGCCTATGTTGTACACATAGAGACCACATAGTTCAGTTGATTGACTCAAAGCATAAACTTGTTTTTGGGATAACCATTGTTGATAACTTGGATTAATATTCCACTTCCATTTCCAGAGGATATGTTGTGGGAAATCTACTTGAACTAGTTGTGAGGTTCAAGAAAATGTTGATATCTTAGACTATTTGAGTGAAGGAATAATCCAACGATGTTGTTTATTTGTGATGTTTTCAAATGTTTTTGTTTTTTGATGTTTTTCAGATGTTTTTGATTTTGTTATTTTTCAAATGTTTTTGGATTTTGTTGTTTTTTGAATGTTTTTGAATTTTTTGTTTTTGATCATGATGGGATACACAAGGTTCTAATCCATGGCCAACTTTAGGAAGTTTCCCCTATTTGGAGACAAGACTACTTTCCTTAATCAATAACAAGCCATGGTTGGACATGTTCTATTACAAAATGAATGGGTGAATGCTTTGGATAGTATCGATAGATAATGATGCAAGTATTATTCAAATATAGTGCCTGTTTGCTAGGTTTTCACTATGGTACCTATTCTAGGAGTGCCACAAAGTGGTTTTCACTCAAAGAATATTTTATTTCTCTTTACTATTTTTCTTTCTTTTTTATTTTTTTTGTGTTGTTTCTCTCCTTTTTTTTTTGGATTTTTACCCTTTTTCTTCGGGTATTCTAATGTGCTTTATGTGTAGAACTTCTTGAGGTGGCTATTGTTCAACAGTTTATCTAAGGGTTCTCCTTTAGGAGTAGCCAACAGATAAGCCCCAGAACCATAGCTTGATGTGATGATAAATGGGCCTAACCAGTTGGGTTCAAATTTTCCTTTGCCATCCTAATTCAATTCTACCTTTTGGTTCTCTTTGAGCACTAGGTCACCAACTTGAAATGTCTTGTCCTTGATCTTTTTGTCATAGTTTCATTTGAGCTGATTTTGATAAACCTAGAGATGGTTTGACACACTCAAACACATTTCATCTAGGAGCTCTAATTCATTTATCTTGGATACCTGATATTCTTCGTTGTTGACCATGCCATTTAATGAGATTCACAATGAGGGGATTTCAACCTTGATATTTAAGACAACCTCTGATCTATAGACCAAGGAAAATGGTGTGGCACTTGTAGGTGTTCAAATGTTGATTCGATAAGCCCATAGGGCTAGGTTTAGCTGCAAATGCCAATCACGATTGGCTTCATTAATAGTCATTTTTAGTATTTTCAAGATGGTTTTATTAGATGCTTTAGCCTAACCATTTCCTTGAGGATAGTAGGGTGTGGAAAATCTATGTTGGATAGAGAATTTGGAACAAAGTTCTTAGACATCTTGATTCTTGAATGGGGTTCCACTGTTTGTTATTATTGTTTGGGGAATTCCATACCTAAAAATCAAATAGTTTAGAATGAACTTTGATATTTGTTTTCTAGTCATGTAGGTCAATGGAATTGCCTCTATCCATTTAGTGAAATACTATGTTGTTGTGATAATAAACTTGTGCCTATTAGATGAAGTAGGAAAAATCTTACCCACCAGGTCTAATCCATATTGAGAGAAAGACCATGGTGTTGTGATGGGTCTCAATTCCTAATTTGGTGCATGAACAAGGTCAATGTGTTGTTGGCATTAACGATACTTTCTAAAATACTAAATGCATTTGTGTTCCATGGAGGGCCAATAATACCCCGTTTTGAGTAATTTTTGGACTAGGTTAGTTCCACTACAATGGGACCCACAAACACCTTTGTGTAGCTCTTGTAAGGATATTTGTGATTCTTATGTGTTAAGACACTAGAATAACATATCATCTAGAATATGACGGTATAGGGTATCTCCTAGGATTGTAAAGCGAGAAGTTATATGGATGAAGGTTTCCTTTTGAGTTGTCATTAGGTCAAGTGGTATGATACCATGCTAGATATAGTCGAATGTATCTTTGTACCTGGGATATCGAATGTAGGTACAAGAAGTTGTTCCCCGAGGAACTCATACTTAGGAACTTTTTGTGGAATATCAAGAAGTGAACCTATTGTTTCCATTGCATCTATAGCTTTTTTGTTGATCTGAGGAATTTGTTCAAAGGTTATTGCGACAAAATATTCCTTGAATCTATCCACCATCCTTTTATATGGCATCAGCTTGTCGTCTTTTGTATGGTACTTATCATTCACTTGTTTCATCACTGGTTAAGAGTCTTTGAAGACATGTAGCTCTTGTATTCTCCATTCAATAGTCATTTTGAGCCCTGTGATCAAAGCTTCATACTCTGAGATATTATTCATGAATGGGAAGGTGATATTGTATGCCTTAGGTATACGCTCCCTATGGTGTGAGAAATAGAATACCTTCTCTAGAGCCATGTTGCGTGTGTGACCTATTAAAGTATATAGAGTCTAATGGCCTATCTATTTTGTCACTAGGATACTTTCATTTAGAAATTCCACTGTGAGAGGCTTGTGATCATCTATGGATGCTTCATCCAACTTTCCTATTATTCTTTTTCCCTTTATGGCTCTTCTATCCACATATTCTTTATCAAATTCACTCAAAATCATCACTCATTTTGCAATTTGGCCTATTAGGGCTTCCTTTGCTAGTAGGTACTTTAGTGAGTCTACTTTTGGAATCAATTTAAAATTTTTGTTTAAGATGTAGTGTCTCAAATTTTTTGTTGCAACTGATATTGAGAGACACGCTCTTTCTATGGGAGATTAGTTCAACTCATAGTCCACCAGTGTTCGGATGATGTAGAAGACCGCTCTTTCTTTGTTATCTTCATCTAGCTAGGCTAGGAGAGCTCCCAACACTGCTAATTGTGTGGTAGATACATAGAGTACCATTTCCTTTTCTGGAATAGGTGACATGATTATAAGAGGAGTAATTAGGTACTCCTTGACTTGTTGGAATGTTTGGTTACATCTCCCATCCCACTTGAAAGTGATGTCCTTATGCAGGACATGATTGAAAGGGTGACATTTATCTACTAGTTGTGTGATAAATCAACTAATGGATTGTGAATTCCCTTGTAAACTCCTTAGTTGTTTTAATGTCTTTGGTGGAGGCATCTCTAGAATAGATTTTTACTTTTGCAGGATCCACTCCAATTCCCCTTCTTGACACTATGTACCCTAACAACTTCTAGGATATTACTCCAAACATGGATTTCTTAGGGTTGAGTCTCAAATTATATTGTTCAATCCAGTCAAACACCTTTACAATATTGGTCAAGTGACCTTCCCTTTTGACTAACTTTGCTAGAGTTTTGTCCCCATAGTCTTCCATGATTGTGTGTAGAATATCATGGAATATGGTTGCCATTTCTCTTTGATATGTTGCTCCTACATTCTTTAGACCAAATGAAATTACCTTCCAGAAGAAGGTCCCCCAAGCACAAGTAAATGTTGTTTTGTATTGATCGTCTAGAGATATTTTTATCTAGTTATATCAAGAGAAATAATCCATTAAGGATATCATCTCATGCCCTACTATTAGATCCATGATCATGTCTATACTTGGAAGGGGGAAGTCATCCTCTGGGTAGGCTTTGTTCAGGTATCTAAAGTCTTTGTAGATCCTTATACCCCTAGTAGACTTTAACATTGGTACTAGATTTAATATCCATTTTGGATAATCAATGGATCTAATGAAATGCACATCTAGTAACTTCTTTAGTTCTACCTTTACCAATAATGCTATTTGAAGATGCATTTTTCTAAGTTTTTTCTTGATAGGCTTTTCTCCAAGGGAGATGATCAAATGATGCACCACTAGTGTTGGATCTAGTCCAAGCATATCTATATAGGTCCACACAAATTTTACTTTCCTATCATTGATGAATTTTGTGAAGTTTTCTTTCTCTTCAGGATCAAATGATGCCACATGGTATGTTACCTTTAGGTCCTCTATTGTGCCAACATTTATAGACTCTACTTCTTCTACTAGGAGCATTGATCTTTATTGATATTCAGATATGGGGAGATTGAACCCTCCATCCTTGGGTGCCTTGGGGAGGTTTTCACTATCAAATGCATCCTTTATTTTCTTCTTTTTAGGATCCAATAGAGCCACATTGCGGTCTTCTCTAGGGAATCACTTTTTTTTTTTTTATGTTTTCTCTTTCATTTTTTCAACTAGCAGATTCAATCTCTCCACCAAAATATGCATCTTTTTCAAGTTCCATGATGAACCCTACTTTATGATCCCCTTTTGGTATGTCTGCTCAAAGTTCCATGAACTCTATGGTTGCCTCATCATTGTGGAATTGATCCAAAATAGGTGTATGTTGTTGTTGGTCCCAATCTATGAATTGTGGGTAGAAAAGTGGTAGGCTATCATCATTATCTACAAAGCTTGTAGAGGTTACTGAAATGGTTAGTATGGATCTAGTATCTTTTCTCCATTGGGTGTCTAGGTCATCATTACTAGAAGTGGGGGAACTATATCCAATGATAAAGGAAGGAGAATCTCATTCGTATTCGTTAGAATCCATTTCAAAATAATAATAGATATTGGGAATGGTTTTGATAAATTAGAGAGGGAACCTATCAATGCTAAAGTTATCGAATAAGTCTTCAATGGGTAAATTATTGTCCATGATTTGGTAGATATCCAATGCCTTAACACTAGAAAAAATTTCTTGTTTCTTAAAAGAGGTTTGTCCGGTTTTTGGAGTAACCATATCTTTTGGCTCATAAACTGGTCCCATATTTTTCTCTTTGTTCCACTATGATAGACTCCCATTGGACATGTTTGTGTAGCCCAAGGCCACCTATTCCTTGATATCCCATTTGTTTAGCTAATTAATAACCTCTACTATTAGGATAAATTAGAATGGGTTGTGGCTTTTTTGGTTCCTTTTGGTCTTCCTTGTAAATCATGGATGAGAAGTCCTCTTTGAATAACTCTTCATCCTTTATATCTCCCCACTTGTTAAAAATCATGGGGTTTTCCTATCATTTGAATTGTCTTAGCATACTTGATCTCTTTCAAAACTCCATAGACTTTGGGTGTTGGTGGAAGAATACAAATGCAAAATACTTGGTTGAAGTGGTAATTTCCATTACCCTTGTTCAGTACTTGAACCTTGGTTTTCATTTTCGGTTGCTCACTTCATGTGGTATTGGTTGAGGTCCATATTAGCTTAGAAGGGTAAACATATGAAAATTAATGGAAGGATATGTCATTGCTAGGTATGCATTGGATCTTATTGTACTTCTCCAACTTTGCATAGAAGTGGAAGGGTTCAAAATCAACATATAAGGTCACCCCTTTTCCTTCATGGGAGAACTGTAGGCATTGGTGAAAGGTCAATGGTACCACTTGTATAAGTGGATCTAAGGGAATCCTAGGAGGAGGTTATATGGAAACTCAAGTTCAAGTACTTGACATGTATTTTTTGTGATGGTCAGTCCTATCTACACTAGTAGCTTGATTGTACACCTGAGTTGGTCATACACCTGAGTTGGTCATACACCTGAGTTGGCCTAATGGTGAATAACTTGTACTCTTGAAAGAGAGGTCACAAGTTCAAATCCTGTAGGGGGTAAGGTATGTACACCTCGTATTGTAGAGCATGAGTTAGGTGCCTCCCTCATATTGGGAGTACAAGGAGTACCATATACTGTAATCCATCTGTAGACCCAAAAATAGACTGCCTGGTATCGTGGACTATAAAAGGACCTTTCCTTTCCTTTTAAATTCATTTCAA